>CM018101.1:81639663-81669663 GCA_008658365.1 Alca torda
TAATTCATTTTAGCTTTTGATCTTGCTTTTGTTGTAAATAAATTTACTTAAACCACAGCTGCAGTATAATATTTGCTGATTTAGGAGGGTTTATACAACGTAAACTTCAGTTCAGATTTTTTTTTTTTTTATCTGAAGGGTGAAAATCATGAAAGCTATCTAAAGAATGAATTACTAGTATGTCCCCTTAAGGCAAAAAAGAAGAAACATATATTTTGTTAGATTCTGAGTATTTTGTTCAATTGACCGAAAAAGACCAACACATATTACATCATTTAAATTTAGAAAATGCCCATGACGTAATGTCTTCATCAGCTACAGAAAATATTCTGCTCCTTCTGACTTTGCGTGGGATCTCTATAAACTGTGCTATGCGGTTCCCCCAGAAAAACTTTTCCTGGGGGAAAACTGGGCAATGACCCACAGCTGCCAAGGCCTGAGGAAGCCCCAGCAAACCTTGTGATGGATTGTCATGGCTCCTGGGAGTGTGGGTTGAGACTGCCCTTAATGCCCACCCTCTGGGAAGTCTCATTGCGTTTCTGTGCAATGGCCAAGACAGAGTGAGGAGCAACCAATGGTAAAAACACTCTTCCCATCTACCGCCTTTATTCAAAGTAAATAGGATGCAAACAGCCATGAGTTTAAGATTGTTTTCTCATCAGTGTTCAAAATATTTTAAAGGCTTAACAGTTTGGAATAGTATGATGGTCCAAAGTGTAGCGGCTATCATCTTTGAGGAATAATTTGGACAAGAGTACATGTCGAGGGGAAAAGCCTATCCATAAGTGTCTTTTATCCAGAAAGAGGGGGCAAATATTATGTCTACATCTGTAGTTTTTAACTGCTGGCTACAAGCCTAGCCTGCATTAGGCAAGCCTGTGCAACAGGAGAAAGAGCCTTCTATAATGCGACTCAAAATTACTTTGAACACATTCTTTTCCTCGTAAAATGATGGGTAGCTTATTTTCTTATTTGTGGGGGAACTGAGGCACAACACAAAATGAAACCATGAACACGATTTCTTAAGTCAGCAGTAGTTACCTCTTGTATAAGATGTATACGTTGTCTCAATTATCAGCAAAAATTTAACTTTTGTTTGGTGCCAGAAAAGGCTTAGGTTATTACACGCTTTGGCGCAAAGATTAGGAGACTACTGCTGTGTGGGACCTTGAGCAAGTTAATTCTTCCATGTGCATCTCTTCTGACACTGAGGTATTCTGATTGTCTTCCCTTTTACTTGCAGTCAAAGCAAATGAACAAAGTAGAGAAACTCATAAATGCTGCGCAACTCATAAACGCATGTGAAATATTATTTGGTCAGATTCTGCACCTGTTTAACATCTCCAAAACATCTCAAACGTGATCACTGTTCCCCACACTACTTTTGCTTTTACTAATTTAACAATTTATGAGGTCAGCCGAGCCCTTGTACCTAGTGGGCTGTCTATTCTAGCCTTCTTCCCTCAGTGCAAAAAGAATATGCACTATTTAAATTAGTGTGCTGAATATGCCCTGTTTGCTAACTGTCCAACCATGCAATGTCTTTCATTATTGAATCTGGTTCCTGGAATGAATGTGATAAAAGACATGCTGGCTGATGGGCTTAGATTAACAATGAACCTAGTAATTGTCCGGAAATATATATTTAATTCATAAAAAGTCTTAAATCATGACATAATGATGGGGAGGTTTTTAAAAGAAAATGAAATACTAGTAATCACAAAATAATTGAGAATCTTGGAACTATTATTTTTCTTGACAGTGTAAAACTTTTTACCATTTCTTTGCCGACATGTATAATTTTCATTATATTCACATATGTAAAATAAATTAAAATTAATTTACATAGCAATTTTTCTAGAAAGCAGCCACAGCTACAGAGGTAGGTCAGAAGAATGAAAATAATGCATTGAGGTCTGTCTTTTTGTAAGAAAATTAAAATTTTTACAGAAGTAATATAGCACATAGTACAATAGCACACAACATAATCAGGCATAATAGGATGAAATTAAGGTTAGTGAGATTAATGCTGACTGTATATTTTAAAAAAAGTAATCGCTGTCTCAAATTAGGTTCTGGAATGTTCTTTTGATGGGTATTGTTGGAGCCGTGATACTTGCGACATTTCTGGTTGCACTAAGAAAAAGTATATACGCAGCAGAAATTATTTGTTAAACTTCTGCAGGTCCTGCAACTCTTACCTTGTCCATCAGTCTTCGATTCTTTCCGCACCCTGCATTACCTGTAAAGTAATCTTTAAACTATTTGGTCCTAACTCTCCTCTTCTCTCAGGACTTTGAATTGGGACCACTGACAGCAAGACATAAATTCACTTCGTTTAGTGGATTTGGATCTATCTTCATTTTCCTCAGACAGAAGCAATTAGGCATTGGTGTTCCTATTATTGAGTTTAAAGGCTTGGGGAATTACATTTCTCTAAATGTTTTTAGGTGTGTCAAAAGACAAACACTCACAAATATTTTACAAGTGGGGAGAGAGACAGAAAATTTGAGAGATATTTGCTCCTCTGACAGTAACTCAATTTTACCCTAGTTCCTGGGGTAATTTTTAACACAGATCCTTTCCTGAACTCAGCCTATTTTAGTCTGTGTTTACAGACCAGGGGTTGCTGCTCCTCTGCCTACTATTTCCTCTGATTAAGTACAGAGCCACTTGCTCTGACATTTGCCAAAGTGTCTGTTGTGAAAATAATTTTCAGAATCAACGTATTGGATTTAGTGGTCTTGGGTCACATTCTGTTTCCGTGAGCAGTGGAAGTTGTTGAGTCCTGATTTGATGTCCTGACCATGGAGCTTTACCTAAGCCAGGTTAGTTGCTCTCTCCAATCAGCTGTCATATGCTTCTTTCCTAAGGCTGGTTCATAAACTGGTTGGTTCTGGGCTGTTCTGGCTGCACTGCGTAATGGGATGTCAACATAGGAGTGTGGTGACTCCAGACTCTTTTGGCTTGCTTAGTTTTCTTAATAAGATGAATCACACCTCACTTGTCTGTGAAGACAAAGGTTTTATACTGCTTTATGTTTTGGTTTTCATAACGAAGACTGAGAAACCTTTTGATTTTCCCCCTTCAAATCTACAAACTTTTCCTGGAACAATCATCCTCTTCTGTCGTTGTCAATAATTCTGGCCTTCTCAAACAACCCTGTGTCTTTAAATATTTCCAAGAGCTTTACGTAAAAAAATCTCTCATCAGCGCAGTGTTTGAACCAGATGTGTTGGTTTTCATATTTCATAAAAGAAAATGGTTAAATATGTGGAATAAGTACCTTCAGTTGTGAACAAGCATAAGAATCCTCAATTCCAAATGTCTTCCCTGCTGCTCACTGTCTTAAAATAGAGGTTTATCCTGGAGTGCCTTCAGAGTTGTAATTATCATTACAGCAACCTGCTCTTTCCACTATTGTTACTCGAAGTACTCTAAGTACTCTGCCAGAATTAGGCTTCTTTCATCATTTTGGATGTCACACTCTTATGTTTAGGTTCCATTGTTTGCGACTCCAGGCAGCACAAGAGATGATCTATTTATGACACCTACCAGATTCTTCCAGTCAATGACTATGGTGGGCTTTACAATTCATATAAAAGCAGATCACCCTACATCTTAAGAACAGATAATTCTGATTGTAGATTTTGAAATAATGTTAAATGACTATTTTTTATTCTGTGACAGATACTTGCTGGCATTTCGATGATATGAACAACTACTTGCAAAAGAAATAATGCAGCATAAGGACTTCTTTTAACGCACCATGCAGTCACCAAGCTGTTAGAGTGGAGATGGTGTGTCGTGACTGCATTGTAGTGCAATGACTACAAAGTTTAGGGGAGGATGCTTCGCTTAACTGGAGGTTCGGATGCAGCGTGGCTACAGCTATACCCTGACCAAGATGTTAAATTTTTGTGATACTGCCTACCAAATGGCAGATGGGCTTTCTCTTGTTTCAAGGATTGGTGAACCCTGTGTGGACACGATTGTAGGCATGTTCTTCCAGAGCTGATGTGAACTACAGCCTCTGAGGTTTTCTGCACTGACCATTCGTGTCCGCAAAAAAGTCTGTGACTATTTCAAAAACCTGATATCCCAATCAATACTAGCCTTAAAAGCTTTGCATTCTTCTGCTGCGAACTGTTATGTGTTCCTTAAATTCCAGGGGTGACCATCTTAAATGATTAAAAACATCATGTCTACATATGGACTTACATATTCTTTTGGGAAAGAAATGGTGTAGTACTTTCTAGGAAACAGAAATTTGGCTATTTAAAATGTTAAAGAATAAGCTTGTAAGTGTACTTCGACTTCCATTATAATTTTAGGGAACAAATGGTGGAAAGATGAGTTTGTTCCTATTGCTAACTTCAGACACCGTGAAACTTTGCAGAAAATAGGACTGTGAGAATTAATTGATACACCTAATCTCTTAGAACGGTTAAAATCATACGGACCTCAGATGACTGTGGAAATTAGGTGCCTACTGCACTGTAACCTCTGCCTGCATTATTAACTAGTGTAAGATTATATTAGAAATAGACTGTGCTCTCTCCAAGAGCTGATATGCATTAATTTATCACAGAAGGACAAAAACCTGAGATTATATTTTGACAAACATTCCCAAATTTGAATGCAAAATTGAACCTTTTATGCACTTCTCCCTGCAGCTTTGTGGACTTTTTTTTCCTCATCGGGTGTTCCTCCCGGCACTTAACTGCTTCACAAGCTGAATTGTCGTCCCACCTGCGTCAGTCACAGGGTGCTGTTGAGGAGTTCAACCCTTCCCTAACGCTAAGACAAGGAAATCTCTGCCTTACTTCATCAACCATGTATGACACTTGACTGGTGTAAAAAGAGCATAACTGAGAAATTGCCAATTGCTTTAAAAAGGATGGATGTTCTTGGCATCCGACTCTGCAGAGCCATCTCTTCCTCACAGGCGTACAGCTTAATTTAACACTATAAAGTAGGTTTTTAAAGAGCCATTATTGTGCTGTCAAGACAAAAAGAGGTGTTTAACTACACTACAATTTTCAAATTCTCCTATTTCAGACAAACCAAGTCCAACGTTGTATTCTGAAGTTATTTCTGAAGTCTCAGGGAGCTTTTTTTCCCCTTGATACATCACTGAGGAATCACTGTTGGTTTTACATCTGATCACACTTGAAGACAAAATAATCACTTTCTGCCTACTATTTTTGAAAGGGAAAAATGAATTCTGACTTCATAGTCTTCAAAAAACAAGTACTACTTCTTCCCTTTCAAGTGCAAAAGAAATTTCTTCTCCACCCTACTTTCATTAGAGAGTCCTACATAAACGGATAATTTTGTTAATTTTACTTTTTGAAAGATTCAAGGCCATGCAGCACATCATATTTGCCTATCAAGATGCACAAATCACCTCAGATTCTAGGTGTGAATTTGCCCCCTTTTCCTGCTGGATATCTGCACAGTTCTCAGCTCTTCATACCTTTATCTCTTTTCATTGTACTCATAAAATCTATATCTGTGCTACCAAGGGAAATCCAAGGACTTACTCTGACAGAACAAGAGCAGAGAAGGATATGCAGCTGTGTAGGATGCATAAAAAACTTCATTTCTGTTTTATGCAGTTCAGTCTATTCTCCACTTTCCTTGTATAATATTTACTACTCTGCCTAAGTGGTAACTGCCCTACGGAGGATAGTATTATGTAAACTGAAAAATTAGAACAAATGAGATTATTGCAATTTGATATAGAAACATCTTCTATAAAAATGCATTTTTGCTGCTCCTGGAGACAAAATGGAACAATATTCTTCTGATAAAATGTTGACTTATTTGGAGTAGTGCCTGATTTTTAGTACTCCAGTAATTCTACTTCTTGTCGTCGTGAAGCCTTAGTCTTCTAAGGAGTCTTGTCCTCTAGGACAAGAGGAAACGGGCTCATGTTATGTCAGGGGAGGTTTAGATTGGATATTAGGAAACATTTTTTCACTGAAAAGGTTATTAAACACTGGAATAGGCTGCCCAGGGAGGTGGTGGATTCATCATCCCTGGAGGTGTTTAAAAAAAGGGTAGATGGGGTACTTAGGGACATGGTTTAGAAGTGGTTTTTGTCAGGGTAGGTTAATGGTTGGACTTGATGATCTTAAAGGTCCCTTCCAACCTCAGCAATACTATGATTCTGTGATTCTCTGAATCAATTTCTGCCCAGGAACCAGGTAGAAGGGACTTTTCTGGAAAACCTAAATGGATGTGTGTATGTCTTAGAGGATCCCCATTCTACATTTTCCACTTATCTTGCAACTTAGGTATCAGAAAGTACATCACTGAGATGTTTTCTTTAGATCATGTGCTGGCCCTTCAGGCACAAATAAGGCAGGTGACTTTTTGACAAAATATCGAGTACCCCAAGCTCAGTTGCTTTTACCAAACAATTTTCACCTCCTTCAAACCTGGTAATAGTCAACAGCATCACATATTACAGGCCTGAATTGTACACACTAGTTGTTAGAAGAATTAAGTACCCATATTTCCTTAATGCCGTGAAAACTTCCTTGTTCTGTGACACTCTGAGCCACACCTCATACCTCTCCCATCCTCTTCATTCCCAGGGATGAAGATCTATATGGTCTTTCAGTTCCTAGCTGCAGGAAGTGTGTACTTCCAACAAAGAAGTTGGAGGTAGATGCACTCCCAATCATCCCTAAGCCAGCAGTAGTTTTGCTCCTTAGATGAGGGCTGGGCAGAATTAGAGAACTCATGGCCAACCAGTGAGGTCTTCAAACCCCAAAGAAGCTGCTAGCCCCACATTAGGAACTTCTATGTCTGTGAAATTAGTTGGTCTAAATACTTGTAAAGGAAGGACTAAGGAGAAAGCTTTTTTTTCCCCCTTTTCCTTGTCTTTTCCCTCTTTTCCCTGTCTTCTGGACCTTTCACGGTCCGAAAGATCACCTGTGATATTTGTTTATCTTGTAATGAAGGATGCAATGATACTGTCCATCACCAGCTGAGTCTCTGGCCCTTATTGCATTCATGGCACAGCTTTAACAGCACGTCCTCTGTATTTGTGAGACGATTCCATTGCCAAGTAACTGGTCATTCGTGTGACTCGTAGACTAAATGTAGGTATAACAGGACGCTTCTCCGCTAGTATGTGTATGTGAAAATAAAGAGGAAGAGCTGCCCTCAGTTTCATATGAACGCCAGAATTACGAGAAGCGTGCTTCAGGTAGATCAGCTTTGTCAGCCCGGCGGGGGGAAATTCCCTTTCCATCTGTTTCGCTGTGGTTGGGACAGACAGTGGAGTGCTGGCATCATAGGGACTACGTGTTCAATCTACCCTGGACCCACATCCTGAAGCTTTCCTTCTGCAGTTTTTGTGGCCAAGTCTCACATAGCACCTCTGGGCTGTTATTGATCACCAGTGAGGGAGAAGAGCGGGATTTTTCTGCCACCACTTTCCGCATGGCCAAGAGTGGGATAAAGACTTCAGGCCTTCCAGTGTGTTTGTCCTGTCGTTGAAGGTACTAGAAGCAAAACTAATATTTCTACGTGTGCTCTGTAGAGTGCAAGGTCTGCAACCATTCAGATTTTTCTTCATATGATATCACTACGTAGAACATTATTATTTGCATTTGATTTTCATAAAGACACTCAGCTTGCCTACGATCCTGAATGAGGTAGAAAAGTGGGATCACCTTATGGACAGGAACGTTTCTAAGATGGTTTGTGAGTAAATAAATAGAAGTGGATTAAATTAGGTGGAAGACCGGATATGTTGCACTAATTCCCTGTTTGGGTATGCACATAATGTCAGTAGGTGCAAGGATGATTATCTCCCTTTGAAAAACCAAAGAAGAAAATTGTCAACTGAAAAACTATTTCATACTTTTTCTCATTATATATATATATTTATACACACACATACATAAATACATACATACATAAATATATGTAAAGAAATCTCTAGTTTGTTACAATAAGAAACAAAAGCAGGGCTTCTTCAGGTGAAAAAAAATCACTTAATGTTGTTTTGGGATTTATAGGATTTGAATGTTTCATCAAAATTATTTGAGAAAATTGAGTTTTGTACTGTGAAAATTTAATATAAATCTAGCATTATATTATTATTATTTTACTTATTCTAAAAGAGTACATACACATCTGGTGAAGAATGCTTGCAGTATGATTTTTTTTTTTCTGAATGTGTTGACTTTTGACTTGTTCAGTTATTACCAGCATTTCAAAGGGAAAAATGAAAAAGCAATGAGAGAAGTCAAAAAAAGTGAAGTGAAATCTGAACTCGATCTTGTAGCTCTAGACATAAATCTTGTAGCTCTAGACATAAATCTCTTCTTGAGATAAACTTTGAATTGAGGACCAAAAAATTATTATGGGATGTGAAAACACAAGGCTTCACAGGCCTATACAACTACAGATCTTTACAATAGCTTTTGTAGCAACTGGATCAGATTTAAAATGCCAAATTAAAATTTCCACCAATGCTAATGTCATTAAGTCTCATGTGCTAAGGCAAAGATATCTTTTTCTCTTTGTTTTCACAAGCTAGACTGTATTTCCTGCTATAAAATCTTCATTTTCATAATGTACGTGAATAACTTGCAAGCTGTGTAAATGTTTTGACACATGCATACTGTTTTTTTTTATGTATATAAAATAATTGCCCTACTATCCATCATATTATAAACTGTGACAAACTGCATATATGTGTTTCTTCTTCACTTGTTTTTAGCTGCGATAATTCAGCTGTTTCCTTTGATTTGGAAATTTTACAGCCTTCAAAAGTCCATGGGTGGGAAAGGGAAGGTTACTTATTCTAACCTCTGTACGTCTTGCCTAAAACATACTAGCAAAAAACGTGCAAAAATTCATCTATTATAAAATCATTCAAAAAAATAAACTTTTCAAATATAAAAGTAGTTTGATTAGTCTTTAACTGTGTGGATTTTCATTTTATCTTGAAGGTAACTTTTTTAAACTGATTCAAATTTAACTTCAATTTAATAGTTTTGCACATTAATATCAGTTTTTTTGAACAGCAGTATTTATTAAACAATTTTAATAAAAATGGTATTGTCTTAGAGAACCGAAGAGTTTGTTTGTTCAAAAAAGCTGCATCTAAGTTATCTTTCTGTTACTTTCTTCTAAGAAATATTAAAGCAATACTGCAAACATAGTTACTTAAGAGAAGATTTTCAGAGTAAATAATTTTAAAATCCATGGAAAATATTTGATACTAAAACCCTTCTTCTGGAGTATAATCAGGCCATACAGGGAAAAGTGGAGAGAGATGAGCACTTGAAGAACAGAAATAACAAGATGGAGGGGATATGAAAGATTAGCACAAGGCAGACAGTTTACGGATAATGTACATCCCATTAAATTTGGGTCTCTGTTCCTGTTTTTCAGCATTTAACAGAATTATGAATTTTAATTCCAGTCTTTTCAACTTAATTTTTTTTCAGATATTTTACAAGTTTGAGTAGAGGTTGGGTCTAGAAGACAGGGAGTGATTGCCTCGTGGTGGATGCTTATCTGGAAACAACGGTTTCCACCCTTTATTTGTGTCAGTAAGTTCTGGTGCGTTGCACATGATTTCACTGACATGGTTTGTTTGCATTTGCTAACATATGTCTCAGTGTGGGACCTCTGTGTGTGTTTTAATGGCTGTCTTGTGTTGGCAGGCTGCGTTCGTTGTTCTGGCAAGATTTCTCCTGGAGGATGCTGTTTTGTGTAAACTTCAATGGATTTGGGTTTTTTTTATTTATCATCAAAAGACTAGAAGAAAAAAAAAAAAGGAAGTGAAGTTTCAGGGAAAACACTTCATTTAAATAGTTCTGAGAAATTAACTTGAAGCCGTTGTTCCAAACTTGTGCTCAGCTTGAGGACTGAGGTTTCTTCATAGGCAAATTTTACAAAGATGGGACCTTTTGTTATACTAACAGACACTGCTGGACACGAACAGAAAGCTATCTGAAATCTGGAATAGGAACAGCAATGTCCTTTTATGGTGTTTCCTAGCTTGAAGGAAACCTCTGGAAAAATCTCAGGAAGGGAGGCATGGATGGGATTTCCCCATCAAAATTCACGTCTAATCCCCGAAAAGGTGCTGGACTGCAGTAAACAGAAACCAGCATCAGGGCAAACACCGTCCTGCACAAGTGGAAACAGTATTGAAAGAGTTATATCGAGGCATTCGGTCTTAAAACTGAATCCCAAGTAAGATGAATCCCAACTGAAGGAAGACATTCACCACTAAAGCTGCAACCCAACTCTAAAAGAAACAGGAAGCAAATGAGATTAAAAAAACCATATTCCTCACTAAGCGTTTTTGCTCAGTGCAAACTTCCATCAATACCCTTTAATTTAAAGGATCTCCACTAACACTAAATTGATGATGAAAACTCTACAGACTTTTTCACTACCAATGGGAAAATGTTTTAAGTATTTTCCAGCCTACTTCTAACTTCTGGTCCACGGGTATGAGCCACGGAAATTTTGTTCGAATTTCTTTCCTGTGGCACAACCTAGGCAAGTTTGCAATTTCTTATTCTTTTTTTTCAAATAGGGGCTGTTGGTAGAATTATAAGTGTTGTAGCATCAAAAAAAAAATCGCAAAATGGTTTCAAGAGGCAAGGCACTTCACTGCTCTTATTTCACCTACTCTCTGGTTTGATTCCAGTTGTTATGCCACACCTCAGCAAATTACATTTGTTTTTCTTCAACATACGATTATGCTGGTTTATCTTAGCAATAGAAGGCTTTGAATTCAAACAGTGAATACGTTAATGTGCTGAATCATTAAGAACGAGCAAGGAAATTTCACGATAAAACCAATCCTCTCCTCTTCCCTGAATGTTAAATAGTCTGAACTCAGCACCTCTTTCTTAAGGCCTTATTTTCTACCTTTTCTAGAAGATCTACACCCATACTCCATATGAATAAGCAATGAAGGCAGTAAAGCCTCCCCTTTCTCTCTGGTTCCTTTAGATTCCCTTTTTTATTTTTTCGGCAGTTTTTATGTGAGACAACATCCCACATCATTGTTTTCTTCCTGTTTTCGGAGACTGCCAACCTGCCAATTGCCCTCCCACAGGAGAACTCCCTCTGCACTTCTCCTGGTTATTGAGGAGGAGGTCCTTTATCTCACTTATTTCTCACCTCCATGGGTTAACATGGGGATCGTGCCTATTTATGAAAACACGGTTTCTTGTATGGCTTTTCGAAGCAGTGTCTGCGTTGCCAGGTTAAGGAGCATTGATAAGGACCCCATTTGGGGAAATCCCCAACCAAACATCTAAATAACACCCAAACACCTTTTGGGCGTTAATTAATAAATCGTTGCAGAGTTTTAATTCCAGCCATTTTGGTCCTTCACTGTTGCCTCTGAACGTGAGATTTGGTGGTCCGTAGTGTTTTCACTTAAGCTTGTTACGTTAGTGTGTACAGTATTTAACTATCCAGTTGTGATTTTTTAAATTTTTTTCTTTCTCCTCCAAACCTCCAAATCCATATCAGGATGTTTGTCATTGCTGTACAAGCATGTGTACTCCACGTATCTTTTAATATCAGGTAAACCAGTAGCCTAATCATACCCTTCTCTTCCCTCGAACCCCGGAAAATGTGAGACTATATTTGTTTAAATAAATAAGTGCAGGTGAAAACGTAGACCTGCCTTTGGCGCGAGTCAGATATATGTTTCTAAATCTATGCGGGAAGACAAATCATAAGCTTTTGGTTAGAAGGGGCCTCTACACTAACATTAAAGGTTGATTTGTTTTAGCCTGCCTCATATAGTCGCTTGTTTGTTTGCAGTCGGTCCAGGTGCAAGTTGAAACTGATAAGAGCTGGCAGTGTTTGTTTTATTGTGAACCTTATTCAGCCTGATATTTAATTATGTTTCCATGTGGATTTGTAATGTGGATTAATAGTTTTATTTTACTCCTGTGATTAGTTTCTGTTTGTTCTAATTTCTTTTTGGCTCTTTCTTGACCTTGAGGTGAAAAAACACAGAAGATGTATTCCCTCAATTTAATGCCAGTCTGAGGTGTTTCTCCTGCATCATCAGATCAATGAAAAGTAAATAGCCTACACTTCTTGTTTCACAGTGCAGTATTGATCTTTCTTCAGCTTTTGCTTCCCTTTTTCCCTGCGTCTTGTGTCTTTCAACCCCTGGGACCGAAGTGATTGCCATAGATTGGACAAGCTAACAAGCGCATGATAAGGAACTAGTGTTTTGTGGTATACTCACATTCACATGCCTGGTATATAAAGCCTGGACCTCTCCGCATTGAAAGAGAGGTGCCATTTTGTGTATGGCACAAGTCACTATGAAAAAGAGCCACAGGGAAGGCACCAGAGCAGCAGAGGATTTTATTCTCCACACCGATCTTTTATTCCTACAGCTGGTGCCAAGCTGGGTGAGGACATTACTCCTCTGAAAAGTAAGACAAGTAGCCTGCGGGGAATGCCACAAGCTGCTTTTTGCTATGGCGATGTATGGGATGGTGGCAGCCCGTGGGTAAGTCTGAACTCGATCTTATAATGACCGTGATATGTGTGTCAAGTCCTATTTAAATTTGGAGCAGCAGAGACCTGTGCAGAAAGTTTGAGAGATGCAATGGAAATATACAAATTCTGGTTGGAAATGGGACAGTCGGCATCGTGTAGTGAGTATATTTTGTTCTTCAGCATCGAACTGAGAAAAGCTGAAGTCAGTATTTTATTTAGTAAATGAACTGAATTCATGTAATAACTTCGGGGGGTCGGGGGGTTTTATGCCTTTTTTTTTTTTTTTTTTCAAATATTGTGGGAAGTATTTCCCTTTTAAATTTTGATTCAGTGGCAAAATCTTAGTTTATAATGCTTAGAAATACTGCCTGTGGTGTCTACCTGTCCTCAAGTGTTACCCAGATTAAGAAATCAAATCTCTTTCAATTTTATCTCTGGGCCCTTAACTGTCCAAAGTGTTCCCTGGTACAGAAAAATGGTTAAATTAATAATTGATATTCTATTACATGCTATGCAGTCTATTGTTTCTTTCCGGGAGATAGGTATTTGTGCTGTGCTGTGCAATGCAGAAGTTTTCTGGCGTTGCTTAAGGTTTGCGAGAATGCTTTTTTTTTGTCTCCAGGTGCTTATTAGTCCCTCATGCTGTTGGGTTGCTACCATATTAATCTGTTGTAAATTAGTCTCATATCATCTTTCACGCACTGAAGTTGGTTACTGGGTATATATACACTCGATTTAACATGTTCCAAAGTAGTTATCATAGATGACCTGATGCAAAGCATAAAAGAAATTGCACAGCCTGTAAAGAAAAGTTGTTATTTTATTTGCAATCCGGTAAAGGCTAAGGTACTTATTATTATTACTATTATTTTATGTTTGTTTATGGGTATTAATACTTTACATATGCATTTGTGGACATGTTATTCTTATACATTTCATTATAGTGTTACAGTAGCCAACATGAAACCTTCTGTACTTGTATAGTAGTAAACTAAATTCCGTATTCTTCTATTATTATTAACAGCACAGTGATATATGAGTTTCATATTTCCCATGGACACCACTGCAATGCGGTTTGTTGGCAGTATTTTCAGTGGCACACTTTTATAATGTGGACCTTTGTTGTTTAGCGTGTTTTAAAAAAGTCAGTGTACACTACACAAATTATGCCTAATGTAGGAGCTATTCTATCTCTCTCTAGTTTTATGACATTTTACACTTCTTGGAGCTAGATGATTGTTCTAACCCAAGCTATTATGTAATCCTTAGGGTAACCCTGCTGCTGATTTGAACGCTATTAATTTTCTATTATAGTGTGCTAAAGATGTTCTACAGTGTGAAGCTCACCTGCATTATTGAGTCAATGACCAATTGCAGAGTTACTCTGTGGTGGTTGGAGCTTAACTCAACCCTTTGGGATCTCATTTATTATTTGCAGATATTGATTCTGGAAAAAGAAAAAGCTAAGATGTGTGAATCTAATACTGACTTAGACCTAGCCTACAGCTGTTAACTCCTAATGGTCTGCTTACTATATGTGTGTTAACTGAAGCTTGAATTTCTTTATGTTTTCATGTACAATAAGCTATTTGCTGCTACTTCATAAATATTTAAAAGCTTCTGTGCAACCTGCTTAGTCGTATAGCATCAATTCAGATATTTGCGATATTTAAATTGAGTTTAGTCTTAATTATTTTCCTGATTCTCTATTAATAGAATATGGAGATTAAGAAAATACTTTAGGCAATTAAGTTTAGTGCTGTGGTTTACATAATTTGCACAAGAATCTCCACTAGAAAATTCATATAAAAATGTGCATTAATTCCCTAGGGACAGCAGTGTTTTGTGCTTGTGAATTTGTCTTCAAGACAAGGGCTATAGTTGTATAACGTAAACTAATCAAGTAAGGATGTAATCTCCCATTTTCTCCTGTCATATTACCAGTATGGTGACTCTCCAGCTCTTCTTCTTGTAATGACTTAATACAACCATAGCAAGTATCATAGCAAGTACTTTTTTAATTTTTTTTTTTTTCTCCAATATGTTCTCCTCTTTTCCCACTAATTTATCTGAACATAAATAAAAAAGACCCTGGAAGGTTTGTGGAGTTGACTCAATGGCATTCCATAATCACCTAAATGTCTTGATCATGGACTATAAAACTCAAATAAATCAATCATCATCAATTATTTTGTAATAGATGAGATTTCATGCAAAACAGCAAAATGTATATTTGAAAGACAGTAAAAGCACAGGAAGGAAATCTGATCTTTATGAGCCTTAACAGCAACACATCACAGCAAGGGGAAGGAGGATTTTGAAAAGCCTGGTAGATAAAACTTGCCTGTATTCTTCAGAAATGTGGCCATTAAAAAAAAAAATGTATACCACAGAGATAATATTGTCTGGCAGAAAAGTAGAGTGTTTAGGTAATTCATGCCAGTGGCTATTTTGAGGTTATATTGAGACTCTTCTTACCGTCTTTTCAGTGATTATTCGCTATGAGCCTGCTATGGTCCAAAACTGCCTTATGCTGTCTGGTCTTGCTCAAGAGCAAGGAGAGAGCCGCGTACACTGCTGTAGTTTATGTACTTATTAATATTTAGATGGAAAACAGGTACAAAGAATAAATGCAGTTAGAACTGGTACTGCCCCAGCAGGTGGTAGGGAACATTTCCGCTCCAGTAACTTTAAAATTCTGTTTACAGTTAAGTAAAGTACGAACATAATTGCTAATAAGAGACCGTAAATAGCTCTTTCTCGGTGTAGCTTAAAAATAGCTTTCCTGAAGTTGAATCATCATGTTCAAACTGGCCTTCTGATTTAGTCATGTATCATAGGAAATGAGAAGGTATCCTTGATCTGACTCTCAATACAAAGAGTATCTCAATACCACATGGTCAAAGGCCATGTGGAAGCATAAACCTGTGCGTTTCCTCAGACTGGGGAAACTGAGACCTGGGACGGGATTTGATTTAGGCTGAATCCTAGGATTACATTGTGTAAGTGTCTTAATGGGCACTTAACTAGGTGGAGTATAGGAAAAAGGCGTCTCTGAGTTCATGTAAATATAGATGTGAGTGTGATTTACATTTTATGCCTGTCCTTTTAGGTAATTAAACTTAATTACTCTTTTGTAAATATTTTGAATGCAGTATACATTCCATTTATAAACTGACAAATACAAAGGCATCCCGTCCTGTGCTGTAGCCATACTTGAGTAAGATCCTGCAATACGCAGAAGCCTAATTTAAGATTCAAAAGTACCCAAGAGGTGAAGGACTTTTCTGAGATAAAGGCGAGTTTAGGAAGTGGAAATTGGCAATTTTGGCACTGAGGAGACACTTTTTAGTGGGTAGTGTTAACTGGCGGCAAGCAATAGGGAGAAGCAGAGAGTGCTTAATCTCAGGAATCCCCCCCAGGTTTGCAAAACCCTTTGAAACGATGCTTCGTGCAAGTCGGGTGGAAGTGCGCTCGTCAGCCGGCTAATGCGGCAATGCAAGAACCCTGCACGGTAGCCACTGCAAAGTGAACAAAGCATTAGAACAAATCAGGCAGACGGCCTGGTCTGAAGGACGTCTCTGAACATTAGCTGGAGTTCTGCTAAACCTTCTCTGGCAAAGGCGAGGGAGCCGTTGTGCCCGCGCAGCCCCATCCAGAGGTGCCACCCGAAGTCCCATGAGCGGCCCTGGAGATTGGCACGCTCAACCCTGGCTCACAGCCTGCAGGGTGCAGATCCGGGCTGTAACGCCCTCCTTTGGATGGGGGCTTGTGCGTGATGCCTCTCTCCGCAGCGCAGAGGTGTTCCGAGGCATCTTGAAAAGCAGTTAGCTAGACTTCGGTTGCCCAAGCTCAAAAATTTAGTTCAAATTGCAACTTGATGTTGATTAAACTTAAGTTTCTCTCTTTAGCTAGATTTTTTCTTTTTTTTTTCTTTTTTTTTTTTTTTTTTTTAATTCAGCTTTCATTTTAGATAAATTATTTCCTCCTTTGGCATATGCCAACGTCCCCTCTGGCTGGAGCTCATGGGTGGATATTTGTGCAATAACACGTCCAAGAGATAAGGTGCTGCTCTCCCCTTGTGGGTTTTCCAACAAATCTCTGGATCCAACAAACATGTATGGCCAATGTAGAGATCAACGAAGTTTCTTCACAAAATGAAGCTATAAATATTTGCCTGCTCTTTGAAATGATCCAGGGAGCTATCACCCTTTCCATAAAAACCTAGCGATGAGAACACTTGCCTCCAACACGCTGGTAGGCGTACTCAATCCTCTCCCCACTTAGAAGACGGTAAAACACATGTCTTTCACTTAATGATTTGAGTACCAAGGCCGGGGTTATTGGGATGAGGTGCTGAAGAGCATTCCATAGTTTATACAGGTTCCTGTATGGTCCAGCAGTGCAGAGACTGGGTGCATCTGCATTTCTGAAAGAGTGGTGAGCGAGGTATGTTGCTGGTGCTACGTAGACACAGATGGAACAGCTGTTATTATTATGAGGAGCAAACTTTTTGTTTGCATATGGAAATAGCATCTTGGAATTGACAAATACAAAAAGATTTTGAAGAGATTCACCCACAAGACAATCTACCTCAGCACTGATTTCTACCTAAACGTGAAGCTTTTGTTCCAAGACAAAGTATCAAATGCCTTGAAAATAGTCTGAAAACATCAGCAGTGGCACTGTTAAAACCACCGTTTTTTTCCTGGTGACTGAAAGGGGATGAGCTCTTCTCCAAGTGCTTTGAAAGGTGTCTTAAAGCAATGAAAATCGGGCAGGATTTCAGCCTGAATATTTTAGGAAAAGTAAGATTTCATGAGAAGCTGAAAACAGGTTACTATGAAAGCATTGGATGACCGAAACAAAAACAACCAATGCTCTGCAATTTCTCCACATGTAGTTATTTCTTTGAATGGAAAAATGTGATGCAATATTTTGAAACCCATTTATATTCTAACATACGTTAAATGTATTTCAAATCGTTTCTAAACATACACTTAAAAATTCAGTATAACTTGTGAATGGGTGGTTTAGAAGGCAGTTAATTCTCGGTAAAAGTAACAGTAGGAAAATTATTATACAGAATGCTGATAATTAATTTCCAAAAGTGTGGCATAGTCCCCTATCTATTTCTTACTTTGAAATAACTACCTTCACTATTGGCACTAAGAATTCAATGAAAAAAAAAAAGAAGGAAGGAAATAATAATAATACAAAAACATATGTGAGGGTTATTGTTAAGGAAAAGCATTTTTGGGTAATTAATAATGTTCATTAATGGCAGTGCATTAGATTCAGATAATTCTTCATATTGCTGTAACACTTTCAGTTAATTTATCTACGGGGTGAAGTTTGTGTCTATCAATTGTCATGATTTGTTAAAATTCTATTTGGAAAAGCTGGTAGTTGTAAGCAATACTGAAAATTGTAATATGACTTTTGTATGTTTTCAGGAGTTAGGACTTAGGATGCACACACTGGTTTTTAATTTAAGACATATGTTTCATATAGATATCATCACCATGTTTATATAATGAATTTACCAGATTTGACATTATTTTAAGCAGTAATAACCTATTAAAGGCACTCTTCCCCCATTTCTCCTGTTCATGGACATGCACATTCAAACTCTGTGTTAGTAGAAATGAATAGTGATCTAGAGGAGCGAAGGGCTCTGCTGGGTACGAGGCCGGTGTGTATATTTAGCTTGCTGATTTCTGCTTAAAACTTTTTTATGCTTATTCTCTTGATTCTTATTTTTGAAGGAAAATAAGGAGAAAATTAAACCCAAACTTGTTCAGTGGATTTAAAAGACAGAGGTAGAAAGCCCACAAAGTTTCATATTTCCTCTTTCTGTCTATTCTGAATGTATATATATAATTCCAGCAAACAGTCAGACAACACAGTAAGAAAGTATTTAGCCATGACTTAGAATCACAGAATCATAGAATGGTTTGGGTTGGAAGGGACCTTAAAGATCACCTAGTTCCAACCCCCCTGCCCTGGGCAGGGACACCTCCCACTAGATCAGGTTGCTCAGAGTCCCATCCAGCCTGGCGTGGAGCACTTTCAGGGATGGGGCTTCCACCACCTCTCTGGGCAACCTGTTCCAGTGTCTCACCACCCTCATGGTGAAGAACTTCTTCCTAACGTCCAGTCTGAATCGACCCATCTCTAGTTTTAATCCATTCCCTCTAGTCCTACCATTACCCGCATCCTAAAAAGTCCCTCACCAGCTTTCTTGTAGGCCCTCTTAAGATACTGGTAGGCCACTATAAGGTGTCATTGGAGCCTTCTTTTATCTAGACTGAACAAGCCCAGCTCTCTCAGTCTGTCCTCATAGCAGAGGTGCTCCAGCCCTCTGATCATCCTCGTGGCCCTTCTCTGGACACGTTCCAGCACGTCCGTATCTCTCTTGTAGTAGGGGCTCCAGAACTGGATGCAGTACTCCAGGTGGGGTCTCACAACTTCTTGGAACATTTTGAGTACTCAGATACAATAAGTGACTAAAAAGCCAAAGAAAAGGACCACTCATTCCCAGTTCTGGCTATTTCTTGTTAAAGATGAGACTCTGCTCAGTACGGACGAGCAGTACGGGAGTGGGGAGCACGTTGGGGACCCACTGAGGTCAAACCGGACAGCAGGGGGAATCTCAGCACTCAGTCTTGCGCTGATCCCACAGGTAATAACAAGGAATCCTGGCAGAGAAAAAAGCAGAATAAACAACAAGGGTATAAACAAGGCATTGATTACATCCAAGTTTGTCTCATAGGATTTTTCAGTACTCCTTGACTGAGGTAAGCTACAGTTCTTTTCATCACGACCTATTTCAAAGATCACCAGAATGTAAGACTAGTAATATAATATTAAGCTGTAATGTATTTAAATTATTACGATGTTGTTCTCTAATTTTTCAGCCTATAGATCTGGGCTTCAGAGCTTGGGGTGAGTTTTCTAATTCTGATGTTATCTCCAGCACCTACCTGACTACAAATAATACACAATATCAGGCATTTCTTCTGACGTTGATTGGAAGTGAACACTGCAGGCAGCTGATCAAGTACTCCCTCCTGTATGCACTCCTTTTCCTTTCTTCCTTTGCAGAAAAAAAATATTATGTGCTGAATTGCAATGTATTGTGATCTGAGCTACAGCGTCTGTTCCAGGTTAGCCAAGGCCCTTGACAAAATTAGATTATATAAGGGTGTAATGAAAAGAGCTGTAGCTGGAGCATTTACAAGAGCCAGGCTGACATATTAGTTGCTTTTATATATCTTGAGGCAATGGAGAGATTCTTACATGATAATGTCCTCTACTCTTGCTTCAGTTTGTAATTACCATCAATTGTAATTTAGAATAATACAGTCATATAAAAGTTGCTTAGACTAAATTTTATTGTAGTTGAAATTTTACATAAATGGTGATAGTATTTATGTAAAAAAGGCCAGATTCAGAACTTGTACATGTCAGATCTAACTTGTCTCTTGACTTAACTTGCCATTTAATGTATTTTTAATGTTACAGAACATTTTGAACCATTGCGTAAAGATGGCAAATAGGAGCACATGCTATGAAATGAAGGGGGGGAATTCTTCCACATTATACTAGTTTAAATAAGGTCAGAGTCTGACCTTAAGATTCATAATGATGAAAAAAAGAATGATCTTTACTCTGAGCAAAAAGAAAGCATGGATGAGAAGCGTCTTGATGATGTCCTTTTCCCATGTCACCTATGGATGCACAATTGTTCACTCTGCCATAAAAAGCACAGATACGAGCAGTTCTGTGGGCTAATGCCCTGTTGTTTGTTCCTCATTAAAGATCACACATAGAAGGTGAACAGGTAAGACTCAAGAAATCCAGAGATATTACCTGCATCCACTGGGAGAAGCCCCAAGGTTCACATCATTGGTCCTGAAGAGTAGTAGAGTTGTAAAAACACACTATTTGGCGTTGAGAACAAACTATAACATTCCTAGGTGGATGGGTGGTCTGGCAAAGTTGCAAGGAGAACAGTTAATACAGGTTAGTTAATGACCAATTTATCATTAAAAGTTTTCCCCTATAGTTTATGCCATACTAAGGTGATAAGAGCACCACCTCAGACAACAGTATAGTTTAAATGGACCATAATTTTTTTAAGGGAATTCCTCTACAAATAATGTCATCATCACCATCCTGACAATATATTATCATAACAAAATATTCCTATCTCCCTCATGTAATAGCAAGAAATAACCTGCAAGATCAGTTATGCTATCCGCTGCATAGTAATATTCGTGGTTAGAACATGGTAGGTGATTTTGCAAAAGTTTTGAATCAATCTTGTTGGTTTGGTTTTTTTGTTTTTTTAGTATGTAGCATTAGATTATACTGTGAAATATTTCTAGTTCTTGGAAACCCTATAGCTTTGAAGACTAAACAATGAGCAGTATCTGTTATTTTTTCTTATATTCACCCATTGAAAAAAATAAGCAGGGTAACCATGGTATCTAGCTAGTGACATGATGTCCTATAAACAGCTAAAATTAATTCCAATGTGACTTTTTCCCCATCAGGAATCAGGCAGCCTGAAACTTACTTCATGGAGTCTGTCATTAGATCTACCTTAAACAACAGTTTCTACAAAATTTCCTATGAATTCTAATAGTCAGACTCATTTTGCACGTTCTTGTGTGATGTTTTTTATTGTTGCTTTGGGTGTTTATGTCACCTAAGACTCAGTCCCCCTCTGTTTTTTCTTGCCTGAACAGCCAGTAGCCCACTGGACCCCACTGGGGATGGATAAGGGAGGTGGCTTTTTTAGACCAAACAAGTATAAACCACGTGGGTTGACCCAAATCTTCCAGCACTGACAAAGTAACAGAAAAATACTGATTTCTAACCTGTGTTTTACAACAACAAAACAAAGCATTTCCTGGTGCACTGTAGTTTAGGGATGTTTGGATAACTTTCTTCAGAAAACGGCAGCATTTTATGACCTCCCACAGATCTGCTCCTTTAGAGGAGAATATGTTTATTGTGTCTGCAGAGAGACACCAGTGAAGGTCTGGAAGATGGAGAGCAGAGTTCAGAGCTCTGTTTTGTTAGAACAGTTGTGCTGTGGAAAAAAAGAATAATTCTATCTCATGTTATTTACCAAAAGGTTTGTCTGTGTCTACATTAAGGGGCGAGCATCGTGTTTCTGTTTATCTTGCAGCCCGTAGTTCTGCAGGGGTCCCAGTGCACTCGGTCCTCTTGAGATGAGCAAGGACTTCAATTAGACTAAGGCTACTGCTTTAACCACGTCAAGTTTTTTTGGAATGAGGACAAGTATGTATTTATCCATGTAGATGGACGATGTGTGTGTGCCCATTTGGGGTACATTTCAGACCGCTTTGCACATGCAGAATCCATGAGCCAATCTTCTGCAGAGGTGGTTCCTTCGGAAAACCCTCTGCCTCCAAATTAAACTGATTTTAGAGTCAATTTTCAAGAGAATACTTGCACAGGTTTTCCTTCACAGTCCTAGGGAAAACCTGAATTTTCTCAATGGTATACATTAAAAACTACATTTGTTCTGAGCTATTAAGAGTCTTGTAAGTGTACTATGTAGGAATGAGCAAGCTTTGGGGCTGAATCAGGACTGGGCTGTAATCATGTCTCCCTATAACTTATTCATTCACTCTCACATTTATTCTTGAAAACCTATAATTTATTCATCCCGAAAAGCATTAGAGTATGAACAGAGGCTTAAGCAGGAGGCTCCTGAAATCTAATCCTGATTATGATACATACTCATACCCTACCCTTGGGTGAGCCCCTTAAGTCCCACAGGTCAATTTACACATCTGTACAGTACGATAGGTGACCTCAATGAGGTATTGGGGAGATTAGTTACGTTTGTAATACACTTCGAAGGTTAATCAATAAGCTAAAGTTAAGAAAACTTTTTTTCTTGGGTCTTATGTATTGGTGAGTGCCTCTTCTCACTCTGAGAAAGGAGGAAGAGCAGCTCCTCTGGATAGTCCCTCAGAAGGGCAGTAGTCCATCACATGTAGTTGTGGTATATCTACTATTAACGTTGCTATAGGTTTAAACTCATATTGACCTGACTCTGTGTGCTCGCGGAAGAACACAACTGAAACGGCAGATGGAGAAAACAGTGTAAAGGACCTCAGAAACTGAGAGTGTCTTAGTTTGCTCCGTGGCTCTTACTATTTTTTGTTAAGTAGAAGCTACAAGCAAATAGCACAAATTTTTATTCTCAGAAATACGAGAACGGCTTCACACAGGGGTCTGAAACGGGCTAGTTGGAGTGGGTCACTCAAGAGGAACCCATTGACCTGCATCTTTATCTTCTATCCCCAGTTGTCCTCGTTTTCCACATGTACTTTTTTTCTCCAGTCCTGTTCACCACCTGACAATAATTGAAGAACCTATTTATGTTGCGCAGGGAGGACAAACTAGCTCCTGAATACGAGTCATGCAGCAGAGAGTGCTGTGAAATTACACCAGGCTGACACTTAAAAGCATGTAGGTGATACCTTTAGATGCAATTGCAGCAAGGCTGATCCAGTTCTTGGGTTTCAGAACTGCTTTAATTATTGCTTGATTTTGGCACTGTTTTACACCGCCCCATATAATTAAAACTAAAAACATTAGAGTTGCCTTCAATGTCGAATTATAAATTTAATTTTCACTGTTGAATTCATCTTGTGACTAACTATTACATTTTGGTTTTCATTGTCAAGGATATAGAAGAACTCCCAGTAGCATGCAAGCAAAAAGCTAAGAGACTGTAATTTTTTTTTTTGTTGTTGTTTTCTCTTCTGTATTTGTAGAACATTTTTTTTACTTAAATAAAATTACCTGAAACATACAAAATATATCAAATGTGTTTAACCATGAACTCCTTATATTAAAAATGTCTGTATCCTCTAAGAAGAAAAAGAAAAGACTTAAGTATATGCGTAATTGAATTCTGCAGGATTACTCATATGAAAAAGATTATTCATTATTTTAAGTGTTTGCAAGGTTGATGTATTTCTGATTAAATATCCATGCTGGGTATGTTTTATAGCTTCTGCTCTTAAAATTGCACCAGTTATCTTATTTTCTAATTATGTTTTGGAAATTCTTATACTTTGTATTCCATGATATTTGCAAAAATGACCTACTAAAAGATCTTGTTTCATGAACTGTGTCATTTTGGGGTAGAAATCAAAACTTCTTGCATATTAGTTAATGATGAGTAATTTTTTAATTTGTGGTAATTTTAGAATTTTTGTGAGAGGAAAAATATTGTCAGACAGTGAAGACTCTTAATGTTTTGCCTCGGTGGCTATATAATTCTCAAAAACTACGTTGCTGCATATTGTAGAAATTTGTTTTACAGGTAACAGATGTAAATCTCCTGCAGCTGAAAGCACTGTTCATAGGAGGTTAAATTTATTCTACCTTGTACAGCAGAGCTGGCCTCTATAAATAATTTTATTATGTTCTTTTATAAACATTTTGGAAGAAGAAAATTTTTGGTTTAACAAAATAACATACTGTATTTTCACTACTCAAAGAATTAGATTGATTATAGTGGCATCTAAGATTGATAATACATAGATTTCTATTATGACACCCATTGTTTTAGTGCTAGACTGCAGAGGAATGCTTCCTTAAATGCATCATTGTATAAAATATTGACCTAGAGGACTTCATTATTCAAGCTGGAGAGACAGTCACTACTTAACAGTAATAAACTGTTTCTGTGTTACATCGAGAATACTTCGGAAAATATGAGAGTTGTCAAATCTCTTGAAAATCCTGTCTTTATAGTACACATGACACTAAAGCTATGGCTGTATTTTCTACTAATAAAAGCAAAGGCACAGACAGATGTGAAGGATATCACAGTGTACTGACAGGAAACTAAGAAAAATGAGTACTTTGTTGAGGAGCAGAAAAAGACACAGGCCAATGACCTTGGGAAGCTTTAATAGATACAGCTTGCTTTTTTTTTTTTTTTTGCTTTTTTTTTTTTAACTGATGGGGAAAATATGGGAAAGTATAAAGAAGTATAAAGTTAGTTTGTAAAGTTTAGGTATATGAATTAAAATTCACCGTCATGTTTGAAAAAAATGCAGCTGAAAAATGAAGAATAAATTCGAGTGGTTATCAAAACCACAGAAAAGCCAAGCTTTGGTCATGCCAATGCCTGCATCAAATTAGTTTTTCTCCAATATTTGAATGATTTTTCTGCCAACATGAACGTTTGGATCTGAAAGAAGAAGAAAAAAAATTCCTCCAGCAGCAGTGGCTGTGGTGTTCACTCCACTCCATTCCATGTAGGACCAGAAACAAGTGGTAGATGTTCACCATCCATGATGGAAAAGGAGTGATATTTCTGTTGGCCACGAAGTGCAGCTGTGACTTTCAATGAGATAAAGGGAAAGAAATGGTCAAATTCATGATCAGATTTGGTTGAATACAAGTTATGACTTAGGTATATGATTTATATTCCCTTGAAATATCCTAATATCTCTTTGTGTATTTGTATATACACGTAAAGAAATAAAATCTGTTATGTTCTTGGGAACTTAAAATAAAGGCATGTACCAAGCATCTCTTGTCTGACCAAGACCACAGTCTTAGCTTAGGCTGTGTTCGCTCCTGATTCACAGGCTGTGCATTCTGTTTTACTCAGAAAAGTAAAAAAAAATTATGAAACAGAATAAGGACTAAGCAGGCATACTTAGAAATGGCAAAAAAATGAGCATTTGGTTTTGTTTTATGTTGTGCAAGTCACATAGTTTTAATCTGAGGCCACATCTGCATCATTTAACTGTAGACAAAATAAGCTTAATCTTCACCCACGATTTCTTAATAATTTATGATGATATTTTAACACACAACCATAGACAAACTTGACTCTGGCTGTCATTTATAGCATGGTGTAATCTGCCTATCATGAACTAAGATATAATCAAACTGTATAGCAAAGCAACAGGAAAAATCTTGAATTTTCTCATTGTATCCAAGTATGTTAAGTATTTTTCCATGCATACTGAATGAACCTTGTTTTGAAGAGTTGCTTTTAAAGGCAACGTCATGTGAGGTGAAAGTGCATATTGATCTTAGCCTTTATATTCTTTTGATATGGAGCATAAGACTTACAGTAAGACATTTAAGGATAACTTTCACATGCAGGATCTTCTGAAATGAAATTTAAAAATATGCGTTTTTCCCATTAGCTTTCAATATCCAAAGCAAATTTTTGTTTTGCACATGGAGAAGCACCAGAAACGTATATTCTTCTTTGAACTTGTAGGTTGTGTGAGATGGAATAGCCTTCTAGTTTCTGAAATATTTACTAAAACAGGAAAATATTTACACAATGAAGAATATTTATTTTGTAAAGAATACCCTGTAGCATTTAAATTAGAGAGGTATGCAAAATTTGGTGAGCACTCTTAAATATTTATTTTTTTTTTTAATTGAAATGGATAAACACATATTCTGGGAACTATAATTTTTTTTTCATTACTAATGCCATCAAAAGCAGTAATACTGGAATAAGATCAGAATTTATAAAACGGTTGGAACATTATTACTAACTTTTGTAAGTAATTTTTCAAGTAGTGAACACTTTCTGTCCTTCACATTACATGTTTAATTTGAAAAACTTTGGCAAGGATGGACATTTACAACTAACTCTTGTCTTGGAGCTTCTGAGTTTATCAGCCAGGTGGATGGGAACCTGGCTAACATGGCACGGACAGGAAATTTCTGTAAGAACGGTGTCATTAGGTAAATGTAACTGCCCTGAATTCAGAGTATTGTTTCCTGACTCCTTTTTTTGGTAGTCCCTGGTTCTGAATCTCCAAAATCCCCTTCTGAAAGCCTCTTATGCATTTGAGTGACTGCACCGCATGTTTTTTATTTCTGATTGCTATTTTTGAGTCTTTCTTTCTCTTCCTGCTTCAATGGTCCCTGCTCAGAACTTCTGTACCCAAACCTGGAACCTTGTAGGACTGGGAGGCCCCATCTGCATCAGTTGTCCTTTTTATTTTCTTCTGACCTCGGCTTTTTGGGTTTTGTCCGCTTACCTGGCACATCCTACACAATACAATGTCCTGACTCCTCTTTTAAAGACGGCTTTTGCCCAGAGATAGCGTTAATTCTTCTATTGCCCACTCTTTCCCTGGAGTATTGGATATTGTCCCCATTTCACCCCTTAAAGACATCATCAAGTATCTCATAAACTGTACAGGTTACATACTTACAGAGAATACCCGTGAGGCAGATCCTCATGCTTAAACATCCCAGAGAATTTTAAGGTTCAAAAATAGTTTTTCAGGTCTTTTTGAAATAGTTTTTACCCTCCACTTCCCAACCGAACTTTTACAGTTGCTGGAGAAAATCTAATATTTTTTTCATTAACAATTGCTAAGAAAAGTCATAATTGATTTGTCTTTGTTTACAGATACTGTGAATTGGGTTTTGGTTTGGAGGTTATTTTCAATATTAAAATTTTACCAAAACCCTAGAAGAATTTTCTGTGGATGCTTTTAACAAAATAAATATCCAACAAAGGAGAAATGTTGTCATGAAACTAAGGAAAGTCAGCTGCTGAGCTTCTTCATTTCTATGTTTATAGATGTTCAGGCCATCTTACTGAATTTTGTCTTGCTTTGTTATTTGATTAAAGCTTAATTTTAGATCAGCCCCAAACATTGTCCTCACGATGCTGTTTTGATGAAGATTTTTCAATTATTTTAACAGAAAAAAAGAAAATTGGACTTCACTGTTGGGGTTTTTTTCATATTTCCCTAACATTGTTAAAGATAAAGGGAGCCCTCAGCTAAAGGCTGAGATTTCCTCACTTTGTGCATATGTGGAAGGAGCAAACGTCAGAGGGCTATGGAGAACAGGGATTGCACAAAGCAGGAAAACTGCACTTACACATCGAACACAGTTCCCCGGTCATAAATAAAGACTTTTTTTACTAGCCTCCTACGAAGCCTGCCCCAGGTCGGTGTTTGAGAGATGTCAGCATCTCCAGAAGTGATGCAGAGAAGGAAGAGTTATGGGAAGTATTCACAGTGACTTAATTTGCTTAAAACCAATTACAGGAGAGCAAGTTGGAGCAGCTAGAAAGTCAGGACAAGATGCAGTCACAGACAATTTGATGCTGAGTAATCACTGGGGAGACTATGCTCCACACAGCCCAAGTTGACCTCATTGCAGACCTACATCTGACCACAGTGTCCTAGCCACTGGCCATTTCTTCTGCCTCCCCTTTCCTGCTCATCTGCTGAGCCACTGAGATGTACAAATCCTTTCTTTCCTTGCTCCAGAGCACTGCTATAGTTTTGGCAAGACTTTAACAGCAGGTCAAAGGTCTGCTTCAGTGTCTTCACATTTCTCCATGTTTCTCTAATTACAATCATTGCACTGGGCATAGTGTCATATTCCTGCCATTTGATCCTTTTTTTTTTCTTTTTTTTTTTTTTTTTGTCAGGAAGGGGGGTGGTAGTTGGTTGTGTGAGAGTATAAATTGTAAAACTTCTTTCTTGTCATAATAACGGACATGTGTTTTGGTGGCACTACAGAACCCTGAAATCACCGATTTCTGCAGCAACTTGCTTAGCATTGAGGGAAGGTCACGGAGGTTGCGCGGCCGTGTTGATTTGCAACCTTTTATATGTTCCTCTCAACAACCTCATCCGTTTTCATGGCTTTAATTACTGTCTCTACACACAAGACCCAGATTTATCTCTACTCCGATGACCTATCCCCCAGTGTTAAGATTCTTATTTTAGTTGTGTAATTTCTTTTGATTATTTAAGGGACCATCATAAACTCGGTGTATTATGCAAAAGTGAAAAGCTTGTTGCCTGCTTGAACACTGGGAGCTCAATTAAATGAATAGTCTACTTAAACAAATGGAAAATCCAATTCCTATTTAAACCTGTAGTCTCACCTTATGGCCAACCCAACAACCCACCAGAGCTCCAAATAAAAAATGAGTTTCTGATTATGTCCATAAAATCCTCCTGAGTTTTGGTTGCATTTCCAGGCCCTAGTTTACAGCCAGGAGCTAAACTTCTAGGTTTTTTCTTCTAGTCCTCCATCCTCTTTTTTTTGGTACACAGGTTTCAAAAGCTTGATACCCCTTGTTCTTCTACAGATCCTATGGCTACATCTAGTTAGTTACCAAAATCAGTCAGTCCCATAGCTGAAAATTTGTTAGAAAACTTAAAAGAGAGTTTGTGTTCCGAATCTGACATTGTCTGCAGTTTGGGCAGTATTTGATAACTGAACAAGTAAATACAGTAGTACTCTTAGAAACGTATACATTTCAGTTCCTGTAGAAACCAAATGCTCTGAAGAATTCCTCAGACCAGTGGTAGAACATCATTTTAAAAGAAAAATAACAATTACTATGAAACAATTATGCTGGCATCCTCTGTGCAACTTACAGTGTGAAGTGAGTGTTGGGGTCATGAGGGACTTCTGGGATCAAAGAGGTGCGAGGGGTTAGAGAAGCAGACGCAAAGAAGCACGCAGTTAAAATGAGAATAGAGAGTTGCAAATGTTAAGACTGAGAAAACAACACAGTACAGAAGCTCTCTTAGGTACTTTGCTTCATTCATCTCAAATTTCTAGTTTTGACCAACTATTGTGATTGTATCAAAGGTCATGTTTTATTTATTTCATCTACCCCAAAATTTAGCAAGAAAAAAAAAGCCAGAAGAGCTGTTATTTTCAACTTGTCCTTTAATTTCTCAGCATGGTATACTGAATTTTTGTTTCTATTTAGTTTGATTCAGTGGATTTTGGCTGGGAATTAAATATCTGTAGAGATCCAAAATTTGATAGGAATGAAATGTATAAACGATGAAGGGAATAAAAAACATGTGTAGAACCGAAAGATCAGTTCATTACCTTACACTAAGGCACCTGAATACTTAGCTGTGTATTCTTCAGTATCATTGCTATGTTGTGAAAAAAAAAAAAAAAGCTGTTGATAAGGATATAGCCTACATGCACTCTTCTTCTCACTTTTCGTTGTTAGAATGGGCGCATATTTGTGAACGTATAGTTCAAACAGATACTGCACTTTTCCAGCCATTCTCATGGTCATTGCTACATACGGAGCTTTGGTTCAGAGATTATGAGCTAGATCTTGATTGGGTGGAAGTAAACCAGATTTGCTCCATCTGATGCACTCCACGCACTAAGGGTTTTTCACTGCGTAGGACCCAGACCAGAGTCACCCCGACAGAAAGCCCCTGAAGCCTGGACAGGGTGGACATCGTGTCTCCAGGATCGTTTCATTGTGAAACTGTGCCTCATTTCTTGATAATTCAGACGCAGCCTTTAGTGTGGTTTGCAAGATGGAGCATGAGACCAGGATCAGACCCAAAGGCTCGTACCGCTCTCAGCCTCTGAGGAGTGCCTCTGCTTCCCTGACCGGAGAGTAAGGATTGCACT
>CM018101.1:81674663-81772163 GCA_008658365.1 Alca torda
TTCTGGTTACTCTTTTCCTAAGAGATATGTAAAAATAGCAAGGATTTGTAGACGTGTCCCATGAAGACACTTCTGCTGAGCTTGAAATATTTATATTGCAAAGTTTGTAGAGGAGATAATTAAAATGGGTGTTAACTATATGCACAAAGTATTCTTAAATAGAAGTTACACATCCTCTTAATTATCCCTTTTAAAAGCAGAACAGCTAAAAAGTCATTAAATATCTAAAAAATGTAAATATAATTCTATTTTCAACAGTGAAATCTATTGCCGCTAGGTGTCACAGGCTGAAGACTCCTAAAGGTTAATAGACATGAAGTGCCCAACAGACTGAAGTTCAGTCAACTGTGCTCTTGGAAGGAGGAGCAGACAGGTCCTTAAATAGTTTTTGGGATTTGAAAAGAGAGAATCAAGCTGGTTGGGCAGCTTGGCAAATGAAACTGTGCAGCAACAGTACAAAGGCTCCAAAAATGCAGTTGTTTTAGGTGAGATGTCCATGTCTAAGAAGGTGCTGCCAAAGTGCTTCACTCAGCAGTTTGGGGTAAATACCATAGAATTTTTTTTTCTTTTTTCTTAGATTGTAGACATCGTTATGTCTGATCAAGAAGCCCCAGAACATTTTGTTCTGTTCAGTTAAATACTCCAGGGAACAGTTTGCTTGTGATGATGAGCGGAATTGAAGTCATGCTCATTTTCTTGGATAGCAAAGAACTTGATCTTGCAAACACTTGTCGCAACCCTGGCTTCAGTGGATCCCTGCAAGAGTGTAAGGATGGCGTTGGTTTTTTTTTTCAGGTTCAGGGTAAAAGCAAACAAAGTGTCCTCTGAAATCATTATAGTAAGGTGAAATGAAATGTTTTCCATATCCACAGATCCCACTGGTCATAACTGGGACTTAACGGCCTCTTACAGGTAGTTTCTCCATTCAGATCAAGGTACGAAGCGTAAGACGGAGTTAGTTCTTCATTCTAGATATGCCTCCTGGAAATCAATAATATTGAGGCTCCTTGGTGATGATTTGTTGCATAATTCTGATCCTGTTAATAAAAAGCACAATTAGCAGGAGATATTATGATTTTAGTGAGTCTCATATAAGATGTGTAAATTTCATACCCCACACCACATCATTAATGACTTTTTAATCTATAACACTGGTGCCATCTTTTGTAAGGGCGCTTTTGACACAAAAGGGGAAAAGTCCTTAGAAGTCAAAATGATGCCGTCTTCCCTGTCTCTTTAAAACAAAGACAGGGTGAAGCTGTTTTCAAAATTGTTTATGAAGGGTGACAAACTCTGCTTAAACTCGCTTATTGCAAGTAAAAATTCCCAGGCAGGTAGGTAAAATAGTCTTTGTTTTTTTATTCAGGAGCGTCCTCCTGTTAATCTGCTCCATAAACAGGAGGTAACCAGAGTAACGGGTCACTAATAATAATAATCCACCTGACAGTCACCGTATTAAAATCGGTCAATAGCAATCAGAATTATGATGAAAGGGGGAAAAAATCTATTTTCTCTTATCTCTCATAATTGAGTTTGATCCTTACCTTGATGAAATTATATTGGAACACATTGTTTAAGTTGCTTAACCTTTTTGCTCTTAGATTGAGTCGTGTTTGGTGACCTTGCTTTAAAACAGGGAGAGTTCATGTTAACAAATATGGAGGTCATCCAGCCCGAAGCGCGTTATTTGTGTTTTAACAATTTAATAACAAGGTGAAGTGGAGCACTCCAGAGGATGACTATAATAGCTTTATTGCTTTTTCGTTATTAAGACCTCTTAAGATAATTGTTTTCAAAATTATAATACGAGCTTTTAAGAACTTCCAGTCTGAGCACTGATTTATGCTGTCCGTGATTCCATTTCTGCTCTGTTTCACACTGTGTTAATTTTCATTAAGTTCATTATGTTTGAGACCTCTTAAGGGATTTATTTAAAATTCATCTCTTGATTAGACACATACTGTATAGTTTTACTGCTGTAACAATATCTATTTTTTTCCTCAAAGATAACAAGATCTGAGTTATGGCTGTAATGCTATTCCTCAGAGTGCCTATATCAAGTCTCTTAGCGGTATTAATATGTTGCTGTAATTATTTTTTGATGCATGTAAAACATATAGGATTTCATGAGAAAAGATATGTTTAACATAAGTGGGTTAGTGAAGTAAATCCCAGCCACACATTTTATATTGCATGCTACTTTTAGGTACTATAAAAGATTAGATAAACTTCAAAATAGGAATTCAATATCATTTTAAAGGATTTAGTAAAGTCAGCTCATCAGAATAACACATGTAGATGTTTAATTTACAAAACAACAATTTACAGACTGGAATAAAGCTTTTCCTAAAGCCATTAAATTTCTGCTTGACTTTAATAGTCTTTAAAATAAAAGGCAGCTACACAATAGATATTTCTTACTTCATAATACAAGTGTGTGTCATTATTATTATTACCTACTGGTAAAAGTATATTGGATTCATTATCAATAACTGTGGTTTATGTTTTATATATGTAGATGTAAAACATATCTGACAGAACGAAAAATCTAACAACCGGGACACATTTCCAATGTTACAGGCTATAATAGTTTCTCTCCTAGGATTAGGAATTAGCAAAATTAATGCGATGTATTGTGTCTGGATAAAATATAGCTTAATTTTAGAGAAAAAAAAAGAAAAGATGGATAGAGCAAGCTATATTTTTTCACAGTCTTAAAAGTGCATGTTTTATTCTTAGGCTAAAGCTGTATTCCTGTTACAATTTCTGTCTTTTAGCCTCAGCCCCTCTCATGGTTATTTGATGTGCTGCTTGATACCTCATTGATTGTGGACAGGAGAGGCCTTGTAAATGCACGTAGCCTTGACATCCAGAAAAGCAGGTCTCTGAGCTCACCTATTCCCATTCTTGCCTTTAAAAGAATATTTTGTCATTGTTATGTTGTATTACCACCAACTTCTTTGTACGAAGCAATTCAATGTGTTCGATATTTTAACAGATTTAAAACCACTGAAAGTGATTTTTTAAAAATCTGTTAGTTAGCTTCAAAACCTTTAAATTAAAGATCTTGTAAGTCTCTTGTTTTGCCTGTCTCCTCCCTCCTTAAATGTTCACTCTAAATGATTTTGTCATGAATGAAAGTTCTAGAAACTTCTGGTTTGTAACCCAGGTGGGTTTATTGTAATTCTCAGAGTGCAATACTGTTACTTTCCAAGCCACTTTGCTCAATGTTTGGTAGAGTCATAGAATTTTTTCTTGGTTTTTGTTAAGTAATGCAGTGTTTCTAACAAATATGTGTATGACATTTACACAGAAAAAGCATGAACCTCCATGGGTAATTTTTTACTGAAAAACTGACATATTCACAAATTCTTCTAATCTATTGAAGCGTCTATTCTGTGAGGCTTGTACCACGGTTGTGCAATCCGTTCTGAATTATTTTTTTTTTATTTTAATTCTAAGATAAAGCACTTTCTTTTTTGTAATTTATTCAGAAAGATAAGGAAGGCTTGAGACAGGTCTTGAAGAACTGGATCACACAGTTGCCTCTTCTTTTGTCTTGCACAGTGAAGCGCCTTCTTCCACATTGTGAAAATCACTAGTCACACATAACATAGCCAATTGTTGGGACAGTATTTTGTTGGTTTTGTTGGTTTAAGGTGTCTGCGTACCATTTAGGATGTGCCAGGACTAGTAAAGTGCATTCATCTTTACCTCCTCTAGGGCAGATTCTCTTGTGGCAGTTTTGAATTATTCTTCAGGCACGACGCTTCCCAATGAAGATTAATTTGAACAATTGAGATCCTGCCCTCCGTATTTCTCCAGGTGTCAGGACACCTTAGAAATGTGTACAGCAGGTTGTCCTAAACAAAAATGGTTCCAAAGTTAATGAAAGTGTATTTTCTGCAGCAGCACTTTCCCTGATCTGTACTGCATGCTACTAAAACACAAAGTCCGAAACTGGAACCTCAATGTTCGATTTCGCATAGGTACCTACTAGCTGCTCTCTGTAACTGTTTTCTTGGCTCTGTGCTGTTTCTTTGAGAATTTCGTGGATTCCCTTGGGGTGTGATCATAGAATTATAGAATTTTTAGGGTTGGAAGGGACCTTAAAGATCATCTAGTTCCAACCCCCCTGCCCTGGGCAGGGACATGGGGGTGATGACGGGAAGTTTGGATTTGTTTGTTTTTTTTTTTAAAAAAAGGAATTTTTTGTAATTGATAATTAAGTAGACTTTAAAAGAAATACTTTTTATGTAGACATGTTTGACACGGCATACTTTTCATTGAAAAGCTAATATAATAGACTTTCAGAGACTTGGCTGCAACAGTGCCCCTTCGGTTTATTGTGCTGCTGTCTAATACGTAGGTAGAGCACATAGCTGTTGAGAAACTAGCATGAGATGAGACTCCAATGGTTAAAATGAGAAGCCGTGTTTCAAGCCGCTCTTCCATAGCAGCCAGCAGCATGCCCTGCCCGGAGAGCACCTGCGGGCTGTGGCTGGGGTGATGCTCTCACTCGGTAACGTAACTTTACCACAAGCAAAATGACTTTCAGTGGGAGCAGCCTCAGTGGTGGTGCATCCTCGTTCATCGACCTGCAGCTTTAGGAACTTCATAGACACATGAAAAAGAGAGCTATGAAACCATTTCAAAGAGTGAAACCAAACTGGATCCTCCTTTATTACTCGGAGTCTCTGGTTCCAAAAACTGACCTTTGCAGCTTTGTTACAAAATGAGAGATCTTTGGAAGATAAAAGTGCAACGATGACAATATCTGTGTTCAGTAGTAGTTGCTCTTTTTGTGAATTTTTAATTTGGAGTTGCAGTTGTGAGTCTGATACTTTGAAATAATTTATTCTTCATGATACCAAAACCAAAAAAAGACCTGTAAAATTAATTTTGTCATGAGAAACTGCAAAATTTTCCATACGTTGCTTTATAAAAAGTGATGATTTTCAAAACTCTTCCTGTGTCAAAATTTCTCATTATTGTGAGTAATCTTTTTTGGTTTTTTTCTTTTTGTTGTAGACCAAGTCAAACTTCTGGAAATCAGCCTGTTACCAGAAATGCTGTTTGTGTTTGCTTCCTCACTACAGATCTCTGACACTGTCTTCACTGCAGGATCTGTTTGTGGGTTTTTAAGCGGCAAAGATGAAACCAAAATTGACCTTCTGAGCTTCGGAAGTTGTCCCGCACCTGTCCTGCCTGCAATCCATTTTTGGATAAAGATGCCTGATTTAGGAGCAGATTGAGAGCTATAATCCGTATGAAGGGGCATTGGACTTGCACAGTGGCTTCTATACCAAGAGATTACGAGTGTGCACATGTCATTGGAAAATATATTAAAGGGAAGGTTATTGTTTTTCTTCATTAGAGGGTGTATTTCAGTAAGGACCGCACAGAGAGACTGTAATAGGTTGCAGATGGCTAAGAGAAAAGTATATAATTCTAGCGCTGTGAAAGCTTTAATTATTTGTTTTTTTTTCAAGTTGGCTCTACGTAGCTGAAAACCTGATAAATCCAGAAAGTAGCAATTTTAGAAGAAAGTGGTTTTGAATGCCTTTTTTCATCCATTTTACTTGTTTGTGTTTTTTTCCTGATCTGACTCTTCCCCGGTGTCTTCCCATCCAGAAATGTCATGGAAAGGTGTACTCTTATTTTATTTGCTGTAGTCTAAGCCCCTTAGTTAAATTATAACACTAATTAAATCTTATCCCAGTGGGAGAAATAATGCACTGGCTGGTTAAACCAGTGCTGTAGCTGCTTGGTGCCACAGGAGTGCTGCACAGTAGCCAACGGAGCAGTGAGAATTGCAACCTTAGTGTTCGTTCTCAAATGAGTATAAAATTCATGATACACATGCTACTAAATCCTTATTTACCTGGAGAGAAGGTATTTACCTGGGTTCTGTTATCTTCTGTCTATGCTCAGAAGGATCATTTTTAGGGAAAGGAAAAAACCAACCAACCAACCAACCAACCAAAAGAAAACCCAATCAAAACCCAAAATTCCACCATATTAATCAGATATGTGTTACACAACACAAATTCAAAGGTTCCTTTGAAGTACTTTATGATCGTGAGCTAGAGCTAGGTTGGAAAAACAGCTAATTCCTTCCTCTTCCATCAGCTCCACAATTATTTCATCTTAAACAGTTTGAAGTCTGGAGGCTTGAATTTACACTGGGGATCTTTCACACTGTAAGAACACAAAGTGAGCTTTAAACCTGGTGGTTATTTTTTTTATATTGTTGGCTTGACGTATCTGGAGATTTCTCTCTCAGTTCGTGTTCATTCTCAGTGCTGAGTCTGCACTTTGTATTTCACTCTGTATTTCACATTTTATGGAGCAAGTAGAATATTAACATTAGTAGCAAAATCCACTGTCTTCTCTGAGCAATGCCAGCATACAGGCATGTCCAATTATTTGATTTTTAAGTTTTCAACTGTGTGAGGACTTTATCACGTAGATTAGCACAGTCATTCTCTCTTTGCCTTTGCCCATTTTGGTTTCTGTCCTCCTTAACCATCGTGGTTTATTTCCTTCTCAAGCAAATGGGTTAAACCATAGTGTGCCTACATGTCTTTCTTTTGTGGCCAGCTCATTTAGTCACTCTCCTGTGTCCTCTATATAAATGACTTGTTATATAGGCAGGATTTTCCTATTTCTACCTTGTGTTTGGAGAACTGCGGCAGAAAGAACGCCAAATAAAGTGTTTAGGCTGTGGATAGTGTCCTTATCAGAACAGGGAAACTAAGACTTACAAAATTTAAATTAACTCATGGACATCAGCATGGGAGTTAGATTGCATTGGCATTATTATTCTGCAGAACATGGACAAACCACTTCATAGTTCCTATCCAATTCCATTGGTAGTGAGTCCTAGAACCTCCATCATGAAAGCCTCCTGAAGCATGTCACATCTGCAAAGTTGTTGATCATCCTGATACGGTGTTCTTTCACTCTTTTTTTCAAGGGACCTTGCATTTTGTGTCAGTCATTGATTATTTATTGACTTGGAAAATGAGAAGGATGGGTTTTAGTATCCAGCATTCAGCACAGCCTTGAGTGATGTAAGACCTGTTCTTTACTTGTCTGAGCCGGGAATCAATCCTGAGTCTTCAGGGAAGTTACCTGACTTCATGGTGAAGGTAAAGAAGTAGAGGGAGAGGATCAGCATGTTTGCCTTTCACTTTCAAAAAGTATTGGTGTTGTCTTGATTTGTCATACAGAAGAGCTGACATGTCTTTCCCTCCTTCAGTCTCCCACTTCAACATATAAATGGTGTGCGTGCCCACGTATGCACAAAAGTTATAGGGAAAAATGTTTCTGAACTTATTAGACAACCACTTCTTCCAAGACAGCTGACTACCATAAGGTGAATGAGTTTAATTTTACCCACAAATTCCATGTGGGACATAGAAACCTTCCCAATGAAATGCCACTGGAACGAAAATATTTCCTTTAATGCTTTTTGTTCATCAAATATCTCCTCCAAATGAAATATTTCATTAAAAGGTTTAAATCAATTACATTAAGTGTATTTTAATGCTTATTTAAACTTTGAGGTTTCTATCATGACCTATTATTATTAGTTATGACTTCCCTATGAGTAAAATGTGTATTGACTTGAAATGTACTTAGAGACTCTGTTTTCCCATAAGCAAAAGTAGAAGGCATTTCTCTGGGATTAGGATATTTGAAAATGAATGGTAAAGATATTACTTTGCAAAAGTTATCAGCTAGGAGTAAGAAGCCTTTATCAATAAGTTAATTTCCTCATATACTAATTTCCTCTAAAAAGGTCATTCCACAGCCAGATCCGCTCAAATGAGAGCACTTCACTCTGAGCTCTGTGAATTTCATTGTTCCAAAAGAGGGCAATGAAGATAAGGGCTTTTGTTCCCTTGCTGCTATTTAATCTCTAAACAGATTTATTTTCTTTGTTTTGTTTAATTCTAATGATTTTGCTTTACCTTTGCGTGCAACTATACATGTATGTTCCTTAAGTCTAGCCTGGAGGACTGGAAGTCCTGACCTGGGGTACCTATGCCAAATCTCCCACTTGCGGCCACGAATATCTCACTTATGGTAACTACAAACTGTCTTTAAAAAGGGTTGATCATCTACAGAGAAAGCACGTAGCTGGACTGATCTAGAGATCTAAGCGCTTTCTTCACTTGATTCATGTTATTCACCCTTATATATTTTCAACAGCGAAGTGGCAATCCCATAAGAAATCAGTGAGGAAGCAGAGATTTCTTTGCTGACTTCTGGCTGGAGGGATGAAAATCCTTCAGTGGTTTGTGCAGGAACTCATCTGGTGCCATGCTCTTCTCCAAAGCATTCTCATCACCAAGCAGACTGAATTAGTAACATTTTACAGGCTGCGTAATAAAGAAACTATGAGTTAGTAACAAAAGCACATTAAATTTTTAAGCTCTTTGTGCTGCCATCCTTCAAACTGTGTATGTTTTAAAAAGTTTACTTGCAAGTCGATAGCGTGGTCCCATGTGATTACAACACTTCGGATGTTCTCCAGGAGGACATCTTCCCGTTTAATTCAATCCAAAAGAAACCCGGCACACATGCTGTAAGAGCACTCGCAATAACTCGGGGCCAGTTTGCTAGGGTTAGCTTATACTGCAGCTGAGGTTTGCTCCCAAATTGCGGTTTTGAACTGAAGAAAAAAGGTAGAGTAGATGCACCCACAGTGTCCCCAACCGGCTTGTAGCAAACAGATACTAACCATTCCTGTCCCGTAAAACCTTGAGTTGTTGTAGAAGATAAGAAATAAATAGCCAACGCTACTACTGTTGCACATGAACAGTATCACCTCAGTGTATCTCTACATGAAAGCTTATTTTATTATCACTTAAGGAAGTCGTTACCCTTTTATGAGTGCTTACATGCTGCTTTACAAATATGTCACCACAGTTACATTATAAAAGCAGCATTATTTTTGCCAGTGGCATTTTATGAAGCAAGGAAAGTAGTTTGAAAGTAACTTTAATAAATGCCTTTGCATTTTTTTCCTCTGGAGGAATAGAATTTCCCACACTAAAGTTTGATTAAAAATCAAGTTTTCTTTTCTAAATACCATATACCATCTGTAAATCATTAAAATACAGTATGTATAATAAATACCTTGGTTTAATTGTACAGACAAGGAAGTTGCAGATCATCTTTATTAGATCAGTATTTAAAATGGACTAAAGTAAAACTTACTCTTTATACTGCTTGTGGGTTTTTTTGCTGCTTAGTCTAGTTAACCGTGTTGGAGGTATCTCCAGCATCCCCATTGGTTAATTACATTAGTCTAATTCCTATTTTTTACCAGGGAAAACAGGTAATAAGATTTCATCTGCAAACAGAAGAAGAAATATTGATCAAATAAAGAAAGATTACAATTTTTTTTTCCTCAGGAAGAGACACTGATAACTTTGAGCTCTGTATTTTGAGAATCCTTCTTTAAAGGATCACTTGCCTAAAATTTTAGAAATAATAGTACTTAATTTTCTTTATCTGACTTGTCAGTAACTTCCAGAAGATTAAAAGGCTAATGTTGTCATGCTATCATGATAGAGACAATTTTGACTGGCATTTTTGTGCGTTATATTTTGGGTTGGGTTTTGGTTTGTTTATTGTTTTGTTGGTTTGGGGTTTGGGGTTTTTTTTTTTTTTTTTGTAAAGGAAATATCTCCTTCCTCATAAATTACAGGTAATTTACTAAAATTGTTTTTATTTTATAATGTGAAAGCCATAATGTAAGTTACACTAGATTTAATAACAACTTAGATTTCCTGTGAAACTGAAAAGGTGGTAAATGACATATGTTTCTCTATAGATAACATCTTTGTTTTAAAAAAAAATAAAATGTGGTATTAGAAAGTATAGTATATGCTGTCGTTTAAAAAAATACCCAGTTATCCTTATATATAAAACAATACAACAGAGATGAAGTTATTCAGAGCTCCTCAAATCTGTTATGATGTCATTACTATCACTAGCTTTCCACTCAGTCTAACAACGGTCTAAATAAGTTACACTGTAAACAGATTTTTTAAATGTCTGAATAAATATTCATTCTTAAAATACATGGTCATTTTTAAATGATCACAATGTATTCTGTGTATTTGATTTTGCACGTTGTAGTCCTGAGTGCTTAGAAATCCTATAAAAAGTCAAAAATATCTCTCTATATAAAAATACAAATCCGACAAATAAGCTAAAACTGGAAAGTGGAACTAAATGTTTCAAAATGTTATGTGGATTTAACTATCACAATCAATTCGTAAACTAAGCAATGTTGAATGAAGTCTTTCAAATTGTAAAAATACTCAGATCTATCTAATAACTAGCACCAAGATCACAATTATAGAATCATAGAATCATTAGGTTGGAAGAGACCCTTGGGATCATCGAGTCCAACCATCAACCCCACTCTACAAAGTTCTCCCTTACACCATATCCCTTAACACCACATCTAAACGAGTCTTAAACACATTCGGGGATGGTGACTCCCATCTGATATCTGATTATGTCAGACACCTCCTTGCATATGCGTTTATAACAGTAATTTCTCAGGTAACATAGTGTGACTCTCTATATAAATGTTTTTGTCCTTGTAAAACCCACTCAATTTAGGAATGAAAAGCACTATTTGTTTTTGTAAGCATCTGCTTTCAGTGAATTATCAATGTTTGTGCATGTGTTGTAACAAGTTGGAGCACCAAGGTTAGTCATTTAGAATTTTACCCTAAATCCTCCAAGTGGACCCTTGCAGCTTGAAGTCCTTTTGCACCTCACAGTAGAAACGGAGTGAAATGTCCTTTCTCTCAGTAGATGATGAGATTTTGTATAGACTTGGATGCAGTTCGATCTCCTCTCTTCTTCTGTACTCCTCCTCTCGTGATGGAATCTGGATCAGCTGGGGAGGAGTTGGCTTTAGGTAGGCCAGGATGCAGGCGCTTACCAATGGTTAATTACATCACTTGATGTCGAGGAAAGTCTGGGCTTCTCTTGACCCCTTTGAAAATTTTCTTATTTAGAGCACAACGCGGCCCTGAGCAAAACATGCTTAGCAGTCCCATAATGGCATTTCTTTGCATTTTCACGGAAAGACCAAACTGTTTATGAACAGTGAAACTCCATGCTGCAGCGGTTCAGCCGGTGTCAGATCTGCGTGTGAAAACCGGGATGTGGCTGCTCGGAGGTGCAAAGCTTTGAAAATGGGTTAGATTCAGTCAGCAAGTGTTTGATAACCTGAAAGCAACGATGATACAGAAATTTTTCAAAGCGAAAGTGCATATGTTAATACCATTCCAGATATCCTTAGGGTTGTGTAGCTAATTGCATAGCTTTTTTAGAACACTACTTACTCTTCTAATCAATATCCAATTAGCAATTGCCATAGCAACTGTAAAATATAGGATGTCCTGGTATGTAAGGTATGTTAACTTCTAAGATACAAAACACCAGTGGGAAATACAAAGATGTCAGAGGAAAATTTGTAACTTTTCCCTCAGTGTTTTAAGGGGAAGGAATAGATATAGCTGTTCAGCTGAATTTGGGGAAATAAAAACACTACTGCTTTATTATATATTCCTGTCCCCTCCCTGGAACGCTAGTCGGAACACCATTTTTTATTTATTTGTGGTTTTTACGTCCACAAATGAATGAATACAGAGAACTAAAGCCATAGCTCAAGAAAACGAAAGGTTGACCTGAGGAACTGCAGGTGACCAGCATCTCCTCAGGCCCTGGGAAGGTGATGGAGCGTCGCTGTTCACAATGCGTGTTCATGTAAATAAAGTCACCTGCCTTTTCCAAGCACAAAGCATGCTCAACCTGCATAGTCACCTTCTACTATGGGCTAAGTGGAAGAAAACAGACCAGTGGAGATTTTTATTCCCTGGGAGGATAGTACAACAATGAAAGAGGGTACCCAGGAGGCTTTTGCGTCTCTATCCTTGGAGGTATTGACGATGTGGCTGGATCGAGCCATGCCGACCTGATCCAGGACCAGTGGCAGTTCTCCATTTAGAGGCAGGTTAAGGCCTCTCGATGTAACTTTCAACCAATATTTCTTTAATATTATGAATTAGTATTAAAGTGTTACTTTCTTTAATTAGAAGAAAAAATTTGAATCCTTGTAACAAAGAAAGGGGTGGTCCCTTTGAGTAAAACCCGATGTGTCCTAGTGAGGGCATTTGTGGAGGTGGGATGGTTCCCTCTGTCTGTGCTATGCAGCTCTCTCAATGGTGCCATTTCAGCATTTCATCGTTTTGAAGCTCTAGTTTTGCGCAGTCCTTTTAAATGTTTAATCTACTTTATTAGTTTCTTAAGAAAGTTTCTCCTACCTGTTATGTTTCTTTTGCTGCTTTTTGTACCATCAGAATATGCTTGTATAAAATTTCCCTGGAAAATGACCCTTTCATAGTCTTATTCCCTATTTTAAGGAAGGTATCTGCGCTGCCAAGAACCCCAAAATGCTCAGTTACACATTATAGGACCAAGAAATATCTGTCTTAGAAAATTTTAAACACTTTTCTTCTCATGCTCAAATTTTCCATTCTCAGTAATCATTCCCCTTCAGGGATTCTCCTCTTTCATTCATTATAAATCATGAAATAAGTATCCTTTGTTGTCATGTTAACAAAACAGTTTTGGATCTATCACCAAGCTGCACGTGGTTTATGAAAACGGGTAGTCATGATGTTGGATACCTTTTAAACATTGCATTTTATGTGCCAAGTAACTTATTCAGCTATTTCTAAAAATATTTTGAAACCTTCATATTAATCAACAACAAAGTAAATTTTAAGGAAAGCATACAAACAGATAGAAAGAACTTATCACAGCTTACGAAAGGAATATTGGTCTGAGATTTCGGGTATAAAGCTTGTCTTGGTGCGGTTCTGCGTAGAGTACTGCAGGATGTGTGCTAACTTCACATTTCCACCTGAAGCTTAACCTTTTTGACAAGATTTACCTCTTTTACACAACAGATCTGTGTGTTTTATGATGTGACGTTTAACCTACCTGGTGATCTGAAACTCTTCTCATTCAAAATGTATCATGCCCAGAAGAAATCTTTTAGAGCTCTCTTTGTAGGCATTTCTAAGAGACAGTAGACAATAGCAAGCTGTCTTCTTTTTTAATGGAACATGAACTCTCTTTATATGTATATCTGAGAAATATTGGAAGGAGTATTTACGGTTTCTCCTCTTCTTACAAGAATTTTGTGCTAATCTTGGCATTATGAAAAATAATAAGTACAGATTAAAAACTAGTTGAACATAAAAGGGAATTTCTAATTGGATTTTCATTAAGGAAGGGGGGAAAATCATGATAGAAGGCAAGGTAACTTCAACTGTGGAAAAAAAAATGAACTTCAGGTGATCTTTGTACCCATTATTGCTCAGAGATCAGAAATGCTGGGGTGGGTTATGGGTTAGGGACATGGAAGACCATGCAGAGCTGCTTGTGTTGAGCGTTGTCTTGACTGAGTTGGGATTGTTTCTGAAATAGTAATTGTTTCTGAGCAGTTCTTGTGTCTGTTTGAGTGAACATGGCAGTGATAAATATCAATATCTAAGAGACGCTAAACTGATTTCGAAGTTCTGAGAAAACATGAGATTGGACACAGATGATGTAAATCCATCAGTTTTTCCTCTTTGGGGTCACATTTGAAACAATTTGGTCTTCCTGATCCTTTCATAGTAGTCCACATTTGCCTTACATCTTTTTTTTTATTATTTCCTTCTTGTTTAGACTGCTTGTAGTATAATTGTTGTATAGTATAAATGTATAAAATGCTGCAGTTTTTAAAAAAAATTCTGTGCGGTATGTTTTCTCATCTTATTTTGGGATATAATTTGGATCCATCTCACTGCAATTTCCATTCTTTCTACTGTTCCATTGCTCTTTTAGTTTTCCATTTCTTGTCAAATTTGTAATTTTGAATGATGCGAGAATGGATATTCCCAAATGTAATACAATAAGATTTTTTTTGCGCACTCTTTTATACTACTTATTAATTTTGACAACAGCTGTTAAGCAATACAAAGATGTAAATATGAGTTTTACTAAGCCTGATGTGGACTTTGAGACACTAAATTGGATTTGTCTCTCTGGTTTGAGACACTATTTTTACAACCTGATAAAAATAAGAATTATTCATATATTAAAATACATTTCAAGGGTTTACAATTAAAGAAATAACTGTGTATTTGTGAGAAATGCAGTGAGGATTATTTATGTCTGCTATGTATTTCCCATTAACATCTGTGTTCTTGCAGGCATTAAGAATTTTCCTTTTCAGATTTTTCATAATTCACATTTAAGTTAGAAATTTTGACAGTTGAGCATTACCTTGACTAAATCAGCTTTTTGCTTGGTTTTTTTTTTGTTTAAATTATTTATTTTTTTTTCACTTGTGAGATTTGGACTTTTTGTTCCATGCACTTTACAGTAGAGATTCTAGTTATTCAAGTGTTTTGACCTGTTAAATCCTTTGAATTTCAACTTTAAACTATTAGAGACCAGAGAATTCCTGCTAGAAATCTCCTGCTTCTTTCTCCTAATTATGAAAGTGTCTGGATCAAATCTCTCAATTTTCCTCATGAATTCACACTTTTTACTGCGGTGGTTGTTCTAGACTTGGTGAACATTCTTTATTTAAGTAAACTGAAAATTTGTCTCTTTAAGAACTGATTAGTCCCTTCCTGCTTTTTCAGCTCTTTTCTGTACATGTGAATGCTATTCTTATTTGCTTCCAATTCTACAAGCCTGATACTCTACAAGTCTGGGAAGACCCACGTTTTTACCTAACTGCCACCTAAACTGTCTTTTTGGAGGATAATGTCAAGACTGAATGTAGATCTTGACATGCAAAACCTTCATTTTCTTGAACCTGAGCTAATTAAAAAAAAGATTCTCTGGAGTTAGAATCTGTTGAAGATGAATTATAGAGCTGTAAGAGACCCTGAGAACCTGCGTAGTCCATTCTCCTGTGCCACGCATATGTAATTTCTGACAGATACTTGTCTAACTCATTTGCAAAGCCTTCTAATGATAAAAAGAAAACGCATTCTCGATCTGTCCTACCAATTAACTATGTTTGCATGAGTACATTTGTCCCAATACGCAGCTTTAATTCTCTCCCTTCATGTCATATGTGTCTCCCTGCCTTTTTGTAACAGGTTTCTATATATTTGAAGGGTATCATTATCTTTCCCTTCCTTTTCAATCAGTCTTTTTTTAGGATCAAAAGAGACTTCTGACCATTCTCATTATTCTCCTCTGGACTCTTTCTGCTCAGTCATACCCTCGCTGAACGATGGCATCTCAAAGCAGAGAGGGTAATCTGATCGATGTCCACAACTACTGAAAATTGTTTTATATCTTGTAACCCGTTCTCTGTTTCACGCATCCCAAAATACTTCTTGCCTTTTTCAGAAGATCAGGACATAGGTTCATAGCTATCTCATGATCAACTATAACCTCTAGGTTCTTTTCTATAGCTCGTAACCATCTGTTTTCCCACCTTGTATGTAACCTATTTGTTCTGCTTCAGTTTGCACCTTGTGCTTGTTCTTCCTGAGTAGTTCCCTTTTTTCCCCCCAGAGGGGAGTCCAACTTATTAAGATTATTTTGAAGTCTGATCTTTTTTAGAATAATTGTATCTGTCAACTTCTCAGTTTGGCATCACCTACAAATTCAGTAAACATACTTTTTATTCTGTTGTTTAAGTCATTAATGAATGTATTGAATGGGGGTTGACCCAGACCAGAGCACACGCAGGATGCTTTTTGGTAGAGTTATTGCAATTAAACTCACCTGTATTTCCCTGGTCTCTACCGTCCCCTCCGTGCCTTCAAAGACAGCAATAGTCTCCCTTCCTTAATCATCCTATATTCCTTCTCATCTAGATGGAATCACCTTTGTCTATTCCCAACCTTTCCAACATCTTAAAACTGCTCTTCAATAGAAACCTCAAAAATTTGTGCTATGGTATTATTAAAGCAAAACTAACTGGAACACTGTGTAAACTGTTCAAAAAAAGTATTTTCATGTTATATGATTTCTTTTGTGTCTATATATGTTGTCTTCTCTAGCCTGTTGGTGTTTTTATCCTTAGAGTTTGCTGTATTGATTCTTATACTCAAGCAGTCAAAAGGCAATGACATATTCAACATTAAGAATGACTTTGTTACGTCTGGCACAGAAGAATGAAATATGCATCTTCTTCATTAAACCTTTCAGGTTATTTTTATTGTCGACATATCTACAGTATTTGAACCCTGCAGCCATTCATTGGGTAAAATAGTTAACGTGTCACGTGTTTTCCATTATTTTATTTGCCCTTTTCTTCAGGAAGGAATGTTGTGTGCATATCATACTATTTCATTAGGGCAGGATTTGCTTCTTTAATACCATAGACAGTTTCTGCTGAGTGTTTATATTAATGAGAATAAGGACAAAAAAAATATGTTTTACATTCATGTGGAAGATGTGGAGGTTTTCTGAGTTGGTTTTGGTTTGGTTTTTTTTTGTTTTGGTTTGTTTTTTTTTGTGACCATGCACATTCTGTAGTCTGAACTGAGTCCAAGAGAGTGAATTTTCTCCAGTTTTCACCTGATTGTAAACATCCATTTTTTGTCAGAAAACTGACCCTTCTTCTGAAGCTTTATGTAACCTGGTCCCAGAACACTAAACAGTTTGAAGGAGCAGCCATCACTTGGCACGTTTCGTTAGCCCATGGAACCTCTGCTGCCGAGTTCTCCAGTTTCTGAAACACGTGGCATTTCCTAAAAGCATCTAGTATGGAGGTAGAGTGAGAGGAAACCTAGTGGCAGAGATGCAACTTGCCATCACTGCCCTTAGGGTGACCATTTCCAGCAGAAATTTGCATCATGCTGGTGTACACACCTGAACGACTGCCACCTCTATGAGGCAGGCGGTATCTTATGGTTGGAAATGTCAAGTGTTACAGGGAGGTCTGGAAACATGAGAATGGATGTCTGCCCTCAATCCATCAACAGCAGGTGACCATCCACCAGTGTCAGTGATTCTGTTCTCACCCTGTGTCCTGTCCTTATTATGGATGCCTAACTGTTATTGAACAGATTTAAGTGAAAAAAATGAGACTTCACAAAGTATAGCCTTTTTCAGACAGATATTTAGACTAACTGTCCTACACACGACCGACACATTTAAGATGTTGATTTTTTGCATCTGTGTGCTACTTGTGTTTATGCTTTTCTATTTTCATTGAAATAATGTACCATAAGGTGAAAGAAAAGCCACGTTTTCGGTTGGTTTGACTACCAACATGGTTTTTCCACCACTTTCTGCCCATAATAACATAATCTTGCAAACATTTACGTGGAGGGAATGCTTCCGAATTTTGGTCATTTGTGTATTTTCACTAAGTTTGCCAGTGTTAGAAAAAGCACTCATTGTGAAGTAGGAATGACTGAATGGTTAGTGTTTCTTTGCACTGAAGCATCTAAAGAAGGGAGAGAGAAGGTTAGTAAAAAGCTAACCAAGAAGGTTAATTTTCAAAACCCACCTGCCTTGGGAGCATTTATCTTTATTCTAATCTGTGCGTCTGAATCCCTAAGGGTTTGTCTGTACAGAGTAGCTTAATGCTGTTTAAAGATACTGAGGTTTCCTAAATAAGCCTGTGTTTCCGTGTGGCACAATTTAGGGCTGGGCAAAATTTTTGTCTTTGGAGCAACGTTTGCGTATGATATGGCATTGCATTTGGGTACGGGGGGGGAGGGGGCATGTCATGCTATAGTAGATTTTTTCACTTCTAAGATTGACTGGTTTATCTGCACTCTCTTCACTAGCACAGACACTTCTAAAAGACCTTTTCCTTATTTAGTTGCTTATTTGGGAGGTCTGTAACTCTTTAAAAAAAAAAAAAAAAAAAGACTTATTTTCTCCTTCAGGAGACTTAAGGAATGACACTTACCCCATTTGCTGACAAACAGAATAAATGAGTTCATACCGGGCTGCTTCAACTGAACTGCTGACCCGAGCTAATTCATTTAAAGCTAACTTTGTCATCTCATATATGCAAAGTAGATATATTGTCAGGAGACCTGTGAAGTTACTGAAATATGAACCATGATGGAAAAAGGCCCTGGGTCACCTGATCATTGAGTCACCAAAGCAGGGGGTAGTAGATGGCTGTTGAGAAATGTGCATCCCTACGGCAGAGTGCATCTAAGAGCCTAGAGCTGCGGAAAGTCAGTGAAATGTTAGAAGAGAACCAAAGACATAAAGTTCAATCTCAGTTTCCAAAAAGACCTGAACAGAAAACATTTGAGTTCTGTACTAGCGGTCAACAACAAAATTGTGATACAGAGACTAAGAAGTATTAATCGTTCTTGAAAAAGGATATGTTGTAAGGCACTGAAATACTGAGGGACCAGCTGAAATGCTATTTAATGTAGCCTGACTAATACATTTAGCTATTTGTGTATTATGAATAATTTTGGATTACACTGAGCCCAATGTGCATTGATGTGATATGGGAGGAAGGTTCGCATTGTTACATTTTTCTGCAACGCTATTCTTTTAAAAGCCCTTCAATTACAATCGAGTACAAAATTTTTCACATGTTTTTTAGGCTTGAATCATGTGACTAGATATCCTGGTTATAAAAATATAGATAGTAAAATTCAAATGTGCTTTTTCAAAAATTGCTATTTATACGTATTTATGAACACGCAGAAATACAAAACGTTTTTTAAACTTACTTGGTGGGATCATGATAAATATTTATTAAAAAAATAAGCACATTTCCTTTTATTTTTAGAAGTAAACTAGTTTGTGGTTTGGGCAAATTTAGGTAATGACTTCTAAAGCAAATCTCATACAAGCTTTTGCTGTTGAATGGGAGGCTAAAACTCTGGTATACACTTAGACTTTGGGGGTTAAAGCTTTGGTCCCTTGTATGAGGTTGAAATACACAAATTCTGAAAATATATTAAAATGCTCAGGTTTTGCAGAGAGATGATTTAGCTTAAAACAAAGGATAATTTTGCAGAAATTTAAAATATACGGAGAGAGCCTGATTTAATTCATGAATCTGTTTTTTTGCTGGTTTGATTCCATCCTTTCAGAAAAGCAACAAATTTGAATAAACCTTCCAGGAACTGAATTTTTGACTCCTATAAACACCATTGGGTTTCCAGTGAAGGGTTCAGAACAAATCTTATGATCTTTCCTTCAAAACACTTAATTCTCAGATAATCGATTGCCTTATAGATAAAGTAATCTCCAACATTAAGGGTCCTCAGAACAATTTTTCTGGTTCTAAGCTTCTTTATGCAACAGGAGACTTACCTTTCTCTCAATGAAGTGGTAAATGGTGCTACTGAGAAGATCAATAATTTTACAAAAAAGTCTTTGTTCTTTCTGGAGGACAATTCTGTTAATGATTAATCTCCATTCTAGTGCACTGTTTTGAAGTGGTATAAACTGACTTTGCATTTTTATATATTTTATATATGCTATGGCATAGAAAAAAAAAATTACTATTGCTGTTATTCACAATGCCTAGAGACTTTTAAGCGAACAACAAACTCATTTCTCACAAGTCTCAGCTTGTGGTGGTTGTGGTCGTTCTCATGAAATGAGTTTAGGTGTTTCAATTTGCAGGCTTGAAGCGTTTCAGTCCCCTCACCTGCGTTGGGAAGTTTGAAGTGTGGAGTTGTCTGGACCAGTTCCGATTCCTCCAGCTACACCCAGCCTAACACAAAATGCCTAAGAGCACCCCGCACACACTGCCTGCCAAGACCGCATTTTTCCTCCTTCCTGTTATTCAGTTTTCTGTAGAAAGTCACCTTCTGTGTTTTTGATGTTAATACACTCTTCAAAATATGACAATTAATTTCCCTTGAGGTGAAAGTTACCACCAGCAATTTCGTTGCCTAGTTTTTATTTGAAGTTAACATACACGGAAGCCTTTATATTATTCAGACAAACTTTACCTTACAACACCCTGAGTTACTTTTAGAGATTCATGAGCTTCCAGATTACTTTTGAAGTGTCTCCATTTGGTGAACGGTTTGGTCAGCAAGCCTTACAGATTCATTTTATAAGTGTTCCTGATCTTAAAAAAATTAGAAAAAAACCTCTATATTTCTAATTTTTACTTTTATGATGGTCAAAGACACTGTTAGAAATATACAAAATCACAGAATCCTGGAATGGCAGGGGTTGGAAGGGAGCTTCAGAGATCACCTTGTCCAACCCCCTGCCAGAGCAGGGTCACCCAGAGCAGGCTGCACGGGAACACGTCCAGGTGGGATTGGAATGTCTCTAGAGAAGGAGACTCCACACCTTCTCTGGGCAGCCTGTTCCAGTGCTCTGGCACCCTCACAGGGAGGGAATTCTTTCCTCATGTTCAGATGGAATTTCCCATGTTCCAGTTTGTGCCTGTTGCCCCTTCCCCTGTCCTGTCACCAGGGTAGAGCGGAGGAGGAGGATGACCTCCCTCGACCTGCTGGCTGTGATCTTTTGAAGGCATCCCAGGAGGCTGCTGGCCTTCTTGGCCACAAGGGCACTTTGCTGGCTCATGGGCAACTTGTTGTCCACCAGGACTCCCAGGTACCTCTCTGCCAAGCTGCTTTCCAACAAGACTACCCCTAACCTGTACTGGTGCATGGGGTTATTCCCCCTTAGGTGCAGGACCCTAAACTTGCCCTTATTGAACTTCATTAGGTTCCTCTCCACCCCAAGACTCTAACCTGTCCAGGTCTTGCTGAATGGAGACACAGCCTTCTGGTGTGTCACCCACTTCTGCCAGCTGTGTCATCAGCAAACTTGCTGAGGGTACCCTCTGTCCCCTCAAATGGGTTGTTGATGAATATGTTGAACAAGACTGGACGCAGAACTGACCCCTGGGGAACACCAGTAGTTGCAGACCTCCAACTAGACTCTGTGCCACCGATCACAGCCCTCTGAGCTCTGCCATTCAGCCAGTTCTCAATCCACCTCACCTTCCCCTCATCTACCCAGCCAGTCATGCCATCATAGAAGGCTATCATATTGGTCGAGCATTATTTCCCCTTGGTGAACCCATGTTGATCAGTCCTGGTAACCTTCTTTTCCTCCACATGCTTAGAGATGACATCCAGAATGAGCTGTTCCACCAGCTTTCCAGGGATGGAGGTGAGGCTGACTGACCTGTAGTTTCCCGAGTCCTGCTTCTTTCCCTTTTTGATGACTGGAGTGACACCGGCTTTCTTCCAGCCCTCAGGCACCTTTCCGGTTCTCCATAACCTTTCAGATAGGATGAAGAGTGGCTTTGCAATAACATCTGCCAGTTCCCACAGCACTTGTGGGTGCGTCCCATCAGGGCCCATGGATTTGTGGGTGTCAAGTTTGCCTAAATGATCTCTAACCCGATCCTCCTCAACCGAGGGAAAGTCTTCCTTTCTCCAGACTGTCTCTCTTACCTCCAGGGTCTGGGATTCCTGGTGTCCGGCCTTAGCAGGAAAGACTGAAGCAAAGAAGGCGTTCAGTAACTCCACCTTCTCTGCATCCTCTGTCACCTCATTCAGCAGCAGGCCCACATTTTCTCTAGTCTCCTTCTTTCTACCAAAGAACTTGAAGAAGGTCTTCTTCTTGTCCTTGACACCCCTTTCCAGATTTAATTCCAAGTGGGCCTTAGTCTTCCTTGTTGCATCTCTGCATGCTCTGACAACATTCCCATATTCCTCGCAGTCACAGTGGCCAGTCCCTTTAAAAAATCAGGTATTAACTACTTGTAACTTCAAAATTAAATTCTAGACTTTAAAGTGTGAAGTACTGCTTTGAGATCTGACTACAAAATTCTGAGATCTGACTGATATTAGGTTGGGACATGAATTTCACAGGAAAAGTGGGATTCCGGTTCAGAGGGATTTTAACCACATGCTATTTTTAGGTCATACTCTATTACAACTAAAAGACAAATATGAAACCGCACTGAAACAATCAGAGCGAACTTGTTTTTTCAGTTTAAATCTACTCTCCTTCCACATATTTTGTATGATAAAGCATAGCAGAATAATCTTTTCAGAAGGTTAAAAATTATATACATATATAATAATAGAACAACGTGCTGCATCCCATTTCTTCCAAATGTATTAGTATTTTAATAGTTAATACTGCACAGATTGCATAGATATCATTTATTTGTACTTTTCATAATACTTCTATCTAATACTGTTTTGGCAAGTAGCCTCCGGACAGTAAGATTATTAAGGGACTAATACATTTAAAAGTAGGTAAAAAGCACTTGTAGTACCATTAACTATTAATTTGTTCTTGGCTAAACTGATGATCCTTTGACACACAGAATAGCTCATATGTATCTAACAGTTAAGTACGATATATTGTCGTTTAAATACATCAAATGCTTTATTTCTGGGAGTAGAAACCAGAAATGCAGAAACAGAGAACTAAAAATGACAGCGGGCGATGTACCTTAAACTCGCTTAAGAGGACTCGCTGGCTTAAAATAGTATTGAAGTCCAGCCTTAATAGATCCATTTGTGCTGGTATTTTCCATTTGCCGTTATAGCTGTGGAAATATTTCTTTTATGAAAGCCGGTTTTGAAGAGAAGCGAAGTTTCTTGCTTCTTAAAGGGGAGCAGTTCGGCAAGCCTATCTATGCAGCCGTCTGCCTGTTAAAGTAGTACGCCGAACTGGCAGTCTCTGAACATTTCTCGTCATTCCTTGTCGGGATGGTCACTTAATGATCAAATTAGAGCTCAGTCAACCAGAGCTGCGGAGACAACAGTAACCTGCCGCAAGCCAGGGCCCCGTTTCAGATTTACTGAGCTTCCAGGTGGAGTTCATTACAGCAAATCACCCAGCACGATCCCCTTGACAGCACATTAAGAAAATGGTCTAAATTAAGGTTTGTTGTATTGTTAGGCTTGTTTCCTGCTCAAAATGTGAAGGCCCCCTGCTTTTGCCCACACTCACTTAAACTGCAGAACATTTGCTATCCTGGGAGGTCCCTGCTGCTGTTTGCTGCTCTGTTTGTGTAGCACGTGAAATATTCATGAATTGGCGAACTGAAGTACCACATGTTTCAAATGAGGATTTCATAGTTGTGTGCTCCTGGCTCGTGAGCTGAAAATCGAGAATTTACAACTATAGCTTGTTTCTTTATAAACAAGCAGCCATGTGGGCACCTTGGTTGCAGTGGCTGTTCCGTGTCCACCCCTCTCCTTGTCCACCGTGCTCCATTGAAACCCTGGGGAGCCACCTGCCTTTGTAGTAATACTCATGTCCCAGTAAAAAGCGATGCTGAGGCTCCCCCGCCATTCCTTTTAGGCAGACCACAGCCTATGTGATGAAGTAAAACTGGGAAGAGTATTATGTGAAATGTCCTTCCATGACCTTTAAGAGTCCCTTCCAACCCAAACCATACTATGATTCTATGATGAGTTGCATTGCTGCTTATAGATCACATAACAAATCAAAAGCTTTCATAGTAAGGCCACAGAAACCTTCTCAATTTGTTATTTTAGGTGTTTCTTCATGTTCCTAAAGTGTGTTCAAATAATGTAGTGCTGAAGTCCTGAAAGTAAACCTTAAGTGTACTAGGAATAGAAAATCTCAGTACGGACTCCTGCCTGCAGAATACGTGGCACAAGACAACAGATTAATTTGCAGTGTACAGGTTCATTAAAATGCGTTTTATACTGTAATTCACACTTTAAAAGGTACCCATATTTCACAAGGGATAGCTCTTCTGCAAATTCTGTCTCCTTGTTGGCTTAATAGCTTTGTGGAAGGATTAGTAGAAGGGCAGTGCATTATGATTCCTTTTTCTGATGACTTTTTCTTAACTTTTTGTATACTTGACATATTTATCAAGAAAACGGTAACGTCTATATGCTTAAGTACCATTTTAATGAACCACACCGATGCAGTGTAATATATTGACTCTGCTGAAGTTTTTTCCCCTTTTTTCTGTTCTCTTTTAGTCGATATAACAAATTTTATACCAAGACAATTTTCACAGAATCTTTGCACAATTTCAACATCAACAATCTGTCTTTCGCTATTTCTAGATAGATACATTTATTTTGCCCCAGGTCCTTTAATTGTACAGCTCTCTGCAGCAGCTACTTCAGCGTCCCCAGTTGGACCCCTTGCAGATTTTTCCACAAAATAACTTTCTAAACCAGAAAAAGTTCTGGTTGATCACGTAGTGTTGGTATTGTGAACTTAGGCTAGTCCTGAAAATATCACCAGGAATAAAAAAAGGAAACATTTTGCTCACTTGACTTACAACCAGATTTCCACGTGATGATGGTGCACATGGCCACATTTTCCTCCCCAGTAGTGGCTAAAGCATTTTAATTAACACAAGATTAGCTGTCTCCTGTGAAGGCTGAACCCATCTTTTTGAGCAACTTTCTTTTTTTTAGTTTAGGTAACACTTGAGGCCTCCCAATTCTTTTTTTTTTGACAGCCAGTTTAGCCCATCAGTCATTCTCCTTACTGTATGACCTGTCTCGAGATTTGCCAGTTATTCTTGCATTTTTGCACCTGTCACTTGTTTCTGCAGCACTTCCTTCTGGCAATTTGCTTTTCTTAATGAGGTTTGGGTCACTTCTGTGGCCTCTCTCCCACACCTGTGTTTCCAGCTTTCTCTCTGCTTGGCCACTTTTCTCTCCAGTTTACCAAAACTCATCATGGATCTAAAAATATTACCCATCAGTGAGTCAGTACTCTTTCTGCAGTGGCAATAGTGTTGTGTATTTACATGTTGGGGTTTGGTTTTTGTTTTTTAAAAAACACAACTGAAGTCTCTGTATTGTTTTCACAACGACACCCACCCCTTCTAAACATAGCTAAGCGCATTGTCTCTTGATGCATTTTGGGAAAAGAATTCATTACGTTTATTTTTATTTGATGAATTCAACAGGTGCTGGTATGCATTTTCTTAATTACCTGCCCTTCTATTAGATGCTGTGATTTCTCAGTATGTGCCTGTAGAATGGATGATCTGTGTTGCTTCTTTAATGCTGCCAAGAAAATATCAGCAGAATGCATGTACGCCATTATTATGCACAATGAGCCTTTCCTCAATCTCAGCTGGCTACTTAGTATGCGGAGGTTAGAAAAAGAAGCCTCCCCATGCCCCGCAAAGTCTTTATGTGTCATTGTTGGCTTTCATGGGAATAGATGTCAACACTGTACAAATATAGGAAAAATTAGAACTCTTTTAAGGCTACTTTGTTCCTCCAGTTGTGAAATGAAATCTACTGGCAGTGTCCTTGCAGGCTGTTCTTCTGATAACAATAGGGAACAAGTTTCATTTAAAATAGCAGTGACATCCTTTTATTATACACTTGCGTTTCCTAAATGTTGAGCTCTCTAAGAGCATGTCTAAGAATTACACCAATTAGATGTTTACACAGTAAATGAAAACAGCCATAGTTGTATCAGGATGCCTAATTTGAAGTACATACAACATATGCTGTAGAGTGTATTGGGAGGGTTTGGGAGAAACAACTTCTGCGACAGATCACTCCGGAGTTATCCACTATGAGCTTTCTCGTCAGAAGATGTTCTGCCCACTACAAGCAGTAGAAAACTGCAATAGATATTCTCCTAATCTGATCTGGGGCAATGCCTAGGTTTGTGTTAGGTTTTTTTTTTTCCCTAGCTCTTCAAGATTTTTCCAAAAGTGCAGGTGGCCTAACCATTCATTTTATAAGAACACAGATTGCCGCTCCTTAAAGCTTCTTCACTCAATGGGACTAAATACATATCCACAAGAGATGAGTGATATCGAGTCAGAAAAATCTCTGAAGGACCAAAAGACCAAAATAAACATATTTTCGAATCCCTGACATCTGGTACTTAAGATGAAATAGAAATATTAAAAAATTGTTAAAAGATGCTTGTTTCAAAAGTTTGATTCAAATAATTACATATTAGAATCTACCAGTATCATTAACATAGTAATATAACCCAGAACTTTCACTGGAACATTCAGTTTGGCAAACAAAAATATTCTTAAAATAAGGTTTCATTAGACTGCACTTTAAATATGATGACTCGTTTGGAAATAGCTTGTGTGTGTAACATAAGGAAGGTTTATTTGAGCTGCACAAGGGAGCACAGAGAATACATTAAACAGCTGATGCTCAAATTAAAAATATAGTATATAATTAGATATCTGGTATTATGTACACGGTTTTCAGAAGGCATGGATATACTGTCTTAACACGCAGTAAACATAAAAGAGAGTTTAAAAGAATTACTTATCATACTATTAACTCTTCAATCATAATAATCTATCTTAAACTAACAAAAAGCTAATTCATTACAGTAAATGAACCTTTATCTTGTCAACTTGTGTATGAGCCAATACAGGTTGGCACTAAACACATAGTGGATACCCGTAGACTCTTGTCACGATTCAAAAGATTTTATAGATTCATCTTAAAGTAGGAAAACAACTGTTTTGCTCTAAACACCAGTTGTCTTTATTTCTGTGTCAAGTCTTTAAATCCTATTAACCAGTCACCAGGTACACATCACTGAATGTTATCAAATGACAATTGTTGAATATCTTTTTTGATCATCCATTTGAGATAAACTGAAAATAAGGAATTAAATGACTGCCTGACTGGAAAAGAACCCGATTTGAGTGGATAAACAATGCCGTGTGTGTTATAAATAATCCTAGTTTGAGAACAGAAGGTTCTTATCTGTATTACTCAATGAGCACTTAACATCAATACTTTGACACAAGCATGAAACCGTTCAGAAGCTACCATCATTACAAATCAGAAATTAGTTATTTTATATCTGGTTGCAATTTTTCACTTTTTACTTTGCAGGCAAATCATAACTTAAGAGAACATTCCTTTCAGACATTCACTAGGGTAAAAAAAAAATAAAGAAAAAAAACCAAACCACCTTCTTTCATTAAACTTTCTGATATTGGCATAATAAAATGTATAACTGATTCAAAAAGATAAAGGATAGCACACATTGTCATAGGCTGTTAAGGATTAGAGAAGATTACTTTTGACTGTAAAGGACTGGTGATATCTACTTGTATTATTAATGTCATGTTTTGTTTGAAAATTTTCCCCTTTCTTTTCCATGTTTGTTTTTATCTTAAAATCTGTGAAGTTAATAAATATGCTAAGAAAACTGAAGCAGAGAAGGAGAAATAAGAGAAAATACAGGACCAGGAGAGAGAAAATGAGGGAATGAAAAAGGTGCGCAACAGCCCTCTTCTACAAAGGGATGTTTCTCACAAAATGACAATTTAAATTGGTTGTTCAATTCACGCGTTTCAGGTTTTTTTTGTTCACCAACATGTCCAACACTGAACTTTTTTGTTTGTTCAAATATCTGAAAGAGAATTTATCAGTCTTGTTATTTTGTATTAAGCTCTTCTTTCATACTTCGCAAATACCTCAACTCAGATCTCTGATCTGTGTTTTGCACTAGACTTACTGTTTTCAAATAATTGCTCAATCTTTCTACTTTGTACTGGAAAGTTCTGGTAATTCTTGCGGAATATACTCAACGGCCTAGTATTCTTGAATCTTAACACCCAATTGTTGGAGAACTTTTGTTTTGTAGTGGAAAATAAAGTTTCAAGTCCAAAAATCCAGTCAGATCTGTTACACTTGAGTAAGTGTGTTTCCCATAAACAGTTCACTGGACTGAAGTGGGAACCTTCTTTATTGACAAGAATGTGATTGAGTTCAAGCTCATATGTTAATCTTGTACAGAAATGATGGAGATGGCCAGTGGAAACTAGATTGTTGAGATGTGTGCTCTGAAAAACCTCCTAACAATATCACAGTTGATCTTTTTTAATTTTTTTTTTTTTTTTGGAAGTCCACTATTGCCACAAAAAAGTACCATCCTAAAGTTGGAAATATAAACAGAAGCGTCTTTGAACACCCCTTCTTTTTAACGGGAACAGAAAAAAGGCTCAAAATAACACAGTTTATGCTATCCATCTTAAATACCTTTTCTTCGATGACAATTGAATGACAATGACGATTTCTTCAATGACTGAGACCACGGATAGAAGTTTTACGTCTTTAAACAAAGGAGAAGCAAACCCTATATAACCTCAGTTAAAGACACTAGCAACTGCCAACCACAGATCTCAAAGCTCTGTTGGGAAAACAAAACAAAACAAAGCAAAATAACATAAGTATTTTATCCTTAGACTAGCACATGAGAAATCTATACGTGAGTTTCTTAATGTCATGAAACAGAAGAAATGCAGCTCTGTTACAGAGGGGGCCCCAGCACTCATAGCTCAGCCTCGTCAGCTATGTGGACCTCTCACGGATGCCCCGTGATGGCTCCATCACAGCACATTCTGCTAGACCTCTTCTCACCTGAATCCCAAGTTCTTCTATTGTCCTTATAAGGTTTTTTTCAGTGCTTTGGTCTTCACTGTTGCCAGTAAAAAGCTCTGAGGTGTAAGTCTAGTGTGTTCCCCTTTCGCGGTCTTGGTACACAGTATTTTCCACAGCAGGACTGTTGTGAAAGACTAGGGTTTAAGTCGTTGAACACAGCCCCAAAAAATCTTTCCCACTGAGCAACGTGCATAAAGTGTGAAGTAGGTGCTTACAGCAGGTTTGATAGCACTTGCCACCTCTTCCTCTGTTTTTGTTTGTAAATTTCCCAAATTCTAGATGCTGGTGATTTTCTCAGCTAGGGGTTTGCCTTGTGGTAAGGCTTTTTCCCCCCCCCCCCCCCCCAAGGAGGAAGTTTAGATAAAATACCCAGGTCTAGCTGTGCTCAAGTGACACTAACAATTCGTACAAATTCGTAGAGTTTAGTAAATTAGAGAAGAGAATTACACTCATGTCAGGTATGTGCCTTGTGCTGCTCCTAGAAGAGAACCAAACTGGTGTTTAAGTTACACATCTTTTAGAAGCAGTTTGTGCATTACATTCAGAAAAGTCATGATTGGCAAATAAATTTGCAAAATTTATGTGTATGTATTACACACACTCTATTCAGACCCCTGGGGACTAAGCAGGACCTTCCTATAAGCCTGTACTGGTTAGTTCAGGTTGTTGTGATTGCTGGCCTCCTAACTCAAATAAAAGATATTTCCTTCTCAGAAATCACCTCCAGGTAGCAGGGCGAAAGGAAAGTATGTATTTTAAATACAGGGCAAACAAAACAAGATTCACGGAGAGAGAACAATTAATGTAGTTGATGTGATCCAGGAAACTAGCAGGGAGGAGGAAGAGCAAAACTCCTAATTGTGCATGAAACACAGTGTAGATTTGTAAACTAAAGGATGGGGAAAGAGCAACTAGGTTTTGATGGAGAAAAGCTGGGTGGAAAACGCGGTGAGATGGCCCAGACAAAGAGAAAAGGGAATGCAGAAGCTGGAAAAGAAAAATAAGATTGAGAGCAGTGCAGGGCTGCTAGACAAGCAAGGTGGTGTGGGTGCTCAGACGTTGATGACTGGGGCTTGCGGAGGAAATAAGGTCATGGTTTGGGTTACGGCTACAGAAAGAGAGGCAGGGTGACTTGAAGCCAAGGCTGGAGACAACCAGGACTAGCATCTGGAGCCTGGAGGAGGGGGATGGAATTGAGATATAAAAGCTTAGAAAACAGCATCGCCCAGCCAAGCGCCTGCTTGTCTTAAATCTGTAGGAATTAGCTAAGAGTCTCGTAAAAGCCCGAACCCTGTGCTGTTAGCAAACATTCACAGATCAACATAGAGAGGCGCGTCCCTTGTCTTGCTTTTTGAGCGTTTATTCTCAGACATATACCAGAAGGCAACTTTGCCCAATCAAAAAGTTGATTCAAGTGGTCACCCAAGCAGTCGGCTAAAGTTTACAATGACCGGAGAAACTGTGCAAATACAATGCCACATGGAAAGATTTCAGCAGAGTCAAACAAAATGAACAACCGAAAACCCCACTTAAGCTATTCCTTTTACACAGTGACTTTAAAGCTTGCTAAAGCCAAATACTCAGATTATCTCTCGCAAGCTTTCTAAGAAATTTGACGTGTGTCTACCTTGAGCAAAGTAGCTCTATACAGTGAAATTCTGTTCAGATGTTGGAAATCCCATAATTAAGATCATAATTGAAACCTTAATTCAACCCAGCGTGAATGCATTCTAGCCTTTAATTACTTCATCATGCACTTTCCCCCCGCCCTCCCCTGCTTTAGAGGATGGTCATTGCTGTGGGTCCGACTGGTGCTTCTCTTGTAAAGGAAAATGTTGATTATAGTACTCTGACTTACTTTTTGCTGAAGCTACAGAATACAGATTGAAAAGGCTGTGATTACTGATCAAAGGAGACATGGAAAACTGCATTGCATCTACAGTAGAGCTTGTATCTAATGGTAGGGTATGTCTGTCACACCAGGTAGCACCATGTGAGGGTACCTAAATTAAGTTTTATCAAGGCCGGTACATTGACACGCAAACTACAGAGATACTAGCTTGGGTCTCAACAGCATTGTGGCCCTATCCTTGGGCTAATTAGGCTTGCTTCCTAGAAGTAAACCCAAAGCTAATTAGTTGAGCAGAGCTCTGCTGACTGTATCTACAGCTAGTTCATTCAGCGACAACCCAGGTGTCACTGCGTAACTCTACTTGCACAAGGTAAACTGAAGCCAAATTTTTAGGCAGGCTTTTCATAATTTATTAGCAATTTTATATCTTTTATTTCCTGATTGAATAATCTGTGAGCCTCCTGATGTAGAGAAACACTGAGACTTTGCGTTAGAAAATGCTGGAATTTGACTCTGTCCGATTCCATTTAATGCAAAGCATAGTAAAATATCAGATGCTTGGCGTCTTGGAGTAGGCAGACCAAAAGTTGGTAAATGCTGTGATAACGATGCCACTAAATTTCTCTTGGGTGTTGCAGAAAATATATTAGCAATTGCTCACAGAGGGCTTAGTTACAGCAGCAAGTATCGACAAAAAGAAAAGATTAAATCAATCTTTTTGTTAACGCAGTTTGGATTTAGTGTAGTAAACAGGGCACAAAATCACAAACCACTACTTATTTGGTGACTGCTGCTCATCCTAGACCTAAAAAGACAGAGAAAATGTAATTAATGAAAAAATATCATAATAATACACTTAAGGGGGCTGAGCAAAGAATACGTGATCAGCCTTTAGTCTTCCTTAACACCAGAGTATTTGGGTTTGTAACCTTTATATATTAATAGTTTATCGTGATAAATAAGAATATAAGTTAAAAGAGGCAGAAAATACACTTACAAAGCAGCCAAACTTACAAAATGGATGTTACCAAAAATTCGTCTAATGCTTTCATGAATACCTTAGAATAAACTGTACTCAACTGTCCCAACATTTGTAGGCCAAAATATTTTTAATGCTGAGAGCTAAATGTAGTACCTCTAATCTAGAAAAAAAAACTTTTTATTGATTCTTTTTTTTTTTTTTCTTCAGTAAATCCATAGGCAAATATAGACACAAGTACATTTTCTTACGGCTCCGTGCCTCGCAGCCCACTTTAAGGCAGCAGATTTGGAATGCAGTAATGACTGACAAATCACTGGGATGCTTTTGCTTTTTCCAGAAATAGTTCATGGACCACAACATCCTTCAGTGAACTGCACTGACTTTGTTACAAACAACTTCGCTATTACATGCTTTGCATATATTGTGCTCAAATTTTCACAGTTCCATCCAATTTTGCCAATTTTGCTGTTTTGAGTTGAAACAGTATTTACTTGTAGGTTTTTCAGAATGGGTGGCAAACTGCATATTCACCAAATAATTTACATTTCTACATATATGAAGCGATCTGTTGAAAACACCTAGATTTCTGTTGTCCATTTGATATATGAGGGTGATAATCTGGTTTATTGTGTGAGAAGTTAAGTCAGAATCATCTGCTTTCTAATTATTTTTTTTTTTTAAATAGGAATTTTGTTGGGTCACAGAATATATTTAAGTAGGTATTTTCATAACTTAAGCTGAACACATTTTTAGATCCCTTTTTTATCCTGTCAAGAAAACAAATTTTGGATAGCATATTTTTAATCAGTTAGATTGTTCCGGATTTATAAAAATTTGACTAGTGACCAGCTAAAGGAGAACACCATCTCCTGATCTGAAAACCAGAGTTTTCAGAGGGTCAGCGCGTCCCTAATTATAATGATGCAGTTAACACTACTCTAATTGAAAGGTTGTGTCAGCATTTCCATTATAAAGCCATGTTTTTCATGGGTTGTAGCTCAGCTGTAAAGATTCAATCTGGGCTGAAACATGTCAAAAGACCTCATCCTGCTCCATACAGAATGCCTTCAAACTCCCAATTAAACCAGTGAGTTCTCCAGGCACTGACTATTTCAAACAAATAAGGGCAGACTTTACATGAATCATTTTACAACGCCATCATACACAAAGGATCGGCATTCAAGTAAATAGTTTTTTTATGTGCTCTCAAAATTTGAATCTTTTCAGAACGCAAGCTCACCTGAAAAATATCCCCCAAATCAGATCATTTTAGTGCTCTGTTCTAACGCCTTCTCTAGGAAATACAATATTCAGTAAAATGCAAATGTATTGATTTACAGTGATTTAGATGTAATATTTAATGATAAAAACTTTTTATGTTGTATAGATAGAAACTTGTAAAGCAATAACAGCTAAGGTAAATTCAACATCCTTCAGAGCATAGGCTAAAGAATAAAAGAAATGGTTAGCTAAACGAAGGATGACTCAAACTGTAGGGGGAAAGTACATTTAAGCTATAGAGAAAGTATTACACAAGGGAGTGTAAAACGAGTGATTAAAACCCACCTCACAATATCCATTTAAAAACACCTAGAACTGAAAGCAGAAAAATCAAAAGAATAAATGCCAGTTCTGTTGAGACTCGTACTTTCACTGAGAAATAAACAGATAACCAAACATGATTCTGAGGAAAATTTGCGTACATGGCTGCAAAGAGGAGAATCAGGGCAAAAGTATGTTGATGTGCCAAAATCTGCCCTGACTTGAAACTTTTTTTAAAAGTACCAACCAGACAACACCAACATGGACATACACTGATGAATGAAAGAATTTGCATTTTAAATATTTTGAAATGTCAGAAATACGATATGACATGTCCAGAAAAGGCTTAATTAAAGGCGTCAATGCTTCTTCCATTGATGAGACTGGCGAGCCAATTAGTTACAGCGGGAGTAAGCGTGAGCGCGCCGGCGAGACTTAAGATTTTGTCTGCGCACCGAAAGCAGACTTGGGGCCCCGCCACCTCTGAAGGAGGCCGAGCAGGCCAGCCAGCACCTACATGACACGGTGGGACATAATCCCTGCGTGACATTGTTATGCAGCATAATCCTCCTGGGCCATGCCCAGACATGCGTATCTGAGCCGCCCCCGCACTTCATAGAGCCCTTTCATCCGCGGGCAGCGAGCGACGAGGTTGGAAATGAATAGGTCGGAGCCATCGTTTCTGCTGGGGGGACGGTGCAAAATCCCAGCTGCGGGTGCAAGGGACGCGTAAAGTACCCAAGAAAGCGTTAAAAACTCCGTAGTGATCGGTACCCTCACGCTGAAGTGCTTGCATTGTGAAGGTATTAAAGGAGGTGTCTTTCAACACCTGCTCAAGAGGAGCAGTGGTGCTTTACTGCTCCCGGTGGCATTTGGCCACGAGTGTCAGGTGAGGGTCGGGACACCCCGTAGATCGGTACGCAACGGGGAACTCTTCCCGCAGCTGAAAACTCCCTTTTCCAGCTGTTTCTGCTTGTTCCTTCCCTTTCTGCAATTGCCCTCCAAGGGAGAAGATGCTCTGCAACAATGAACTCCTGAGTTGAATGCGTCCACTCTTCTCCCTCCTGCAGATTTGCACTGCAGAGGGATGTGATACGGCATTTTCTTGCGTGTATGAGATACGGAGAAGTGCTTACCAGGAACTGCTAGCACAGCTAACAAAGCACTACCCGGCTAACATCTGAAGGTGTAAAGGATCTGTCACTTGACTCCAATGAAACTAACACAGGGGTTCGCAAAGCATCAGAATTTGTCACAGGCTTAAAGAGAAGTATAATCCAAGGACTAATTTTACAGACATTCTGTGAATGGGCTTCCTGTGACACTACCTCTCAGCTACATTAGGATACCTTTTAAATTCACATTTTCATATGAACTTGAATAAAATGGAAAAGAAGCCTTTGGGTGAAGGGGAGTAATTTCATGAGACGGTGACTGTATGGGGACTTGCCAACCATCTGGATTTTCCCTCGTGGATGCTAGTGCTGTATTTTGAATTATGTAGTTCTGAGAGCAATAATCCAGTTATGTGAAATAACATTTTTTTTTTCCTTTGGTGTTCTAATTTTGCCATTATGCTGGTGCAACCGTTCCTCTAGTAAGGAAGTTTTCAAGCTGCACAGTTGTGGAATAAAAATAGAATTTATGGATTTCAGTGTATAAAGAATGAAAATACAATGAAACCTTGAGAGATATTAGAACAGGGTCACTTATTCCAGAGATACAGTAGCATTTTATTTTTAATAGTTTCAAACTAAATACACAGTTTATTTCAAAACACAAAGCTAGGTTGACTTGATAACTTAAACAATTTACCGAAACAACAATAACAATAATTGTATATTCGAATAGCTCATATAGGGCACAGAAGCAAGGACAATGTTAAAAAGCATGATGCTCTCTTATTACAAAGTATTGTGTTCCTGATACAGAAGACCTTTTTACTGGCTTTTTTTAGTATGACTGAGCAGCTATTGGAGAATATAAATTTCCAATTTAAAAATTCATATGGATACTATTTAGCCGCATTAAGGGTTACATTTTCAGAACTTGCTGTGAGGAACTGCACTTCTGCCTTTGGGCAATTAAATTCTGCATTCTTAAATCCCCTCCCAAAAATTAATTAGGTATGGTAGGTGGTATTCAACACTTGCAACATTTTACATTGGAGGCGGTTATATTTCACTGATGAATACATACATCAGTTTAATTTTGTGAAGCTATTTGGGATTTATTTGCATTAATATTAAAATATAAAATTAAGTGAACAGTCTCAAATTAAAAAAATAAAATAAAACAACTCACCTGTTGTAAACTACACCATCTCACTTGGTGGCAATCTGGTTTCATATTCTGTTTTTCGGGGGTTTTTTTGCTAATTAACAGCATTAGCAGACCTGATTGCACCACAAAAGCATAAAAAAAACCATAACGCATCTGGAAAAGGTAGCAAGGAGCTCGCATTGGGATGCGGTTCAGGTGAATCAGCCAAACTATTCATTCCTGGATTCCTTCCTCCAAACTCTTTGCTGGTTGTTGGAAGATTTTGTTGTGCTTTTGCGTGACTGTTGTCATATTTACTGGGGCAGGCACTTACTATTTTTCAGTTAGATGTGGTCAATATTTAACCTTTGAACCTGATGTTGTGATGACTTGCCTGTGTCCTGGCCCATAAGTCAATCTTATGCCTCTCATTTGTGTTATTAAGACTGTTGGAGAAGTTGCTTCTCATTTCATTATCTGAGTTATTTCCCTTTGTTTCTTGTTAGTGCATGTATATTCCCCGTTCTGATTCTCTCACATCATTCAGACTGGTAGTTGAGATTCATCCTTAATTCTCCACGGCATGGTCTTGCTTTGCCTGTTGGGACGTGACTGCCAAGCATAGTGCTCTGGAGAGTCTGTAGATGGTTCTCCTGCCTGGTGCACAGTATGGCAAACAACACTTTGCGGTACAAGTCAAAATTTGCTAATAGCCATCCTCATCTTCAGATCATCCCCAAATCGGGTCGTAGTTTATCAGGATCATCTAGTTCTTTGTACATAAAAGCAACTAGGTCTATTCTGAAATCTGGGTGATTTGGGATTTCCTGAAGCTATGGGGTTTGATCCTGGTGTTAGCTACCTTGTTTTTTCCACTTCAGTCAGTCAGTGCACATTTATGACCAGTATTGCACCCAGAACAGAAGTTTCAGGTACCTCACTGATTTCTTGAAGAAGATTTACATAGCAGCACATCAGACTTCACATTTTCAGTGACTATCTCCCAGTCCCGTTAATAAAAATTGGCCTTGGATGAAGGTTTATTAAGTATTCAAACGCTTTTGTCTTGCAATATGACTAGAACATGAATGCTTCTCCTGCTGCACAGTTCTTGATGGATGTTTTTGGATCCCGATGTTAGGAGATGCGTTTACGCTCTGTACTGTGCTTGCAGTACTGCTGCTCTGCACTGTGTTTCGGTATTCAGTAGGATTTATCTCCAATTAAGTTTATCGGACACAAGAAACTGCTGTCTCTGAGATGCATTAGATATTCACAACCATTTTATTGAGGCTTCCAGAGTTTTGGTAATATCCATTGTAGCCCCTTGGATGCACTCCTCATCGATGTGATGTTTCCTAATAGCTTGTGGTTAGACCAAATATTCACCTTGCGGCAAAAGCTGAACTGCTGCAACAATTTATTCCAAAGAACAACTTTTCTGTTTGAGTGTACTCCCTTCCTCTGTCAATAAGGGCTATACGAAAATAATTTCGTTTCCGTCTTTGGGCCTGTGCTGATTTTGACCACCTCTTAAAGCCGTGCATTATAGCATTACCTGTTTGAGAAATTGTGGTCCCCTAAAACTGGTAACTTCTTTAGGTCTCACTCTTCCAAGAGGCCAAGAAAAGTTTTGTGCACAATCTGATTTTAGGAGAAAGTTTACATCTAGCAGGTACCACCAGGGAGGGATCTACAAGAGAAACTTCAAACAAAGAAAAAGGACTTGGAAACCTACCCAAAAAAGGAGAGGGGTCTGAGGCAAGATTCACAGGATTAACCTCCATTACACCTAGATTTGATGGAACGTACTAAGGAAAAAAAAATCTATTTATAGGTAAGGGCGTTAGAAATTGCTGTGGAGAAGGGGAAAATACATGTGTTAATAGATCTCTGTGTGCAGCAGCCACCAGGAGACGCAGCTATAGGAAGATAAACACAACAGCTCAGGATGTTCTGTCCACTCAAGGAAGAAAACTGTGACACAAGTTTGAACATGGGAAATCAAGGTTAGATACAAAGATTTGGCTTTAATTTACTTTATATGTACCATGAGCATGGTCGAACACCGAAGCAGGTTGCCCAGAGAGGTTGGGGTCCCCCTATCCGTGGAGGTGTTGAAGACTTGACCAGGCACAGCCCTCATCAACCTGATCGAATTAGACATAATTTCTGCAGGGTGTTAGACTAACTTTTGGAGTTCCCTTCCAAGTTAAGTCATTCTATCCCTTTGTGACCTATAGGCTGGAATACCCCTTTTTATCTTTTACCATGTGTCACAGTACATACCTAGGTCAGTATCTGCTTTCTTGATTGCTCTGTTTTTTTCTTTCCACGTTTCTTTAATGTGACCAAATAAACTCTGCTTCACTGTAGGCACAATTTTCATTTTTTTTTTTCATATGAAGCTCATCTCCTTTTGCTTTTTCAGGGCATTCTCTCAACAAATACTCCTACAAGCTGGAATCACATACTCCACCGGTAATCCTGCCTTTATTGTTCTCAAAATTACTCAGAGTGTCAAAAATAAGAATCTATTTCCTCTCAGCTTCTAAGTTTCAGGTAAAAGTGAAAAAGGGATAAATAAAAAGTACTTCTCTAAAGCCTCATTGTATCTGGAGTCATAACATTCATCAGACACTTATCAGTTGCTCTAATGCTCCAGGTATTATTCTTCACAACAACTCTCACTGATGTCTCATTCTTTCTCCCCAGTGAGATATTAAAAAGCCTTGCCACCCACTCATTTTACCACTCGCTTTTTTACGTACATTTGTGACTCTCTACAGACTCGCTTCATATTTCCACAGTTTTTGTGCAACCAATCCAAATGCCTAGTGGTTGGGGCTCTTTCACAGATCACATTTTTAGCACCAATCTAGGTTTTGCCTTAGTCACAATGTGCTGTATGTTTTAGGGATCATCTGTGGAAAAAAAACACCTGCAGCAATTGTACTAGTATGAAAGAAGTATCCAAAGACTTCTGTTGCCATGACCCACATGCAGCCTGTTGCCTTCCAGGTGGTCACTGAAGGGTCCTTTGAGTTCTTTCAGTCTGTAACTTGTGCCATAAATTCCAGTGTTAACATAGCAACAGCTTGGTTATCAAATTGAGAACATTTCAAATCATTTCCCACTTTAAGAATGTGTGCTCTGTCTATATTTGTTTCCACCGAGAGCATCAAATCAGACAAGTAAGTCCTTCTTCTTCTTGGCCTGTTCTGCTTGTGGATTCTTCTATCCAGTTATGTGATGCTCAGGATGAAAATACTGCTCTTGATATCCCTTTTTAATGGAAAGGAGTGGTCCGTCAGTTGGGCGAAGGTCTCCAAGGCTTCTCTGACAGCATGAAATATTTAAAGAGGGCAGAGACAGGTTTTTTTTTCCACACTGTCACATTGACAAACCACCTCCTTACTGGGCAGGATCCCTCCTCCAGGTGCTGAGGAGAGGTCCACACCTTTTTCTTAGAACTGTCGGAGAGCACCTTGATACAGTTCTCGGGTTTCCCGTTTGTACAGGGGGTTTCTTGTTATTTTGTCATGGTTTTTTGTTTGTTTGGGTTTTTTTTCCCAGGCCAAGACGTTTCCAGGTCTATAGAATAAAGAGAGGTCAAGGAAGACAGAAACCACCTTTCTTGTCTCTTTCTGTGGATTAAATGGAAAAGCAGGACCACAAAGTTAAAATCCTATGTCTGATATAATTTCTAGCAGGCATGGAATAATCAAATATCCTTGATGAATCTTTTGTTGCTGGCTTTTAATGGGCTCAGACAACCCTTTTCTGTTCTTTTTAGAGGAACAATTCTGAAAAGTCATGCACAGGTTGACTCCATATATGTGCTTCAGTAGGTGATATCAGACTGGCATCCTCTAAACTCTGTGTTTGTTTAAAGAAGCAAGAGATGTAAAAAGGTACAGGGTAAGAAGGAAGATGTCCCGAGTTCCTTGAAGTATCGCATTTAAAAAAATAAATAAATAAAAGAAGAAAAAAGAGAAAAAATCTGTAGAAATCTTGAATTCATTTAATGAAGTGCTATTCCTGTTCTGCTGTCGGTAGTCCCTCAGGTCTTTTTCTTAGTAAAAATTATATTGTTTCCTTGTAGGCTTTTTTTTACTTTAAACTTGAATTGATAATGTAATTGCTTCAATAAAATGCATGCATTTACAGATATCTTTTTTCTTAAATATAACATTATTGATAGAACATGATTTTCCATTAAATAAGGTTTTGGAGTCCTTAAACGATAAATCTTGAACATACTTGAGGGATGCGTTATAGTACATGTTAAAATTTTAGATTTGCTGAGTTGCAAGAATTATATTTCTATTCATAAAGCGTTATCAGCACACGAGCGGACCAAGTGCCATGCTGATTGTTTGCAGCTGTATGGCTACTTTACATGGCACAGTGTGAGAATAACAAGCACAAAAGGTCTATGGATTTTTATGGGAAAGGTGAAGGTGGCCTTAAACACAAAGCAAGGGAGCAATGTTACAACCCAGGGAAAAGTTGGTGACCTCAATGCTGAAGCTGTGGGTTTCCCATGCCAGTTCCACAATTACTTGCATAGGTGCTTGAAACACAGTCATTATCCTACCCAGATGGAAAACATTCGTTTTTCATATCTTTGGTGAAGCATTTTACATGAATAAGTAAAATTTAACATGACCTGCATAATGAACATGACTTCATTATGAAATAGGATACAATCAGAATAGATTAGCTATGTAATATCTGAATAAGATATCAAACAGTCCAGTATGGGCCAATTAATCCTTAAAACTTTTTTCATTTGAATGTACAGTCCATCAGAATTTTTTGCAAGTTAATTTGCACAGCGACGTGAAAATATTGTATGGCATTTAACTGTTTTAAGATAAATGCAAACCATGCATTTTACTGATAAAGGTAAACCTGCTCAGATCTGTCACGATACTCTCCACCAAGGGAAGGAAAGAATTTGTTGAAATGAAATCCATAAGAAGTGTTGTCTCTGTAGCTCAGAAAACTGGTTAGAGGCACAGGCACCACAGCGGTCCTACAGCTGTAGATTACAACACATTCCAGTGGGATTAGTGTGGGAGATGGAGCCCTATCTCCATTGTGGTTTCAGCTGTGCATGGAGAAATGGCTAGTCTCACCCACATCTCATCAGAGTCCACCTGATTTATGATGCACATGTGTGGGAGCAGACATAGCTTAGCATTATCTTGGACACAAGTGTAACAACTACACGTAAAGACTTGTGCATATTTCTATATTGCCAGGAAGCAGGAGGAGAAATAGTATAACTGATACCTCCACTTTCCTCTTTGTGTGCTGCCCTTTGTCATTGTACATTGGATTGATTCTAAGACCCAAGCGTCCGGCAGAGATTTAGGGATAGGTTTTTCATATTTGACCTGGTCTTTGTGTATGTGATGATGTCAGCCGTTTCAAAAAGTGCAGCCCCTTGAACTTGTGCAGAGAAGGTTCTGCACAAGACACCCGGACAGTGGGTTGACCTCTGGCTGAATCTAACATTTTGAGTATCCACTGGAAGACCAGGCAAAGAATGAACGCGGCAGTGGTTGTGGACACTGGTGATATCTGTAAGTAGTCTACTGACCTTCTGTACCTTAGTTAGGGCCTTTGACATCTCTAGATATTTCACAGCTCTTTAGGACTCATCTCAGCCCAAAACTCAAAAAGGGAAGGACGGCTTACACTCCCTACATCTTCTGCCCTGTTTTTTCCAGAAGATCTCAGAATCCATGTTTTAGAGGCAAAGTGCAGACACTGAACCCAAATTTTTTAACTAAGGAATTAAATACATGATTATTAATAAACACTGGCTTCTTCTCTTAGTAACATTACTTCATCAACCTTGATTTTTCTTTTACTTAATAAAGATTAATGCTGTACTTTCTCCCAGGAAAGCGAGATGTAATACCAATCTTTATACCACCATCCATATTTCTGCTAGCTGGAATGTGAAGTGTCCTGAAGACAAAGTACATTGTCACACATTTAATGTGCATGAGTAAAAGTGGTCATAAAGAGAAATTATTATATTTTGCTGTTCCTGTGAGTGTCCACTTTCTGCTGAGTCTCGGGCTTATAAGTGAATGGCAGTGTTGCTCACAGTGCACAGAGTTCCCACGCCGCTGTTTGGACTTCTTGTGAACCTAGGTAGGAAGGTGGATTTACTGGGGAGGAGTTAAATTTTGGCCCATCAGCCCAGCCCGTGAGCCACTGCTCCACATTGTATGAAAGTTTGCTTTCATTGCAGTTCCTCTGTAACTGTCTGCCTTCCTTTGCTCATGTTTATATTTATAGGATATAAAATCCATACTGTTGTCAGGAACTGGAGTCCAAAAACTTTGCTCATGGAAATGGGATCATATAGTAAAAGTACATCTAAGACAAATATTTTGTCGTCGGAGCATTATGCCATGGCATTTCACATTCCCATCTACATCTTACAGCTGCAAAGTAGAATAGCACCGTAAGAAATCAAATAAAATAAATTATCCTTGGTCTCAGTCCTGATTTCATGAAAATCTTGAGGATTGCTTTGGGGAAACTGAACCTGACCCTCGGATTAGGATACTTTCCTAGGCAGAAATATTCAGAGGGTAGCATAAAAGAAAAAATCACGAGAAAAGGTCTGTCCGGTTGCAGCTGTTTTTTTTGCTGTTGTTGCTGAAGTATTTGGCAGTAGCATTCAAATCAAGCTAATAAGCATGGGATGATTTTTCAGTCTGCCAGACACTGGAGTTTTATTTTATTTTATCACATCCATAATTTGGAGCACTGGAAAGCTCTCCTGGCTTGGGGCTATTCAGTTATTGCCGCAGAGCGTAAGGGACGGCGCTGGCACACGCCATGGCCAAACGCTAGTTAAGGGCACGTTGGAAATGCTAATGCACCTCGGAGAAACATCCCACCCTCCCGCGCTCTTTGAAGCTCATCTGATTTACTTTTTTGTGAGAGTCGTACGGGAAGTCAGAACTGGTGAGAAGTTAAACTTTGCTTTGTGCTTTGTATCGGAGATGTGGATTGTGAATTAAGATCTTGTTATAGATATAGCTATGATTTAGAAAAGAGAAAGGAGGCAAGGTAGAGAGTTCACTTTAAATTGGTTTATCCAGAACAGTGGTGCAAATCCTTTTTTTTGGGTTTTTTTTTAGGAAAAATTGAAAGCATATGTTCATCTCTAATTTGCAATGAAATGCTTCACTAAAGCTACTTATATCAGTATTGTTAATCTTAATGGTTTCAAGTGACCCATCTTCTAATAATCTGTACCATCAGCTCAGTGCAGATCTTTTTTTCCTAATTAAGAATGTTTGACCACAAGAGGGAGTTCCTTGCCAACTGTTTACTTATCACGAAAGTAGCAAGTGCAGAATAGGGATGCTTCAAAAAAAGTTAACAGATAGAGTATCTGTTTTCTGTTGTTGAAGGCTACTACAGGAAATAATTGATTTTGTTATTTCTTTAAAAACCAAAACTCTTAATTCCTAAAAAAATAGCGTTTATTGTGCTCTAAAAATCTGCATGAATGTCTAAGTTTTATTTAATAATGTACTTACTATTAATTTAAAATATAGCATAGTTATAACCTAGGAATGTAAAGTAATATTATAATCAAACACAACTCTAATGTATGATTGGTTTTATTTACATGTTATGAACTATTTTTAAGAGCTCTATTCCTAGAATTAGGAAAATAGTAATTTGCACACAATGGACTTCAATATTTATTTAATACTAAGCCAAAATACATTATTTCAAAGCGTTCAAGTGAATAGTTCCTTCTTTTGTTGTGATGGGTTTTTTTGTTTAAACAACGTTCCTTCTCATATCTTACATTATTGATCTTAACTATTACAACTATTCTTACTTTGCATGCAGTATTTTTGTGACCCTGCATTACAAGGTCCTAATGAAGAAAATCAAACTGTCAAAAAAAGTGTGTTTTCCCATTCTGTGTTAGACTATTTTTGCTGCAGCATACCAATAGAAAGGCGTAATTTTTTTTTTTTTTTTTTTTTGTTAAGTTTTTCCAAAAGCCAAGGTTAACTCATAAGCAAGCTGTTGGTAATCTGAAAGAGCCATTCAGCTTAATAAACAATTTTTTTTTCCTGCTTGTTCTTAAGGAAAATATGCTCTAAAATAGGAAAATCCCACATAAATCTTACGTGTATTTCCCATAGTTAAAACCAGACAACAACACACTGCGAAACAACCAATGGGAAAAGTACTAGCTAAAAATTCTTAGTAAGTGGAGAAAGCAGACAACCCAAAAAATACAGGAAGATACACTCTAAGGAAGAAAAAGGAATAAGTGGTCTCTGTGCACAAAGAGGCGCTTATCAACACCAGGTGGAATAGTAAACGCAAGCCCAACACTGCCCAGTGTGTCCTCACTAAGGGTTATCTGGTACTTACACTCGGCGTCGGATGACTGGGTGGCAAATGCAGCCCATTTTGCTGCATGTCCCGTGACCCTTTAAAGACCGTAAAATAATTTCCAAACTCCAGTAGCTGTTCGGAGCTCCTCCCGTTTCATACTAAAAATCTGCTTGTTGGTATGGCATTTTCTTTGTGCCTCACGAGAATTGGTTAGCCAAGTTTCACAAAGCCTTTGTCAGGTAACTAAAGGCTTTTGACTTCATCTTACAACAGCACGGATGCACATGGAGGGAGAGAAGAGGCTAAGCTTTCGAAAATGTTAGGTATACCCAATAGCTATTTAGTCAGCCCATTACCCAATTTCTGTGTATATTTCAAGGATTCGCTTAATTGCACCCCTAAAACATAAAGATCTCGTCCGAAAGCCAAAATGCCACAAGTGAAATAAATGAAAGCTATGAACCGGCTTTCTGAAATGAAAACTTAACTGGCTTGTGTACTCCTGTTTTTCTTAACGCAATCTTTGAAGCGCAGTTTTTCATCAGGCACTCTTGTTGTGAACGCAGCAGAACTCAGTCCTAGGTTTTATGTGGCATGACTGAAAGGCAAATATTCATCAAATCAAATCGCGTGGCTTCGTAATTCGAAAAGGTGGTGACTTACATGTTTAGTCCTTTATTTTGTAGAGTCTGGAATTCAAAAAATATGCAAGTTTCTCTAAATGGAAATATGGATTAAAAATATATGCCAAATTAACTCTATCAAGACAAATTATTTTTAAGGCAGATGCTTAGTCCTTTCTTTTTTTTTACTATGGTTCTCTATTGGATAAAATAACATTTTATTTTTTGTATTGTTGCAGGATCGAGTAACTTTTTACTCTAAAAAAAAAATAATAAACCTGTGAGCTCTGTAAAATGTCTCAGTTATCCTAACATATTACAGAAGTGAGTTCAACCAGATTAAGTTCCATGATGATAAGGCAAAAGAGAAAGTTTTCAAAAATGAAATATTTCCACCACATTTCAGTAGTGATACTGAAAAACAAGGCATAAAAAAGGAGAGCTGTGGGAAGGAGAGGAGAGATTTCATATTCCTTGAATGTGTCTACTTGAATGCTAGACAGAAATTTAAATTATTAGGGTTTCAGCAACACTAAATCTTAGAAATGTTCTTTTTTTTTTTTCTTACCCTTCTCAGACAAACACTCCAGAAGTAACAGTAATGGGATATTTCCATTTATTACTTGAACTCTTGGACTAGGTTGCAGAGTTCCTTTCACCTGTTTTAGCATAATGTTACTTAGAAGTTTCATTTTTTGAAGCATTGACAGAGGTTTTTATTTGGCATGGTTTCTTGAGGTCGTTATAGAACACCAATGAAGCAAATAAAAATAAAAATAAACTTTTTCTTTTAAAATATAGGGGTTAGTCTGTGCAACTATCATGAAGGACTTCACCAGTGAAGAATTCTCCAAGGCGATATTATTTGGAGAAACTAATGAGCTTATTTCCTTTGCACAAACAACTTTCATTTCAATTGCATTGGTACTCTTAAAATACTGTTTTGAAATGTGCAACCTTATTCAAGAGTATTTGTCCACAGTACTTTAATTTTGTGATTAAAAACATGCAGGAATATTTCATACAAAAGCAAACTTTCCCTGTCATATTTATCAAGGTTTTGAAATGGATTGCAGTCAAACATACACCCACACAACCTTAAAAACAAATAATAGAAACTTTAATTTTAACGGGCATAACTCGATCTTTTCATTTTTTAACTGCAAATGACAATTTAGTGCAGATGCGGAATAAATTTGCATAGTTAATGTAATAGTTTTCCAGCTTGTTCCACTTTTCTACAGTATGATCAGGTGTCATGCTTAAACTTACAAATTCCTGGCATTATCAAAAACATGCAGCTGCAGGTTGGGGTTTTTTTCAATTGTTTGTATCAACAGACAGGCGGAAAGAACAGTGAAAACACTTAATCTAACATTTCTAATTTTTTGAAATAAAACAAACCACTTTTTAAGCTAGAAAATTATTTCAATAATACTTCAGTTACAAGGTAAATTAGATGACCGTTTTATTTCTGACCTTTTTTAAATATACAAATCTCTTAATCCAAGTGCACCCTAAGATTTTAAAGCATTAGATAATTAACTTTATGATCAGCAGTTATTCTTCAGAGACAAAGAAGGGCGATTATTAGAAGTCTCGAACAACACAGATGAGTGTAGCAACTCAGCTTTCAAAAAAAATAGAATTTATCTCCCTGTCCATTCAGTTAGTTTAACTTAATTTCATAGTGGGGAAAGGAAACAGACCAAAGGGTGTGAATATCTTCTGTGGTAGATAAACCGGGGCAGAGGAACTCTGCTAAAAAACACAGGTACAAACTGCTTTGACTTACTTATACGCCTGTGTATATTTTCAAGTGGATATTTTAAGACCAATATTTACATTCTGTTTTATATTTTAATAAAGCTCTTAGTCTCCAAAAATTAGTTCTGTTATGTTGGGATATAAACATAGGCAAAAAGGTTTAGAGTTGAAAGAGAAGAATGTGGGGTCCTCCCCATGCGTCACTCCTCTAATCTGGTTGTGATCTAAAAGAATAGTCATGACGTCTTGCACGGAATGCTTAATATTACTAATTGGTCTAAAGTCACTATTTAGAAGGCAATTTGTTTTATGATAACCCAGTGTTCTTATTTGGGAAATGCTGAGAATGCCTTTGAGATCAGGAAAAACATTTAGAAATGGGATCATGAAAGATTTACAAGCAGTGTATTACAAAATAAGACAGAACTTTGAAAACTACTAGATTTCTAGTGCATCTGTAGAACAACAAACTGCAAAATTGTTCGTTCTTAATAGATATAAAAATTCAAGTAACCTACAAGTTAGATAACATAGAATATATAAAAAACCTGAAAAAGTCAAATGTTTTGAAATAGGTGGTAACAGACACCACGTTGTTCATACCCTCTCATATCATAGAGAGGGTTTATAACTTGCGTATTTGACAAAATCATCTGTTCAACTTTGGGAATATGTCTTCAAAATTAAGAGACAAATATCTAGTGTAGCTGAAGGGGGGAGGGAACGGGAGGGCATTAAAAAGTGCAGACCCGTTCAATTAAAAGCCTAACCTGGTGGTTTTGTGCAATGAAAAGTTAATGGACTGGCTTAGTTTCCATAAAATAGTGCATTTTTTTTTTTTTTTTTAATATTCTGAAATGCTTCATGGATCTCATATGAACGTACCTAATGTTTCAGGAGCATTACCTCCTCAGAGCTGCAATCACAGTGTGTATCAATAAAGATAAAATACAGTAGGACACTGATTCGTGTGGATCAGCTGGAAAACTCATAGACAGAAACCTCTATACTTTACTGATCTTCCAACCACTAAATTTATGGACAGAAGTCAAGAGAGTTCATTCTGAAGAAGAAGTTGGGGGAGACACTTGGCTGTTGTAACTAATCAGGTACTGGATTGTCTTCTCCATTTCCTTCAAAGGCACATGCCACTATATAGAACAGATTAGTACTCAAAACAACTAAATTATTACCAAGATTACTGAAACACTGTTCATATTTTCCATTTGAATATACACTTTATATGCTTCATTTATACAAATCACCACTGTTTCATTGCTATTTAGAGTTGGCTACTAGAGAATTTTTTTCCATTTAGTATGCAAAGGTAGGGGACAGCCTGAACTCTCTGGGCTTGGAATTTAAAAATAAGTCTTTGGAGCCTTCATATTATGCTTAAATAATGTCTCAGAGTATACTTCATAGTTCTCTATGTGTATTTTTTTTCATTTCCATCTCCTCTCGTTCATCCTTCATTAGAACATGTATTTTATTGCTCTGTTTGGCTTTTCTCATTTTCACTTCCATTATCACCACAGTGGCCCTAATTTTGAACAAATAAAATATTGCACTTATTTCTGTCTTTTCCTTTGGATTTTATATTTTCATAGAAAGATTATGAACAAATATTGCAGTTAAAATATTCCAAAATTGTTCTTAAATGATACTACAGTGTTTACACTGGCACCATGTCACCTGTATGCATTGTCTACAATCCCTATACCTTTTGCTATAATATGAGATCATAATAGATGTATGCAGCTGAGTGCAAGATATTGGAGGTGATTTTTTCTTGAAATGTATGGTTAAATAATGTATTTCATATTCAATCTGTGGTTTCAGCTTAGACAGCATTCCAAATTCAGCCCTGTAAGCAGAAATCGCAGCAAATCATTTATTTGCAAAATCAATTTCATTCTAGATTGTAGCAATGTTTGTTGTCGTTTTATGGCTTTTTAGACACTTAGAGAACTTTCATTCCTGTGGGGTTACCATTAAGCAAATATTAGTCCTCCAATTAACCCTTAAATAAGGGTATCTCTTTGTTTCCATATGTTTCTAAAATCACCCTAATGTGTGTAGAATGATGAGTGGGATAAAATGAGAGTAGAAGGTAGAATAAGGAAGACCAAGGTATTTCTATCCCATATAAATGCAATAGTAGGATGTTGCTGTGCAGTAAGGCTGTAAGGGTGGTCTGTTCCTTTAGTATAACTAGAATGTTTTTTCATCTCATTGCACATTTTTATGTAAATAAGTAGCTTTCAGGAATTGCTGTATCTTTTGCCCCGTCCTCAAAGAGGTGGACGTTAGATTCTTCAGTTCTGTTTTCAAATTATGCCTTTCTTCTGTTCCTGACTGCTTTGATGTATTTCAGCTTTCGTTCTTTAGTAGAGATGAAGAGAAAGTGTCCATGGAACAAAGAAACGTTTTGACTCTCCTGCCAATGTTTTCTGGAATATTTTTCCTCTGGTATATGGTGTTTATTTTCAAAATTTCTGTACTCCTGATAAAGCTAGTTCTTATTATAGTAAAATTGCTCACTCTAGAATCATTATGAGACCTATTACACACAATTTCTTAATTCATTATTAGCCAATAGCAGTTGGAGTTTAAACTTCTGTCTTATGAAGTCAATGTTCTTTGATTCCTCCTCGGCTTTTACATCAATGTACCTCTGCCAACATTTCCTTCTTTGTTATAGCAGACAATTCTGTGAGTTCTATGGCAGCTTTATCCAGATGTTTTCCAGACATCTGTAATAAGGATAGCCAACACCTGACCACAACAGTTCCTTTATAAAAAGGAAATACTCCTCATTGCAACAAAAGAAAACTTCTTCTGACTTTTTACTAAACTTTCCATTGAGTTGCAGAAGCTGTCATCCTCTTACATAAAAGAAAGTAGGAGCTATGATAGAAAGCAAGTCATCTGACGAACTTCATATTTAAAGATATAGATAGAAATTCATTTCAACATTTATAGCATAGTATGAGATTAAAGGCCTTTCTTCTGTGACTGACACTGTTGCACTTCTCCATGCCTTCATTACTCACAAAATTGACCACTTTAATCTATCAGTGCCAGGCGTGCTGGATGATAGTTGGCTAAATCATCTGCAGATGTTCATCATCTGAATGCTGCCATCAGAGCTGTTATTAACCAGTCTCACTTTATAGCTCACATTTCTCCCATCTTGCAATCTGCACATTGGCTGACTTTTTGGTAGTATATTGATTTGGAAGTAATGTAGTACCATTTGGGAATGAATTGGCCACAAGTATACATTGTGTATATTTTTTCCTACCTTTATATATGGATAGTACCTGCAGCTTCTTTTACTGTTTTTGGTGTCTTATTTTTCCATTGCGTTATTAATTATCAGCTTAGCTGATGGAACTCCTTCATGCCTTCTCTTTTTTTCCAGCCAATCGCTCTATGAGCTAGCATGAGCTTTTTCATCATTGTAGGTTTGATCTTAAACTGGAGTTCATTGTAAAGACAATTTTCATTCATGACCTGATAATTTTCATCAAACTGTCAAAGTTTTTCAGTTTAGGCTTGTAGCAGCTTTTTATATATAACCTTCTGGGTTTGAGTTTTCAAGTGCACTTATGCACAAGCAGGTTCTATGCTTATTTAAGTATGTTTAGCTACTATCTCTGTACCAGATCATGGGTTTGGGTATTTAAGTAGCTAGCCATGTAGATTAATTCCTGTTTATTGCAGAACTTCCTGATCTGCGTGACAACTCCAATAACTGCATGTGCAGATTAAGCATTCAACTCTGTATTCATTTTTGTACGTATGACTGTAAAACTAACTTTGTGTGTATCAAGCTCTTAAGACTGTGTTACAGGAACTTGTAATAATGCATTTGATTTATGGTAAATTTGTGTGTACGTTATTTTAGCAAAATATTTCAGAATCCCTTGCAGAAATGATGTTAAAAGGCTTGTTAAAATGCTCCTTTGTGTTGTTGCATTTGGAGATGAAATGAAGTCTACATTGTCTGAAGTTAGATGCTAACATACTAACTGTAGGTTTTCAGTTTGGTGAATATTACGTTAACGATTAGACTTTCTATTTGTGCCAAAAAAACCCTAAATGTTTGAAATAAAAGCACCATCAGGAATCAGCGATATAAACTTAAGCAGACATCCTTGGTTTTCTCCTTTTGTGTGCATACATGCATTTGCCAAGAACAGACTACCCAGCACCCAAGGATAATTGGGCTGTTTCTAGAAAAGGTTATTTCTTTAAATTGGTGATTCAATGTGTTATGCAGCTCATTTTGTGGCTCATGCCTTAAATTAAACCCTGAGGCTCAGCTGACCTAAAGATCCTGATGATATGAGAAGTTTATACTGTATCTTACCTTTTGCCATAATGAATAATGAGAGGAGGCTTTATGCGTTGTGACAGATGAAGTTCAACATATTTTTATTTGTATTTGCTGGAAGGATGAGTACCTCTTCAAATGCCAAAATAAGTATCCAGACTCTCAGTGATGCAGCAAGATTCTTTTGAGACAAAATATGGACAAAACCAAGCAAATGATGTTTATAAAAGTTTTATGGAGTCCAGGAAATCTGGTACCTGAATGATTGAACCCTTACCTTGTAGATCAGTAGTACAAACATGTAGAGGTATGTGTGAGTAAAATCCAGTCTATATTCATCTTTGGGTAGGCAGTAACATACAGCAAAATATGTGGAGTGAAAAATGTGGTTATTATTGTTATTGTTATTATTAGTATTAGTATTATTTATGGAAGGAAGCGAATAGTGGTTATTTCAGCTGGTGCCTTCATGCAGTACCCATAATCAATGCACTGTTCACGGCACTTTGGATTGATGTTTTCAAGCCTGAGCAGGAGAAAGTGTGGTTCTGTTTGCTGCACGCCAGCCTGTTTACAAATGGAACATTAATTGGACAAGAGCAAAGGTACTCTGGAGCAAGAGACCCGTACCCTTTATTCCACCATCTCCATGTCAGTTACCCCATTTACTATTAGGATACAGTCATCCTTTCTCTTATTCATTTTCCGTCTGGCTTCAGCATTCTTCCTGTCTTCACAGAAGGGATTGAAAGTGCCTCCCAAATATTTGTAACATTGTTATGGATGCCTTTCTCAAACAAGTGCTGCCCTTCAAGTCCACAAACACCTAGAAACCCCCTTTCTGACTTGGTAAGCGCTCATAATCACAAAAGCACTCAACCGGTACCGTATCTTCCCCCTCACACCAAACACTAAACAAATCTAACGTGTTCTGGCTGTCATGACAATGTTTTGGCTTTCTTCTTAGGAGAAGGTGGCTTCCAGGTACTTGTCCATCTCTGGGTTTTCATGGGTGTATACAATGGACAATTCCACACCTCTTTTGACTCTGTCGTGTCTGAACATCTCTGCTTATACAGAACTTCTTGACAATTTCCGTAAATTTTTCACTGTTGTAAGTTGAGCACACTTGACTCTGACAGAACCATTTTGTTGGCTTTAGGACTCTAAAATCTTAGCACAGTTGGGATAAATACAGTATATCCCTTAGCTTTCCCTGAGACACAGTATTCAATGCAGTTTCCTTTCTTTTTAGTTCAAAAGCTTAAATCACTGCAGAATCACTGTGATAAAAGGTCACATTCTCTTACAATACCGTTTTCAGAGACTGGTTCCATATATAAATTCTGTTATGTTTACTACACCATAGTTAATCAGCCAAGGTGTGAGCGTAGCAAGGGAATGAATCTCGCAAAGGTTCTAGACACATTTAACTACCGTCCGTGAAATAGCAGTCCACATTGTCCAGGCTTTCAGCCCACCAAAACTGTACACCGTAGCTGTTAGGCTATTTCTGAGTGGGGGGAAAGTATTAAACAGTAAGTGCCTCTGATTTAAAAACCTAACATATATAAATAGTTGATTTGCAACCGTCTTACAAAATTGTGTATCACAGAGAACAAATATTCACAAAGACAGAAACATGCGTGAGTGCACTTATTTATATAGTGTTAGGGCATCTGAAGAGTTGAAAAACTGGGCTTAGACCTTGAACTTTTAATTTTTCTTTTAGTAGACAAAGTACAGTAGATTAAAGCAATAGCTTTTATTGGACCAACAGAGAGCGGTCAGGCTTTGAGACCAGAAAGGTTGCATCTTCAGTTTTCACCTTATTGATCTTGCCCACTGTTCCTTACAGGCCAGATCAACTACAAATATTTTCTGTATGCCTCGGATGATACCTTTCTTCCTTTGAGATTTAATGTTTCTTTTTGTGATCAATAGTAAAAAGAGACTTTGTGTAGAGAACTGCAATGAAAAAAAATGTAAGGGAAGGAATCCTTTTGTAGTAGTTGTTTGGCTGATTATCACAGGAAAATCAGAATTATTTATAATAGTGAAAAATGCAATTAAATGCAGAAGTCACTCCCTTTTGTTGCTTTAGTATATCCCAACATTCATTTTGGGTTGCTTTTGAAGTCAAGGGATTTCACATTACAGTCTGAGAACACCAAATGCTCCCATCAAAAGCATAGTACTTTAAAGCATTAAAAACTGTCTAACCTTGTCCTCTTCCCCCTGCTCTTCTTCCCCCCCCAACTCGACTTCATTTTTTGTTTAACCCTATGGCCGTCCAAGGAACTAGAAGGTGAATATTGCCCCTAAGGATAGGTGACATCTATTTAATATGTCTCACCATATTTACAGTTGTAAGAATTTTGCATTCCTCTAAATTCTCCCACTTCAGTGATTACACAAGCCACCACAATTTTAAAAATTGTTAATGTATTGTTCAATCACAGGAAAAAAAACAGTGAGTTTTCAGAATTATTTTTATTTGTTCGTTAAGTGACAAGCCGCCTTACAATGAAAGCTAATGGATATGGAACAGGCTGAGAGAGCTGGGGGGTTCACCCTGGAGAAGAGAAGGCTCCGGGGGGACTTTGCAGCCCCTTCCAGTCCCTAAAGGGGCTCCAGAAAAGCTGAGGAGGGACTCTGGATCAGGGAGGGGAGCCATGGGATGAGGGGCAATGGTTTTAAACTGGAAGAGGGGAGATTTAGATGATATGTGAGGCAGAAATTTGCTGTGAGGGTGGTGAGCCCCTGGCCCAGGTTGCCCAGAGAAGCTGTGGCTGCCCCATCCCTGGAGGGGTTCAAGGCCAGGTTGGACGGGGCTTGGAGCAACCTGGTCTGGTGGGAAGTGTCCCTACCCACGTCTTTAAGGTCCCTTCCAACCCAAACCTTTCTATGATTCTATGAAACTTGAAAAAACTATTTTGTATTCGGCCCCAACTAACAAATGTTGAATGAAGATCCTGTGGCTGGCAAAGAGTAAGCAAAGGAGAGAGAAAGTAGAGCTGTCATCAGACATAACCACCTGGAAGAACAGGCTAGATACGACCACAATGGATGTCTGAAGTCCTGATTGCTAATACATGGAGCAGCACAGCACTTGTCCCCAGACCCCTTCTCCTTAATTCCATTTGTGGAATCTGTGTTAATTTCTAGAAATTCAATATAACATTTCTGCTTGAAAATTAGCATTTTTCCAGCTGAGCATCGTGTTAAATGTATTAAATCATATTTTGCATTTGGGGCGGGGAGATTGTGTGAAAAAAAAAACCATACTTCAGGTTATTAGTCCATCTAAAAATTTCTTATTCATCCCCTAAAGTACCTAGTACATGTTCTGTTTCAACTGGGAACAACTAAACTTTTATTTTCTTGGCAACTGAAACATAAAGCAATTCTGATTCCATCAAATTTTAAACTGCTGAACAGATCTAACATCTTCCATGTTGCTTACAGTATTTTTTTGCTTCAACCTAAACTATTTGTAGGAGCACTTACCGTTAAATACTACTTAAAATAAATATAAAAAAAAACCAAAACAAAACCAAACCAAACCATAGTGCATTGTTTGTTACTTGGGATTAGTAATTAAGTTTGTGTTTAAGCATCTCTTCACAAACTTTTTAAGTGCTTTGTACACTGTGACCACATACAGCCTAAAATCTTTAGATAAAGTAGCATGGCTGTGCTGTATGTGTTGTTTTAAGCTATAGAAACAGCTATACTTAACAGTGAAAAAGAAATGAATCTGCTTAGCATCAAGGAATTCCGGATGCAAATATGAAGTTAACTTTGGAGGAAACAAAACCAGTAATTCTCTGGTCCTGAAAATAAGAAATTATGCACTTAGGATAATAAATATAAATTTTGACAATGCTTTATTTTAATGGCACATGAATTAAAACTGCATTACAATGAAATTGCTGCAGAACATCCACATTAATATCAAATGAATTCATTATGACCAGCACAGTTACAATGAATACTAAATGAATTAATAATAATGAACCACTTAAAGTGTTACCTAATTGTTTTATTTCATTTTTATGTATATTTTTGTCCAAATTTAACTGTTAGGTTAATAGAGAATGACATCCAGTAATTCATTTCAACACTGAGTGTTTGTAAGTGATTACTTTCACACCAGATTCAGTTGAGCCTGCTGCATATCCCGCATTGATCAGATGTCTCAAAGAGACCCACCTATTGCCCCGGATATTTTGAATCATGTTGGTGCAGAATGATCAGCCAAGATGTATTAAAGATTTAACAACTCTTAATGGTCGGTGATAATCGTGTTCCTTGAACTGACAATACATCTTTCTTCCAAGAATCCTAAGTGCTTTATACAGGTGGTTATTAGCAATATCCTACAAACAAAGAAACTGAGATGGAAGCACGCTAGATGGTTTGCCTGTGGAAGCACAGTAGCTTCCCTGCGGTCACCTGTAGAAACCTGAGATCCGCCCCAAAATAGTTGTGGTTTTCTTAGTCTGCCCATTAAGCTAAGTTGCCATGCCTCATTCATTGCATTGCACACATCATGGCACGTTGCGTTTTAGCTTCTCTGTAGTCATAAATGATTAATATATGCCATATAATCTTATGAACCATATTTTGTGGCATTTTAAATCATGTTAAAAATGGTACCTACAAAGACAATGCACGTTATTTCTCCGTTTTATATTAGCAGAACCTACATCCCCTTAGTACCATGCTCCGCAACACAAGCCCCAGTGAAGCTCATCATCATAGGGAATCTGGACAAGTTCCTTCATGGCTAGGAATAATAATTTCTGCTGAAGCTTTCATAAGGGTAAGGAAAAAAGGCATTGCTTTATGAAAGGTTTATTTTTTAACATGCCAATTCACTTACACTTCCAGATAAAGCACCCAGAAGAAAATTTATTTTATATTAAAATGGGGAAGGGGGGAAAGTATGTTAATTAAGCTGTTTGGTAGCAGACATAAAGAATGATGCCATTAGAAGGAAAAGTGTTAAAATATCCTAATTTCAAGTTTAGCATCTGGCCACAAAGTTATTTTTAGAAGTTCTGGATAAGAGGAAAACCCAAAGCACTTAGAAACAAGCAAACAAGGTGATGTATTTTTAAACCAAATCATTTGCCGTCATCTACTCACCAACTTTTAAAAAGAGACAATACCTTTTGCATTCAGAAAACATGCTGAATGCTTATCTATTGCAGTTTACCATGAACTCTTGTTTTGGGGTTTTTTGGGAGTATTCTAAGACTCAAAGGTCCTTTAGCTTTCAGGGGCAATTTGGACCTTTAGAAGATATTATTCTGCCATTATTAAATTTTTAAAAGGCCGTCTTTGAATTGAATCAAGTCTGTATTACCAAGCAGTAAAGGAGGTTTCATTTACTGACTTCTGTCATTCGTGTTGCAGGTGTAAGGAAGTAGTAAGGTTAGGTGTGCTGTTCATTTTTCTTTTTTTTTTCCTTGGAATAGGTCTGATTTTGAAACTTAACTATTTTGAAACTTAACTATAACTTTGCATATTCTTGAGGATTACACTACGGAAAAGCAGAAGGGGCCAGGTAGCCAGTAGGAGCACCAGTAAATCCTGCTGCAGTCCAATAACACAAACTGAGGGACAAAGAGTGAAGCCAAGGAGAGACCTCAAGGTCAAACTGAGGTGTCAAAGCAAGGAAGAGGTGACCTATGTCTGCTCGTTTAGCTGTTATGTCCAGCCAGGCCCTGAACACAATTTGTGTCCCAGAGCTATCAATAATATACATATTTCCATAGGATCAGGATCTGCCTCATCATACACATAATGACAGTAAGATAAAAACAGGGCCAAAGGGACTCAGGTCAGGCAGGGAGGTAGAAAGAGGATGATTTGCCTGTCTTTATTCAAACAATTAATAAAAACGGGCTGCAAATTGTGAAGTTCTGGGGAAAAGAAAGAAAAACCCTTACCCTTCCAACGCTGCCAATCATTTCCGTCACTCCTCTGCTGCCATTCCTTGCAGGGGGTGGCTGCAAACAGCAGGTCTAAGGGACAGGAACTGGAGTATGTGGTTGCTTTTAAATTTCCAAAACCTGGTGTCGCGGAGGCGACTGAGAGGTAGATGAAGAGAAGTGGAGCAGCAGTACGAGAGCAGATAGAGTCGAGCAGGAGAGCTGTCTTTGTCTTTCTCTCTTCTTTCCAATTACATTTCCACAGAACCCGGAGAATCTATTACAGAATTTAGAAAAAAAAAAAAAAAATCCCTGTAGATTTATATTTTCCCTGAGGGGTCTTTTGATACTACAATTGTTTTGTAGTATAAAACCTGTAATTAGCTATTTGGGTTTTGCCTAAACTTGGGGGTACTTGACTTTAATTACCAATCAAATGTAACACTGCATCTGCATTCATGCAGTCATCAGTACTAACTCACACATACAAACCTTCTTTCATCTGAAGACAATAGAAAATTCTTTTTATTTGTTCTCACTCGGTTCTAACTGAAAATAACAGATGCTGCTAAGAAAGTTTGAGTGTTATGTTTATAATAGTTCGCAAAGCAAAACAGCCGCATCCAGAGAGAGGGGAAGGAGACTGGGTGCAGGCAGGATTTAAACGGGTTTGTTATAATTGAGTGCCAGAGTTTAAGGATGGGGAGAGGCAAACATGCTGCTTCTTGGTGTATAGACTTGACCAGTAAGCAGCAGTTACGAAGAGGATGTTTGTATGGCTTTACCGCAGACTAGGGTAGTTTTTGATCTTATTTCATCTCTATTGGCTTCCTACAGTCCCTCTTCTAGGGTGGGGAGAGAAAGTAGGCGTTTGTGCAGGCAATTACTGTCCCTCTCCCCTGTTAAACCACCCCTTTCCCTCACCTCACGCCTAAGGCCTGTGGAATCAAATGAGAGCTGGAGGAGAAGTTACCGTCACACCTAGATCTCAGCCCTGTCCTTTTCAAAATATGCGTCTTCTCAGCCTCTTGTCCACCTATCTAGGTTGCACGCTCTTCGGAGGAACGGGTTTTCATACAGAGGCAACGGCAGTGGATGGCCAGGAGCATCCTGGTACCACCTGAACAACTGGTTTCAGAAGCACCACAGTCAACGTGTCCCGTTTCCTCCAAATTTATATTTTGCAGTTTATCGTTCTTGCTATCGAAACGGTGCAATCCTGATGAGCTTTGACCAAATCTGGAATACCTGATCTCTTTCTCCACCTGTTTTTATCAAGCTGCAAGAAAATAATTATTTTTAAGTGTGCTTTTTTTTTTTTTTTCTTCCTCTCTCAATATATATGCTCAAATAAAAAATGTGCTCTTTCAAGCCTTGAATCTGGAACAAATCAGGCTAAAGACTGTCTTGCCAAAATAGCAGATCATTTTTTTTTCCTGAAAGGCTGGCAAATAGGGCAACCAGTCGGTTCCCTTTGTATTGGCAGCTGTGTGGTCTCTGTGCTCTGTGTTTCTTGCACAGGACCAAGCTTCAGTAGTTGCGACTTTAGCCATATGAATAAAGTACTCCATGCACCTCTTCTCTGCTATTGGGATTCAGTCGTGTCTATTATCGCAAAAATTGCTGACGGAAAAAAAAAAAATTTAAAAAAAAATAATTAAAATAAAAATCCCCAAATAGAAAACCTGGAGGTGAAATCATATTGCTGTACCATCTTCATAAAGGCTTTAGGCATCCTTCAAACAGGGTTCTGTAAATCCTGACTGTGGTTCTACATCTAATGGCATGGATGGGATTTACAGTGGTGTGAAGTCATAAACTGTGGATTTTTCTCCTTTTTTTTGTTGACTAGCAAAAGAGTTAGTATCCCTTACCAAGACTGGCGTGAAAAGACAGAGAAAGCAAATTAGCAGATGTTGCTCTCATGTAACACTTTTTGTGTACAAGCTTATCCAGCATCATAACTGCATCCCTCTGACACTTTAAATATTCTGTAAGAATCAAATCCACAGCCTTCTGGAATTATAAATATATTACATATTTTTGTCATGCATATGCTCATATCTTTATTTTGAACAGGTTGGGAGACCTCAGTTCTTAAATGGGGATATTTTTAATGCCTTCTGTCAGTAGACAGCAATCGTTCCAGGGGTCAGCCCCAGTTGTTTATCCCAGAGATGCTGAAAAAGTTTAACCAAACCTTTATTTATTTATTATTGAGAACAAGCAGTAATGCAAAAATTCTTCATACATTAATAAAATATTAGGTTGGAAGCGTAATTAATATAAAAGGATACCACAAAATAGAAAGGTGGCTAATATAGCCAGCAAACCATATATCAATGCCAGTTATCATATTTCATTGGAAGACACTAAAGATCGAAAATCAAGCATGGTAATTAATTAGTCTTGTTCCTTTAACCTGAAGGTTGTGTACATAAAGAAATCAGGTTGACTGTGTGAGCAAGGAGAATAAGTCGTTCAGGTAAAGATCAAGAGTGGTAGAAGGAAGAAGTGGAAGGGAAACAAGGGGAAGAACCGTCTTCACTTATTGCATTATAAAAAGACTTTACTGATTTAGTTCCCGTTGACTACACCCTCACCCAATTAAGAGCTTGATTTCCATAGCTGAAATGATTGGGGGTTTTTTGGATGAATTGCACAAATTTGGGGATTCTAAACTAATTTGTCACACCCTGAAGCCATAATCAAGTTCGGTGTGCTCTCCCTACTTTCTTTACTGCTGGTCATTCTTCCCCTAGGAGATTGCATATTTGGTGACCTGGACAATGACATAAACCTCGGGAATTCGGCTTTCTGTCTTCTACTCACTACTTTCTATGCAAAGGCGAATGACAACAATTTTCATTTGCATGCAATAGAAACGGATTTTGCTAATGCAGGAAAAGGCAGTTGTAGAATATAATTTAGAGAAATAAACTATATCACTTCACAATCAAAAAAAACCTCACTAAAACCCATAAAAGATCGGAATGTATAGACTAAAAAAATAAGTGTTCTAAAAATGTCAGTTCATCAAATCAACAACTATGAAAGCAAAAACTTTTAACAGATTTTCAATATTTTGAAACCATTTTCTCAGTGTTTTGATAGATATTACAAAAACAGTTTTGAAATTGTTGAACTATTCCATTTATGAATTTATAGAAGAAAAAATATAGATTTTAACTTAAAATGAGCCAATATCTCTCACAAAAGTGATAAAAATTCAAAGCTGACATTACCGTCTTAATCCTAAAAAATGATATGTTTGAATTCACTCGGACTACCATCATTCTTTTCAATTTGTTTTAAACTAGTTCTAACAGGTTTACTTTCTGTGTGATTAAGCATGGGAGTTTTGGTTTTTTCCTAAAGACTGTATTTTCCCAGAATGGAAAAATTAATTCCTGTTCAATTACACTCTAAAACCTGGATTTTAGGCCTACTAACAGCCAGAGATATTTAATGAAATGTTTCTCTTCAAAATGTCAGTAGCAAAATTGTTAATTAGGTTCCAGTTGCAAAGCTGTCTTTCAACCAAAGGAGAATACATGTTTAATTTCAGATAGCAGAGTATGCAGTATAGACAGATGAGAAACTTCACAGGGGGGGAAAAAAACAACCTTCTATGCCAATTTATTTTTTAAATTTAGTCAATAACAATAACCACATTCCTTCTTTGATCAAAAAGCTATAGTTGTATATATTTTGTCCTTTTTGTGTGCAGACATAGCACTGATTAGGGATGAAAAGATTCTGGGCAATAGGTGCTTTACAGGCGGCTTGGTGGGAAATAGCAGTCTTGCCTTTCAAGACGTTTCAAGGTATTGTCCCCGATCCAGAAACCTTAGTCTTGTTTAGAGCCAGACTTCTAGACTTTTAGTACAAATATTTGTCCATCTCAAGCATTGAGGTTTTTTTTTTTTTCTGGGTGGTACTATCTAGTATATCTAAAAACTTTGCAGTATGAGATTTTGACACCCAAAAGTCCGAGATAAGAATCCAATCTATGATTTTTACAGGAATAACTAATCTTGCAAGAAGCCAAATTCATCAGGTATCTCCCATTTTAATCTAGAAGTTCCTTGGCTGCTTAGCATTAATTACTCGAGCATGCTCAGAAGTGTCCTTTTACGCACCTTCTTCATTTGCTTTATCCAATTTGAGCTGAGCCTTTTCTTAAACAAACCTCATTACTTTTGGCATGAACTTTTTTTCCAGGCATTCTGTGCCATTGGTTTGTGTTGAGAGATAACTTTCTGTAGGAAACTTTTCCAGAGACAGAAGTTGTAAGTGATCCTGACAAAACAATATAATGCCAAAAGATGCTGGTTGTTATACACAGTGATTATGAATTTATCTGGTTTATATGCAGTACATCTTTAATAACGATGAAACTTTTTGATATGCAATGAACTTGCACGACACCACTGAAATTCATATAAGCTTTTTGTACAGAGAACATCATCAGTGCATAATGGAATGAATGTACAGAGAATTGGCCAAAATCAAAGGCACTGGATCATCGTAGCTGGAACTTTACTCTCAGACGGTTCATTTCCAGTGTGTTCCAGAAATTATTGCAAAGAGGTGCTGCAATAGCCTCAAATGAGTCGTGCACCATGATGTACTTGCTGTTTTGCCCTCTAATGCTGGAGCTCAGACCGTTATATATCCGAATGTCACTTCAGAGTGCATCATCTGAGCCTTGATTGCTGAACCCTTGGCCTATTTGGCTTTTCTCTATCTTCCTCCTCCTCTGGGTGTCATGGGAGACTCCTATAGAGAGGTAATGCTCTCCTTAACTAATTGAAGAAAACAAAGTAAAGATGGATTTATTACACTTTTTTAGGCAGTCAATGGGGAAGGCTAACAGTTTTGCATTGCACGGAGAGAATAAAGTATTATGCCAGTATGGGGATTAGAAACCAGACATCTGGAGGAAATTCATACTGACCCTGTATAATTTAATAAACAGAAAGCTCTAGAGGAAAATCGCTGGCTGTAGGATAACATGGCTTTTTCTGACAGTAGTTTTTTTTTTTCTCCTGACATTGCCCACTTGAAGCCAGCTGACCATGAAGATACAGCGATCTCTGCAGGCCCCGCAGTAAAAGAAGCAGAAACGTCATCAAACATACAAAAGACCAATACAAACTAAACCTAGTTCTTATTGCCTGGATATTTTTCCTCCGACTTAGCACGCTCTGATTAGAAAGGCTGAATCCTGTTTCATGTGCCCATGTTCATGGTGGGAGTTTTCAGTGAGTACGGGAAGCAGGATTTGATGTCACTGGCGAATTTCTGAGCCTCCCAGAACAATCAGCATCTGTACTTAAAAGCTTAAACCTACTTTTCGCTTTTTACGTTCAGAAGGTGCAAAGAAACTGCAAACACAGACGGAGCGACGCTTGGGTTGAGGATGTCGGCGCCAAAGCCGGCAGTTCAGTATGTTAACTGCTTCTACTACTTGGAAACATCTGGAGCTAGCACTGATCTATATAAAGCCAACCAAAATTGCTGCAAAGCTCATCTCTGACTTGCAGTTGCGCATAGAGCAGAGTTTAGGTATCGCATTTGGCACGCGGGTTTATTTCTTGCACGTAGAAAGATGTGTTGCATCATAATAAGTTCCCCTGTGCTCAGCACTGGTGAGGCCACACCTTGAGTATTGTGTCCAGTTTTGGGCACCTCAATACGAGGGAGATCTGGAGGTGCTGGAGCGAGGGCAGAGGAGGGCAACGGAGCTGGGGAAGGGCCTGGAGAATAAATCTGATGAGGAGCGATTGAAGGAGCTGGGACTGTTTAGTTTGAGGAAGAGGAGGCTGAGGGGAGACCTCATCACTCTCTACAACTACTTGAAAGGACACTGTAGAGAGGTTGGTGCTGGTCTCTTCTCACAGGTAATTAGCGATAGAACAAGAGGGAATGGGTTCAAGCTGCAGCAGGGGAGGTTTAGGCTGCAGAAAGAGTGGTCAGACACTGGAATAGGCTGCCCAGGGAGGTGGTGGAGTCACCATCCCTGAATGTGTTTCAGACTCCTTTAGATGTGGTGTTGGGGGATATGGTGTAGGGGAGAACTCTGTAGAGTGGGGTTGATGGTTGGACTCGATCCCAAGGGTCTCTTCCAACCTAAATGATTCTATGATTCTATAATGTCTGCAGTGAGATGCTTTCACTGGACACAAAACAATTTTATATTAAAAGTGGAAATTGAGGGCCTGACTGCTTGAAGCCCAGCCCCTGACAGTCCTCTCTGCAGAAGGAAATTATGAAAGACCGCTCGCAAAAATTGATATCTTGCAGTGTGGCAGCTCCAACCTCCAGTTCTGGTGGTGAGGATTCATTTCTGTGTGCTTTAACCACAGCACTGGCGAACAGCACTTTTTAGCCTTTTTGACAATATTACCACTGTGCTCCAGCAAAACCCAAGACATTTTCGTCAGCCAAGATTTTGTTTTGGCAAGATCTCTCAGTTCTGAATTTTAATAAATATTTGAGGTCATTTGTTATCGCAAATAGGAACTGAAGTACAACTATCACATTAAATCTCACCTGTGGTGTAGGGCCAGAGTTGAACTTCTCTACTTTCATTATCATTTGTGTGCACTATGTTGCTTGTGCCAGTAGAATTTTTATTGAAGTGAAACAAAAATTGATTAGGAAAGGAGGAAAGAAAAGAGCTAAAACATACAAAGACTTTCCCTTCCCCTGCTAACTGTGATAACAATTAAAAATAGAATAGTACTGAACTGTCCCCTCAACTAAAACGAAACTAAAAATTGACATGAAAATAGACTTGTACACATAGGCAGCATGCGACAGAAAGGGAGTCATCAAAAGGGTGAAAAAATAGATATTTTCTTGTCCTTTAATTTTAATTTTGCCCAGTCGCAGTCCTATTTCTTATTTCTCTAGTGTTAATGAATACTGGAGTAGAAAATTACTGATTTCTGTGTCTGTGTAACATGGGGATAATAATAAATATCCTATATTTATGAAGCATCACTTTTCTATAAATACAGTTTTGCTATTTGACACTAGAGTGCTTGTATAAAACTTTACAGTGGATATATGGAGATAGGCAGAAAAAATCTGACACAAATTATTCCTTTTATCGGTCCAACCAAGTCCCTGTTAGAAACCATCTTTCCTGAAAAACCCTGTATTGGATCAGATCCATTCCCATTTTTCTGCTGCATGTATTTAATAGGAAATATTATATAGAATATTAAAGCCTCTGCTCAAAAAATTATAATTAAAAATCCTCCTCATTTTGGTCCTTTTTGTTTAATTCATTTTCTGAGGTTCTTTAGATATCCTTTTTCATAAGCAAATTCTCAGTGAAGAAAAATCTGCCCTTCTGAATCACAGCGAGCGTTATTGAAATAGGACCTGATGGGCAAAATCCAGGAAATTTCAGTAAAAAGCTGGAGACTCGTCTGCTGGCGAAGAAATATTTTCAGTTTGGACAGCCCAAATTTTTCGAAGGTGGGCAATTGCTGCTGTAGGAGCAGCGTGGCCTCATCGGATGAACAAAAGGAGTGTATGTATAGACATGTTGTGTCTGCACTGCTGATAATTTGGGCTCGCAGGCTGACTTGGCAGGCGAACAGGAACTTCAGGAACAGTTCAAACGTGCCGATAAGGATGGCACAAGGCACAGGGGGCTTGGTGGGAGCTGCGTCCACCTGGGTCCGGGGCTGACTGAGACCTCTGGGGCCTTTTCTGATGCTCTTCATTTAAAAAAAAAAACTCCAAGGTTACTGAATGTGTAGCAGCTTAGAGTATCTGGTGAAGGGGGAAGTATTTTTTCTTGTTCCAGAGAAAATACATATAATACTTGCTGGTCTTCTCAAGAGTTCCAGGAAGATAAAATCCTGGAATTGGAACACTACCAAAGGCAGGCAATAATGCTTTCTTTTTAGAATTTTAAACTAGTAAGGCTAGGAAACATTTTATTTTCAAGAAAATTGGGTTTTGCCCTTCAAGTAAGGAGAGGGACTCTTCCCTCCTCCCTGCCTCGTTCCCTTTCTCCTTCAGCGAGCCCACAAACGCACAGACAGTTTTGGAGGTGGCCCAGGGACACCACTGAGACGTTTAACTCGCACCGGGAGCCTGCGGGAGGTACTCGATGGGTCTGAAAGACCGGTGCCTGCCTGGGTCACTCTGGGACATTTCTTCATTCCCTGTACCGACGTCAGGAGCGTGTGTTGTGAGGGATCTTTAGCGCGTGGCTGTGTAATATCTTTTGAAACGTTTGCACGACCTTCATATCTGCTGGGCTTAATATTAGAATCCCTTACCGTTATTAAAAACATCTCTCTCTCTCTCCCTGCAAAAGAATAATCAGTATTTTCTCCTTACCCTAGAACTTTTACTTAGGCTTGTGGGGTTGTTTGTTTGTTTGTTTGTTTTTTTCCTGCCACGCTGTGTAAATAAGTGACCAAGGGGTCGTGGCTATTTTACCTCGTAGGCCGCAGGAATTGTCCCCCGCCGATATGACAGAGCGGATTTTGTGAAGGTTTGCGGTGCGGGGTTTTAAAGTGGTTTCAAAACTGCCGCTCGACCTTGACCAGCAGGCTCCTTTGAGAAAAGGAAACCTCCGGAATCCTGTTGGCACGCCGGGCGCGAGGACCGGTCCCCGCTGCCTGCCGGGGTTGCGCCAGTGGGCGCAGGCCGCGTGCGGCTGGAGAGGAGATGGCTGCCCGAGCTCTCTGCTATCCGCTGCTCTCCGGCACTTATTGACACACAGGCAGATAAGGGTCTTTTTAACCACGGTTTATTCAAACCCCTCCCTCCATCCTTTCTTTTCTGTCCCTTCAAATTAGGAGGGAAAAAAAAAAAAAAAGCACTTCTTACTCTAATGCGAGTCTTCCGGTTATCCCGTATTTCCTCTTCCTTTGGGGATGTATTTTTAAGTTTGGTGAGCGCAGAAATGCTAGGCAAAAGAAAACTCAGCCCAGTTTTCGAACATTTGGTAGGGTATTTAGTACTCTACAAGAAATGCAGATGAGCATCAAGAAGACAAAAACCTGTCCCGCCTGGCACAGCTAGAAAAAAAGGAATAGCCCCCTCGCTATTTTTCTAGTCATTCTTTTTCAAGAAAATCACTCTTTAGTTACTCATTTCTTTTCCCCATGGTCAGGTTGGCTGCATCTCCAAACACTTGTAAGTACTGTATGTTCTGACATATCCTGAAGTCATGCATTAGCACCTTTTCATTCAGCAAAGGGTGAGAACAGATATCTTTTGGCAGCTGACAGCAGGGAGCAGGCAGAAAGGAGGAGAGTGAAGCTGTAGGACTAGGACACTGTGGTGGCCTAGTGGCTAGCATGGCTAATGTACCAGCTGTGAATAACCTCCTTTTTTTTTTTTTTTCCTTCCTTCCCCCCCCCCCCCCATTTTTTTTTTTCATCCCATCCACCCAACAGATGTCTCTCTGTCATTGTCATGTCCTCAAGCTATCCTAGTAAATGATTTGTGCATTATAAGTGAGTCACTAAGGTGGCAATTGAACCTCTTCACAGCTCAAAATTGTTGATGTGTGCACAGAGAGTGCAGCGTGGGGGTGTGCACGAGAAAAAGAGCAGGAGAGAAGGGGAATGAGGGAAAGAGGGAAAGAGGGAGGGAGGGAGAGAAGGAAAAGAAATGTCAAGGTTACCTTGTTTTGCCTGGAGAAGCAAAAGGGAGGGCAAATTAACTGCTGGCTCTATTTGGTCTTTTGGATATCCAGCGACGAGGCAGCTCCATCCTACTCCAGCAGATGTACATATCACTTTGAAAGATTAAAAAATGAAGAATGCAGTGATCTGTATTGTATATACACTTTATTCCGCGGAAAGAATGTTAATAAATATACTGAGAGACTGCAAAGTTTGCCAATATAAATAATGTGGCATTTCAAAGTCTGTCAGTAAATGTAATTGAATTTTTCAATGTAAAAATATAGTTCAGTTATAAATTGGTGTCATGCTTGACATTAGTTGGGCATTAGGAGATATTAATTAGATACTGCTCGCTTCTTCCTTCTGATTTCTTTATATTAAATCAATTATCAGGAAAGAGGAATTTGCAAGCATGCAATTTAGAGATTTTTATTCTTGCAAACAAGCTGCCTGGTAATTTTTAGTGGGGGAATAAATGCCTTTTCAAAAACCTTGTCAGTGTGCTGTCTGAAACATGCCCTTCCCAATATGAACACAATATGGAAAAGCTAATCCATTATAATACTTTGTAATGATAATAAGCTACAGTGAACAAGTAGCCTAGGGAAAAAGATGGTAGTAGTCACCTTTAAACAGAAAGAGAATAGCAAGTAATTGTACATTTTTACAGTAGGCTGATGACAACATTTCCTATGACTTTGAACTTACTTTGGCTGTCACTGTTCTGGCAAACATTCTGCATATCAATCAGAGAGTATATTTCCTGCATGACATTTGCAGCATAATGTATAAAATTTACTTATGTGATCTTTACATGTAGTCATCCTGTTTGTATGTAAATATATTAGTCTCCCCATACAGCTTACGCTGCAGAGGCAGCATTAAGCCCTTCCACGGGGATGCATTGACCTCTGCCTATTCGGCGTCTGCAGGTTGGGCTTTTTTTGGCCGCTGGATTAATCTTTAGCCATTTGCACTGTTGATCACAATGTTTTCCTGCGGGGGCCAAAACACAACCCTGGTGCGTAGCTCGGCACGGAGCAACCTTTCCCTTAGGTTGAACCACATTGTTCCAGGCGCATGTGACTAATTATTGAATGCCTTTGCTCGCTTTTTTCCTAGCTGCTCCAATTATTTCCGTGATCACCAAAGAATAACTTGGCACCTCTTTTGTTTCGTGCCCGCAGAAGTCCTCGGGGGCAGCGGAATTTGCGCTTGGTCTCTGGCACCACGTGCAGCAGCCACGCACGTCGGTCAGACCCTCTCCTCCTGCACGGTGGTTCTTGCTCTTGTATAATTAGCTCGCTACAACAGGGGTTTGATGTCTGACAACTTTCTTAAAGTAAATGCTGATCAAACAAAGCTGCTGTTCACTTGCCCTTCTCAGCTGAAAGGGATCTTTTCTTTTCCTTAGTTCTTGGATTTTTTTTTTTTCCTGCGTTTTTTTTTTTCCCCCTCTTTTTTGATAAGCAATTCAAGGTGCTTTCAAGAAGTACATAAATATGATACTCTGAATTATTAAACATAAAAGAAGTATCTGCTTAAGCAGGGAGGGAGTGAAATGATGGTAGAGAAGGTAGGGAGTTAAAAATAATATTAAAAATAGACCTTGCAGAATCCACTTTTGCAGAATCCACTTTTATCTTTGCTTAAGGGGAGAAAATACTTATCAGAGGTAACCAAAAACCGGCAAAAATGTATCTTTGTGTACACAATGTATACATCACATACATAAATACATACATACATATATATATATATATACACACACACACCCCTGAAGTACATGTATAACCTGAAGAGATGTTTAAGAATAATGTCCCATGCAGCTGCCCAGGTCACCACGGCACCACGCTTCTTCAAAGGTCTCAGCCCGATCCTCCTTCCCTCTGTGATAACCACCTCTATTTCGCTTGAAAGTAAGAGTAACTTGGTCACATTAGTGCTTTGAAATCTGGAAGCTGCATTTTAAAACTCTAGACCATCTGGAGGGGAATCTTGATCCCTATTGTCATTAGAACGGATTTCTGTGGAAATCCCGTCCTTCTTTGCCTTTTTTATGCCTGCTGGTTTTGTCTACAGACGTACACACAACAAATATAAGCTGTCTGCACAACCTTTGGCACGGCGGATGTGTCTCAGTCTGAGCAAGGTAGCAGCAGCTAAAAACTCAAGAGTTGCTCTAATATACCCGAAATTGCACTTTGGCTGCTAGGTTGACCAAAATTCCCCACGCTTCTCCAAAACTGCTGCAGAAAGTGGTATAGGAATTTAGGGGTATGTAGGCTTCGAAGGGCCAATGGAAAGATCAAAATGAGTGGTAAATTAGAGCAACTGGATGTCTCTTGGCTGGCCCGTAACCTTATATTAATAAATATGAGTAATGTGGTAGCTCATAGTTGCCCTAATTCACGCACAGAAAGTGCCAAAAGCCATGATTAATACAGGACCGTTCTTATACCAGTCTGCAAGTCGTAGCTTCTGGGTTTCATCAGTGCCCAATCTCATAAAAATGCATAGTTTTTTTTTTACCCAAACTTCTCTTTCAAAAAATAAATACAGAAGGGACAACATATTTCTGCAATAATCTTATTTCTTCCCAGAACTTATTACTGTGTAATAAAGGCAATTACGTCTCCACTAGCTACTACTGTATTGTTTAATTTATTATTTAAGTCCCTGCCAGATTCCATCTAACTTACTCGACCACCCTGGTATTTGTTAGGTCCAGTCCTAGCAGCAGGCGGCTGTTACTGCAGCATCTACGGCATAATAGGTATGTCTTATTTGTACGTCATGTTACCCACCTTTCAAACTCTGTAATACGGAGAACACCACAGGCACGTGATTTTGCAGATGTGGTTAATTCCGGTAGGCTGTCTTAATCCCATATCTGTTCACTTAAACTTGCATTTATTTATTTATTCTTTCCAGGACCTTTCTTCTCCTGCCTGCAAGGTATCCTAATCTGTAAGGTGCAATTCAGCCCTTTCTAGAGGCTCCACGCAAGGGCTGTTCCCTCATTTAAATCCCCCGTACACTCTCAAAATACACTTGCTGAAACTCTGAGCCGTGCTTAGTTTTGCAGAGGAGATTGATCTCCATAGGAACTTTATCCGGTTTAGTCAAATGGTCATACAGATCTACGTTGTTTGAGGACCAGGAACAGGGACTCCCCCCTCTCATGCCAAAGAAGGACCGAGTTTTGTTCTGTCCAAAGTGATTCTCCATCACTACTTATTAAGAGCAGCACAATAGGAAAGATTTACATTAAGAAAAAACAACTTCGTTCACTTGCCTGGTTGAAGATCCAAGTTGTGCAACCTGAGGTATTTCGAATTGCCGCGGAGCCAGTGTTTTTACATACCACATTGCACAAACGAAGGGAGAGGTACAAGGAAATAAGCGTTAGTGAAGTGTTGGCTTACAAGCAGCAATGGATGTGGTGGAGTTGTGAAATGCGCAGGGTGATGGTCCTGTTCTCCGTTTTCAGGGCAGGTCGTCCACGAGTATTTTCGGACAGTAAATCTCAGATGTTGACAAGGCGTCAATGCAATTCTTTGAGTATTGCTGTCACCTTGGCCGACGGGTGTGTGTGGGTACACAAACCTGCATGTGCACACTGAGATGTGATTCCTTTGCCCTGAAAGATCACTTCCTCCTTCCCCCTTCCCTGGCGCTCCCTCACTGGTGTTCAAAATCACAGAAATTATATTTTGATAGTTAGTTCTGTGAGGTCCTCAAAGCTCTTTCGGTGGGCAGGTGAATACTGCTATGGAAATTTTAAAAGATAATGAAGACTCAGAAGGGTCAGGAGAGCTGCCGAGGGTCCTACAGAAAACATCTAATGTGGGAAACAGCGCTTGGAGTACTTGATTCCTCAGCTGTTACACACGTGCTCATCCAGATCTGTTACAGCAGATGACATGAGCTGCTAGATCACATTTGTGTTGCAGCAGTCCATCCCTCCTTTATTTTTCTGCAATTGCTTCTTAAACTTATTTACAGCCTTACACATTAAGCTCATTGCTAAGATGTCTGCGTTGTCCCGGTGAAGTCAGTCCTGGCAAAACTGCCGTTCACGAGCAATAAGCTCCGTCCCCGAACATCCTTTAGCCTAATGGTTTGCCACACGTATAATCATTTTATCATCCTAGGTGTGCGCGACAACAATTTCCAAAACTAATTATGGTAGCGTCTATATATCAGAGCTTGGGGTAGCTCATTTGCAAACGTAACCTAACATATTCTATTTTCTTTACGTTTAAAGAAAGCTTTGCCCTGAAAACTAAACACTGATTAAAGCCGTACTCTGCTGCTTTGTGGTGGTATTTTTAATAAAATATTATCCACGGTAAAATGTAAATAAAAAAGCAAATTGGTTCATTCATCATATATTTTAAGCAGTTAAAATGAATGAACTCTCCTCTGAGAAAACATCTGACCAAGCAAAATAATGGTTATGCATTTGAGAAAATGTTTAATGAACTCACTGGTTAAAATGCTGTTATTTTAGAGCCCATTACTATGTGTTTTAAATTAATTGAGGCCGCGTTGCTCGGAAGGCCTTCCCCCTTCCCCCCCTTTTCTGTTCTAACGTACCAAAAATAATTGACCTTAGTAACATATGTGGGAGCAAAGATCTTCCCTGGTCAGGAATGCTGGCTGCACAGTCAAATGTAAGAGCCCACAAGTGGAGGAGTAACTATTCATGAATCTTCTCTCCATAATCATTTGTCTAGTGTCAGTTCAAAGTCAGGGAACTTGCCAAAGATCAAACACATTTTTTCTTTAAACAGTTCTTATTGTAAATATTCTAGCTGGTATTCATTTTCCTTTTCTTCCTGTTCTGAAACATACATATTTACTATGCTAGCGATGTTTGGGCTTTATAGGTTGAAGGAAAACGTACTGCTTGTCTGCAAAGTAAGATTATTTCAAATAGTAACGTGTAATCCTTTGGTACTGGAAACTGGGAGAAATTCAATTACATAAAAACAAGAAAATAAACCCCCAACCCCAGAATTTGTAAAAACTCAAGAATTTCGCCTGAACGTTAACAGTAGATGCCAATCTAATTTGCCCTTTACGTGAACTTTAAAACTTGTCCTGTTTGTATGGTTTGGTAATATGACTTAATGTGTTAGATTTATGCTTCATTAATATTCACAGATGGCAAAATATATATATAAGCTCTTCCTGTGCATATCAATTACTAATATCACGTTTCTTTTTTGATGGCTTTAATATTATTATTCTAAAGGAAAAGTGAAGACGAGATTACCGGCACTCAGTTTTCCAACCACAGGTTAAAAAATTGTAGAAGTATCAAAAAGCTGTTTCAGACCCAATTACATGATGACACAGCTGTACCAGGTCACCGACGCTTGAGGGAAGTCCTCCCCCCAGCCCAGCTGGAGCCTGCCCTGCTGCAGGGCAGGGGAAGAGCGGCGTTGACAGCTGAAGGCTGCGCTGGGCTGAGGTCAGTGCCCACCAGGAGATGCGTAGGATGCAGTGGAAGAGCAGCTCAGGCATGGAGAGGACTCAAAATGAAGGAGGTTGCACTGGTGGTGTGAGTCAAGTTGACTTCAGTGGTGAAGATGGAGGGAGGAAGGTATCAGGGTCCAGGGTGGCCAAACCCAAACCATGAGAATGCCCTTTTGTACGGCATTTATCTGATGAGGTATCACGATACCAGTTTGATTACTCTTCCTAGATTGCCCCTTACAGTATTTTTTCATGGGTACCAGCGCAGGGAGTAAAAAGCATGTATGATGCTAAGCGTTTTTGTCTGCAACCTTCATTTCCACCAGTGCTAAACGGTGAAGCTGTTCCAACTCTGGGGTTAACATAATACCAGTTTCTACTGCTGGAGTCCAGCAAGAGGAGGGCTACTCAAAATCACGTTTTGATTTTGAGGTTTCATAAGTCCTCTTAGAAGAAAAAATATAAAAAACCATGAATTCATGGCATTTTAAAAGGTGCCCACGTAAGGTAAAGGGGATAAAACACCAGGAGAGAGCCAGACCTGCACCTGCGCTCAAGTTATACCCTTCCCAGCAACCTTTTGTGAAATAAAATCCAAAGTACCCAAGTCATCCTTGAAAACTGGACAAGATTCTCGCAAATCTAAGGTTATTGATAAAAGTGTTCGCTATTGTTTTCAAAGAACTGAGCTGCATTTAAGCGGGCTGTTTTGCATCAGCGTAGCTTGACTCATAAAAACGAGCTTCTCCTGAACTGGGAGGTGGCTTAATTCTTGTAAAACCGATCTGAATCTTGTGATGGCTTTGGGTGGGCCCTTCTGACCACTGCGCCTTTTCATGCAACTTTCAAGGGCAGGTGAAAGAAAAGGAGAAACCTGTCTTTGTCTTTCTCAGAAGATGTTCACCTGTCTCGATTCGCTTGCTATGAGCTGGGACGCAAGGAGATAAATGATCAACTGGAAGTGCTGGATGCAAGAAGTTATTATGAAAAGGCAGTCTCGCAATATATAAATATAATGCATTTAAAAGTATGTAACTTTGAGCGTAAGCCAAAATTACCATTTCCCTGATATCTTTCACATCTACGAATACAGAAGCTGAAATGTGTGCATGTGTTGCAGACGCAGACTCCTAAAAAAAAAAAAAAAAAACAAGAAAAGAAACTCACAAAACAAATTTCAGGGAGAATAGAAGCCATTTCTTTAAATGCTTCCCAATTCATTTATTTACATTATCTTATTATTTATATATAGTGCATAACAGACTGTTTCATTTTCTTTTATGTTTATAACAGAGATCGTTCATGTAATGTATTGTGTATGTATAATGCTAGCAAAATGGCAGTGCTCACTCTGAAACTTGATTATTATACAACATTATTATACTACAACAATTATTATATTGTTATCGTTTTACTATTTGTCTATACATTACCCTATGCATTCCATATGCCATTGCATGGTATGACTATTCTTTTATGAGGAAATAAATATAATTTTTTTTTTCACATGATACTAGACCGATCTTGAACTCTCTGTTCTCTACTTTTAATTTAAAGTTTGAGGTCAATGAGAGTTTCTTTTGTTAAAAAGCATAGAGTTTAGTGGAATGAATGGCATACACTGTCTGAGCTTCAGATCCATGGTTGTTCTGTGCAGAGTAAAGAAGTTATAGGAACCAATATTTATATATACACAGGACAATAACTGTTGACAGGATTGCCTGAAGTTTTTGTGATAAAAACTTATAAGAGAATTGGTTTTGTCCCGCATGTAGATTAAATTGTGACACGTATCTTAAATGCTTCCGTGTATATTTCTTGCCACAACCATTTTTCATTGGATCATGAACAGATGACAGAATACTTTCAGAGGAATGGGACAAGATGGGATTTACCTGAACTGACAAGAACAAAAGGTGTTTAATGAAGTCTAGAATATGCACTAAAGGTCACATAAGAAGAACATTGCCTCAATATTGAAAGTCATTTGCAATTAGAAGCAGAAGTAATTGGATTCCTGTGATACCTCCTTCTTTCCTTTCTATCTGACACACATGGACATTACCTATGACCCTGGATTAAATATTAATAAAATGCAGATTTAAAATATTAAAACTTTACATTCATGTTAATAAGTACTGTCAATCTGTTGAGACTCAACATATGGCTAATTTAAGAGTTAAGATCAGATGTTCATAATTCTCTAGATTATCAATGTCTTTTTTTTTTTTTTTTAACTTCAGCATTTCACTGTGGAGTCAAGGAAAAATAAGTTGGTATTTTTCTGGTGCCCCTGGGAAAAGAAATCGTATTTTCACTGTAATCTGAGATCAACAACGCTAATAACGATTATAGACAGGTACAATTTCCTCATTAGGATAAATTCCAGCCTGTGGGGTGAGAAGGTGCCATTAATTAGGGAAAACAAAGATCGTGATATTGGCAAAATCGTAATTTTAATGTGTGTATATCTGCATCATTCAAATCAAAGGAAAACAGAACCAACAGAGTTTATTTTCAGATTTCCGTGAAAATAATGCAAATAAAAATGGGGCGGGGGTTTAAGATGTTTTGTGGTTTGTTTGGTTGTTGTTTTTTTTTAAAATCTTGATAAGAAAAATATATTTATATGTGTATAGACATACACTTCAGTATTGCACTCCAGGTAGGTGCAAATAGTAATAGATAATTTGAGTGATAGTCTGAAAATCTGCATTTCTGTCATTTCTGAATCTTTTCTCAAAATTTGTCGGAAGTTCAAATCCTTGGTCACTAAGAGGCTTTTCAGAGGTATGGGTTGCCTCTAATAGTTCTATTCGAACTGGAACGTTAATGTTAAAGATTCAACGTATGCGTGGTTTATGATCTTATGAGTAGGAGACAAGTAACAAGGAGTGCATCTGTGGAAGAAATCAGAGCTTGTGCAAATTGTAGGGAAATTGTTGGGTTTTTTTCTTTTGAATTATGAAAATGGATGTTTAGGAAGATGGGTATAGTTTCCCCTGTTTTCTTCCACCTAAGAGGGCACCCTTTCACTCCCCATATTCTTTTTCATAATGGGATCTGAACTGCCTTTGTTGTGACTGGTTCTAACCCTCTCTGTTCTCTCTGGACTCTGGACCATCTGCTAACGCGGAGAGAGAGAAGGATTGTGTGGGAAGAAGCACAATAGACTACATATAAAGCACATCATAGCTATCTAACAGGGGTGAGGAGAGACAGTAAACCGCGATCTCCACAGCTGTTATCCTCACTTCTCATGTGGGGAAAATGAGAAAAGAGGAAGCTAGTGTTCATTAAAAAAAAAAATTTAATTTTAAAGATTTAAAAAAGAACCCTTTCCAGGGTGATTTACAGCCTCCTCCTCCTTTTTTTTTTTTCTTTTTTTTTTTTTAAATTTTGAAGGATTTTATGAAAAAGTCTTACTTATTCCAAATCCAGTCTGAAATATTTCGATAGCTGTTTTTGAAACTTTTTCCACTTTAAAAATGGCAAGAACCTTTTGAAAGATAACCAATGTTGTCAATGACTTCGTCAACAATTACTGTTTTACAAGTTTCTGAAATTGTAAGAAAAATTTTTATCAATTCCATGTGTGCTGTTTGCTCAGTATCACACAATGCATCAGCGCTAGGACTAGGATTAAAATTCTCAGTCTTAATCTTCTTTGTTCTGACCTTTAATGCTCCGCTCTCTCATTACCGATTCTGCTATTAAAAGCATTTAAATCAACAGTATCATACATTTTTGACAAGGAAGTTTAACTATAAGCAGAATTAAGGGAACACTATTAAAAAAAATAATCTGCAGTATTTTTCTGATATAGAGAGTTTTCCATCTTCTAAAATGCTGTATATGCAGTGTAAGGTCCTCCGGGTGACCAGCGTTTCCAGATTTCAAGTGATAGCGTCCAGCTGAAACTAGTGTGAATAAATTCTTTAAACTCCTGGTTGCTGGCTGCCAACTGTCTTTCTTTTTCTGTTTCTATGGAGATGGAAGTTAGTTCAGCAAAAGGAAGTTAAGTGAATTCTCTACAACGGTCATGTCCAACCATTGTAGCCTCAGGGCCTAAAATATTCTCTCAGAATAACCAGGGAGATATAATATTTTGGGGATAGGTTGTTGGCTCTGGGTTAAGAGCAGAATGGGTAATTTCTGTGACATGCGAACGCGAGCAGAAGGAGAGCTCAGGAACTCAGTTTTATATTCGATATACACATTACTAAACAATCAAAAGTAATCAGTGTCAACTATTTTCCCCACTTTGACTGTGAAAGGAACGCATAACCCAAGAAATCTAAACCTCTTTTTTTTTTTTTTTTTTTTAACGTAAGATACATGGCAGCTGTTTCATCAGAAATACCATGAGTGTTCTTTGACATAGGTAGGTCAGGAGGGAAGGTCGTCGTCCGTCTTACCTCTGCCGTATCTTGGGGCTCCCAGACATGAAGCCCCAAAACATTCACGCTGGTTTTATCAATCTAGACTGGACACAGCAAGGATTCTTGGAGTTTTCTTTCTTTTTTTGTTTAAATCCTGTCCTGCGTTATAGTAAAACATTGCTACAGCTGCTGCCTAGTTCTCCATCTTTAGCAGAACCACATATTTATAAAGTCACTGTTATGTTGACACACAAGAATAATTTTCCTTTTCTTTCTCAGCCAAAATGACAGGTGTCTTGAAGCTCATTTTGTTTCTTTTTTGTTTGTTTTTCTTTTTTTTTTTTTCCCCCCTCAGTCTTTTGGAGACATAGCTGAGGTTAAAAGAAACTTTATTCTTGGGCAGATGTAGAGGAGAGTTTGTCGCACAGAGCGAGCTTTTGGCTTACCTTCAGGTTCGAGGAGGGCTGGAGTAAGACGGAGGGGAGCAACGGACCTTCAGATGACATTTCCCTTTGTGTTCCTACATGCTGATAAGAAAATACAGCTATTTGACTTCTAAAGAAAGACGGGGGGAAATCTTACCCAATTTAAAGGTATGTGACTTATATGTATTGGGACTTTTGATAGTAAAACAGCAAATTCTGGGTGTGTAAGAGACATACACCTCCCTCTTGCTATATTAATAATGTTGCACTAGCTTTGAACCTATGTCCTGAAAAAAGAGAATAGGCTTAGAGAGCGTATTAGATGACGGTATTTACTGGTTGATTCGAGGGAAAACAGGGAGATACTGCATTAATCCGAGGGAAAGTTCAGGAACATTTTGAGAAATAGAGAGCAAACATCAGAGTATGTGTTCTTTCTTTTATCCTTGGACCAATGTGTCTCTTTTTTAAAAGCAGAAATATCTAACTTTATTTTATATTCTTGCAAATAATCAGGTTAACTCTGCCATCATCAGCACTTCTACCTCTTAAACTCTACTGAGAACTATTTTATATACCTTTAAAATTGATACTGTAAACCAAACATTTAAAGCTAATTTCTATTCCAGCTAATCAAGAGCAGTAATTAAACACCAGGTTCCTTAAATGATATTCTATCACAGCCTTCATGTTTCCTATCACACTACATATGGTCCAATTGTTTACAGATGACAAAAAAAAAATCCCTGCTCAGATGTTAAATCAAGATGTTTTCTTCACTTTCAAATGGTAGGCTGGCAGCCAATTTTTACAATGAGTTATTCTGAGTTTAAAAAAAAAAAAAAAAAAAAAAAAAAACCAACACCAAAAGGAATAGAAAAGAAAGGAAAAGAAAAGGTTTGGACATTAGGCTTGCATAGCCCATCAATATCAGGACCTGCCAAAATGAAGCAGTTCCTTAAGTGTGTGTTCAACCCCGTGTCGGAGTAATCTCTTGGGAAGTTTATCTTTTTTGTGCACATTTGATGCGAGGCTGGAAAAATCAAGAGGGAAATGTTTTATAGCCAGAAATAGGTAACGTGACATCAAAGCATAGACAGAGTTCCCCCATTGGTACTCTTTGGCAGTCTGAATTTCATAGTGTTAAATCGCAGAGGATTAAAGCATCTCAGGCCTTGACTCTGCCATAGTGCCACTGCAAATTTAGAGTAATTCCTTTGTACGCTTGTCTGAAACAAGTACGAGTGCAGAAAAGAAGCAGGCTTGAACCGTGGACTTTTACGGTGTAATTATTACTGACACTTTTATGAGAAAGGGAAAGATTCGGAAAGAGAAATGGGGTCGCAAGTTCTCAGGCCACGGAAGACAGGAGCCCACACTGGGGGGAAGAAAAAAAAACCTCAACCCTCCAAAGCTATCAGAGATTACGAGACACTGTGTTTTGAGTGTGCGGTGTCCAGCTTTTTCCAATATGTTCCCGCTAGGGAGGGAAGAAGAAAGAATGAAATGGGGTCCCAAAGACAGGAACATGCTATGTGCAAAACTCATCTGCATTTTTGCTTTGTGTGGTGGCACATGGAGAGCAGGATTAACGGGCTCTGCCCTATTTCCATTCCAGCTTTCGGCTTCCCCAGATGTTTGAAGCTGTGTGATGCAAATTTTTAAGCTATTTTGTTCTTCTTGTCTGGAAGAAGTTGTTGTGTACAAATTTGAAGCTGAAACTGTACGAAAAATGCAGTTGGAACAGAGGCTTCTGCTGGTGCCAAAGGGCCCTGCTGAGGCGGTGGAAATACCCTGCCCCGGGGGCTTCTGAAACGGTTTTCTCCATGTGGCTGAGGCAGCAACTTGAAACGTACTTCCGAATTAATAAATGGAAACAATGGAATAGAGGAATAGATTATGCTTTTTAGTTGGTTCAGTGGTGGTGGTGCACAGCCCTTTCCCAAACACCTCAGAACACCTAAGAACTGGCCTATTTTTAGATTCTCTCTTCCAACAGTCTTCCTCCTGGCAGTCTTCCTGAGGCATATACAATAAAAAATTGCTGAAGGAACTAAACAAGAAACGTCCTTTTCATCCCGGGTCCGGAGCTGCTGTCCTAGTCCGCTGTCTCAGCCTTGACTCGGGTTGAACCAAATTCTGGGTCTTGCTTTCACTCAGAAATGCGCAATTCCCATTCGTAGCCGTGCCATGACTGCCCAATAATTGTGTATTTGTGTAAAAAGGGGGAGGATCAGCCCCCTTGGCTGCTGTCATGGTCCTGAGCGCTTCATGGAACAGTTTTCCAGGCAACGTTAGAAGTCTCTTTCCACTGGCAGCCCCTCTTCTGGGGCTGGTTGCAGATGGGTAGGAAAATGCTGGGTTTCGGTTGCATTACCCCACAGCAAGCAGCTCTGGGGACAAGCTTAGACTGACGTTCTTGAGCCTACCGTGGTGCTTCAAGACGTTGGGGACTATTATTTCCTGGCATACACACAGGTAAATTGGATACTGCTACTCGAAAAAATAGCAAGAAGCGTCTATCATAACTTCACGTGAAGTTTTCAGCTGTCACTTGAGGCAAGTCAAGGGAAGAATGGCAAATCAGCAACGTCAATTACTTTATGGTGAGCTGCTTTTCGGCCAAATGAGAAAAGGGCATTAATTACAGCCTTGGCAAATGCTCTTGCTCTGCTTTCCCTGGACATATCATGGATGCAGCACGCATTTAGAACTGGCGCACCCACTTGTTTAAGTGCAATGTTTGCAAATGAGTTAGATATTTTCTGGCTTTAGGAGCAGAAAGAACAGTGATATTTCAGAAGATGATTGCTGGTTTAATCTCAACAATTAGGAACAGAAAGGCAACCTTTAAATATCAAGAAAACGAACACACTACATAATAGAAAATTGTCATTTTAATGCTGTTTGAAAGGATGAAAGGGAATTCATGCACTATAAATCAATTTTATACTATTTCATACAAGCCTTAGATAAGACACAGTATTTTAATGAAGGCATGACAAAATAAAAAAACCACTGATTTTTTTTTTATTATTATTTAATACTGAAACTATTTGGTTTTTAGACTTAAAGGATACAGAGTGAAGTTGAGTGGTAAGACTTATTTGTAGTCAACAAATACAGCCATGCACAGATCTAGACCAGTCCGCACATTAAAAATGTGGTGAGACTGCATAAATAACAAATTCAGGAAATCTGAATTAGGATACCCTGCATATCTACTTCTAGATCAGCAGATGAAACTTGCATTTGCATTCTTGATATGTACAGGTTGCATCTGAATATATGCCACAGTCAGTGTCAAATGTAATCTGAATGAAAACTTAGGTTCCTAAATTCTCTCCTTGTCTCTGTCCCTCATACATGGTGTGTCCTTGAAATGCAATTTAATGGCTTTGACTTCGAGTTTACCTTCCCTGAGATGATATGCACTTACTTAAGCAAGTGAATATTTATTTGCTTCTTTTCCAACAGAAGCCCACGGTATTTCTGGTGTGCCGTGTGTTGGATCCAATTTAAAAGCTTGTGAGGTATTTTGAGATCAAGTAATGAAATATATAAACGTTGAAGATCTACCAAGGTATCACCAAGAGCCTGCAGAGAAAATACAATGGGAATAAACTACAGCACAAAAGAAATTTTCATTTTTGTTGCTGATTCCTGTTTGAAAAATTATTGCTGTTACCCATCGTGGTTTGTGAGCACGTATGTGTTAGGGAAAGGTTTATGTTGGTATTTTCCAGGAATGGTTAAATTGGCCGTGCCTTATTACACAGGTGTTTAACTGGAGATTTGTCCTGTTGGGATGGATGGGGAAGACAGGGGACGGAATGTATAACAACCACAAAAGCAGCATATTGTATAGCACAGGCGTTCCCTCCTGGACTGGCCAGAATTGCTTCCATCAGGTGAAGGTTTTGAGCCGGAAAGCCTGATTCTTATTTTATCATAAGTCGTTTTGCTTTAAGATTATGCAATAATGAACAAAATAAAGGTAAAATGAATGCAAAGAGGTTTGTGGGATAGGAGCAGAGAGGAAGCGCTTGCGCATAGCAAACGTGAAGGGCCAGAAATGAAGATCAAAACCCTGAATGTCCTTACAACACTCTGATAACAGAAACCTTTTACTGTTCCTTAAGCCTCGAAGTCTATCTTAGTTCATTGCATTAAACTACTAAGTTTCTTTTTTGAAGTTTTTTTTTTGGAACAAAACAAAACCTGGACATAATATATAAGTTTGTGGGTGTGTTCAGGTGTAATTTTATGGACTTTGTTTAGGTTTATGAGCCCTCCAAAAAGAGCTCTTGGCCCATAAAACTTTGAAAGCAAGAAGATTAATTCATCCTTAGGTGTTATTTGTAAGACACTTCTACATAAGTGATAGGATTGAGAAAGCAGTTATATGACAATGGATCTGCAAAGTAATAATATCATATATATTCTATACCTATATTACATTACATATAATACAAATAAAAGTGATATCTAGATACTAATTTTTCCTTGTATTTTACACAATATATGAACACTTGTTTGACTTTTAGAAAAGTGTGCCTAAATCATTTTATCCACTTTCTTTGGTTTGTAATTTACTTAATAGAATTAGAAAATTTATTATGTTGGCAAAGAAAATAAGTAATGTGAATGGGACAGAAAGGTCAGGCCTGGTTTGTTATGGATAAGCTATCCAGAATTAGTAAAATTAAGCCCGATGTAACCACACAATGGAAAAAAAAAAAAACAAAACAAAACAAAACAAAACCAAACAAAACAAAACCCAAAGACTGAATCTCATAGATTCAGATAGAGGTGGCAGAACACAGGAAAATATTATGGCCAAATCTTATGAGGAAGATTTTCCACAATCTTCTTTCTACGCTCCAGAGGTATAAAATGCAGCTCAAGAAGAAAGAGGGAACTATGGGCAGATGTCCTGAGCCAAACTGTCCCAGCTGCCTGGAAAAAGATGTACTCTTAATTTTTTTAATATCTTTTTTTTTTTTCTTTTTTAAATCATTACCTAAGGATGTGAAAACAGACTACATTCGGTAGACTTAGGCAAAAAGCCCTGCTGCTCTGATTGATCCTGCCTGTATTTAAGAAACACTGGATAAAACAAGCAGAGGATACCTCCACCTGTCTTCTCCAGTCTACTGCAGTACCCTGATTGCTAGAGATTCCACTCATGATTTGACCAAACATCAGGTAGAAACCAGAGACTCCAAAAGCTCTTTGGACTAACCAAAAATGACATAAAGGTCAGGTGTGAAGCTAGACCTCTCCTTTAGAAGATGAGAAGATGTAAGGTCTCAAAGAATATTCATTCACAGGCTGGAATAAGGTGTTTAACAGAAATACCTGCAATTGCCATTTCTTTTCTTCATCACTTGTCCTCCTACACTGCATATCCACATTGCAAACCAGGTATTCAAGTAGCTTCTAAAACAGCACGGTTTTCTGTTTGTTTGGGGTTTGTTTTTTTTTTTCCCCAGATTTAAATTCTTGTAGGAGACAGTTCCCAAGTCATGCCACCATGTTCTGGAGCAATGTTTGTGCAGGAGGAGGGAGGTTGTGAGTGGAGGAGGATTGGGGTGAGGAGTAGGGAGCAGAGATCGGGCAAAACCTTAAACTGGGTGTTGCCACCCAACATCTGGAATGTCAGATCCTGGTGGAAAGGAGAATATGAGTTTGCTCTGTGGACCTGTAAGTGGTGTCTAAGGAGTAATTGTTGCTTTAGCAGTTGCATAGTATAAACTAACCAATTTAATTTTAAGACATGCATACCACTTTTGTCACTAGTTTTTATTGCCTGTACCAAAGGAATATTGTACTGGAAGTTTAAAAAGAAACTTTTGTAGGTCACCTATTTCATCTTTCCAGCAATTCTGAATTGTTCCCTACAGTACATTTTCTACTTCTTTGTCATTTTCCAAATTAAAAACAGAAGCAATGTGTGTAAAAATATTAAATTAACATTTATTTGACAATAAAGCAAATTACATTTATATGTGAACTTCTCAATTAGCCCTGTAAAGCCTCCTTGGGACCACTATACTGTGAAATCAGTAACATATTTTTATGTTGCGTTAAAGATAGATATGAACTTCATGTTAAGGAAAGGCCACTGTAATTTTCTTTCCAAGTTCAGAAATTGTGGAATGAATTTATTGTTTATAAAAGGAGACAGAGTGATAGCTCTAGAAACGGGTTTTGTTTATATACAAAGTGGGAGTACAAGTAGAAGCAACTGAATATTACTTATCTTTCCCTGACAACGTACAGCTACACTTTTTCTGGTAAATTCTTTTTTAAGTACAGTACCACTTTTCCTTTTTGACAAGAGGATTTTAATTCAATTTGGCACGATAAAGTAAGTTCTCCACCCACTTAAGTTATAGCATGGCAAAGCACGAGGTCTGCTTCTGCTGGAATAAACATGATGTTCAGGCTACATTGCTCCAACACTTAACCTTTTTGTCTTTTGCTTTATTTCTACAAAAACCACTTGTGTACAAAAAATTTCATTTGAAGATGCCAGTCTTCCTGTACCTGTACCAAAACAGTCGTTAGCTTTATTTCTGAGAGACAATTTTTTACTACAATTCTCAAAAGCTAACTATCCCCTGATGGATCTTAAACAACAACAAAACCCACCCTACACGCACCTACAGGTTTTGTAGACCAAATCTGAAATTTTGAATACTTCTGTAAAAAAGCCAATCAACTCAGTATAAGCATAAATCATCTCCAGTATTGCAACAAATAACAAGAGCTCAACATAAGCTAAAAGTAGAAATGAAGCAATGTTTTTCCTCTGTTTAATTTTTTATCAGCAAATCTCAAAAGTTGATGTTTTTTGTTGAAGACCAGAAACGGACTAACTACACAAGCATTAATATGAGTCCTATTACTTCTGACTCTTAGTTGAAGACCGGGTACCGTTAAAATCTCATGAGAAGACTTGTTCTTAGAAAATTTCCAGTTTGAACAGTTTTAAATACACCTCTTAGATAAATACAAGCATTTTAGGTATTGCTGCGAACCATATGAGGTTCATCCATAACTGCTATTTTCTTTCAGTTCAAGTGGAGAAGCAGAGGCAGTTCTGATTCTGCACACAAACGGTTCATCATTTTTTCTTATTTCATTTCTGACTTTTCTAAGATTTAGCCTGATGTCTAAAACATATTAAAAAAAAAAAAAAAAAAAAAAAAAAAAACCACACCAAAATATCTGATCATAAACATGAGACCACAAAAAGGGTGGGATGGAGCTTTTATACGTTATTCTGTTGGGATCTCAGTGCAAGCTTTCTGCCAAAAACATAGAGCAGAATTGGTGCTTTTCCAGGTGTTTTCAGAGCAAAGCTGACTTTGCTGTCAGATCTTAGGAAAAGTCAAAGTGGAAGTTCGCTCACGTTTTTTAGTCTAATCACAACACTGTAAAAGAAACAGTGGAATTAATATCTTTGTCTTGCTGCGTGGAGCAGCAGAAAATAAGAAGGCACATGGAAGGCAAACTTTTAATTGATTTTTCTTTTTTTTTTTTTTCTGGAGTGCTTTCCTCTTCCTGATGCCTACCTTCCAAGAAATTTGTTACAAAACTGAAACTGGAGGTTTAATTCTCCTCATTTCCTGTTAGTTTTGCACCACTCAGTTTCCAAAGTGTCTTGTGAAATTACCTCTTGTTCCGACTAAAGTAACAGAAAAAAGTAAATAGGTGGTGTACGTGGGCACACTGGAAAAAGAGCTAAAAGTGTACTGTCTTTTTTAGGTATTTCCTTTGTAATTAATGCTCTTTTCCAACTCATTTTTACCATATACTAGTGTCTCCTGGTAAATCAAGTAATCAGGCCAAAATGCATGTCATAAAATGTCCCTTTTCATGGTGACCTTTCCGGTTTGGCAGATCTGCTGGCACAAAGTTCTCACAAATATTGAAGATCCTGATGAAATCTTTCCTTTTCTCTCTTTCACTTCCCATTGCTCACTTCAACTAAACAGCATGCCAGCTGCTACAGCTACAAATTCACAGTTGAAGTTGAGGAAGATCAGAGTAATTTTAAGGAATTTTGTCTAGTCACTATGCCAGGTGCTGACTGCTGCCTCCCTCCAAAAAAAAAATAAAGATTTTATATTCCCTAGGGCTGTCAACCTGCCATATCCTCAGGCTATTATTCATACTTTAAAATAAGAAGTTGGTTTGGCTTGATACACTAGAGCCCTGGAGAACAGTGGGAAAGTTCAAACTTTGCAACAATTTTTGTAAGTCCCTACAAAATTACGTATTTGCACAACCTGAGCTGTGAATCCTACATGATATGCAGCTGAAATAATTTAAAAGTTTGCTTCTTTTATTTTTTTCTTTCTTTATTGAGCTCATGACTTGCTGCACAGTTATAAGACTAGTTGCACAGTCCTTTCAGAGGACAAGTTTTGATGCTGAATCAACGAGCAAGATCTGAGAGCTGTTGAAATGAGTTTGCCGTCGACTTCTATGTAGTACAAAGTCTCACATATACACTTGTTTGCACATATACATTTGTTTGAACTCCATAAAGTAACAAGGTGTAAGTAAACATGCATCCATCAGCGGCATGTAAGAGAAAGTTGAAAAGAAATTATCTAATGAGTTCATAAGGCTTTCCACTTAGCCACTCGAAGGAACTTTGCATCACCTTCCCAAGGACTATACCATCGCTGTGTTTTAATATTTTTCCCACTGGGAGAAGGAAGGACTGGTATTTAGAACAATTGAATCAGTATAGTCTGGTAATGTAAAAATGCTTTGGGACCTTTCCCTTCCCTAACACTTAAAGCTGGAGGCAGGTGAACAAACAAGAGGCCATTCTGGGCATAAACAGATAATTCCATGATTTTCTACTTCAGAAGAAAGATCTGAGATACTTTGGCACTTGGTGCGCACTGATGAAGAATATGCCATGTAAGGACATTCTTGTGGTGTTATTCAAAGCGCGTTTGCGGATGACACCACATTCTCCTGCTGTCTCTTACTCTGCCCCATTCTCTTCCCCTCTTAAATCTTTTTCCTTTCCTCCTCTGTTGAAAAATCCAACTTGCCAAGAATCGGCGTAGGCAGAGAGCAATCCAATAGCAGTTAGAGGCAGTAGTTGCCAGAAGTGATATTTGTACCCAAAATCTACCCGTAGTAAAAACAGCAATTGACAAGTTTGAAAGAGGGAGCAGCAGGTGAATTTTTCCCAGTTTGTCTCAGCTCAGTTTGCACAGTGAGACAAGGCTCCTCTCACAGACCCTTTGCAATCCCAGTGCGGCAGGATGGTGTGCTGGCAAAATGTTTAACAGGCATCTCGAGACTGCCCACTCGAGTACATAGTAATACCGCTCAAATTAATTAGATGAGTATGCCAATGCCACTCATATTCAGTTATAACTATTTATAATTAAAAATTTGTTCTAAAAAAATAAAAAAATTCAAAAAATAAATTGGGTACCTTCTATGAAAAAGTTGGGAAATTTCCTGTAAACCAGAAATATGGCTACAGGTTTATCACATTGTGTTCGTTACAGAATGGTGACAATTTTCTCTAGGATTATCACACCTGCATAGAAAAGGCTTGCCCGATTTCAGTGTTGTTACAGAATTAGAGTGTCTCAAAATTAAATAAGCCTGCTCAATGCTTAGCACCAAAACACTGTAATTTCTCTATCATTTTTTTGTAAGTAAATATCCTGTAATTACCACCAGAAACATCAGAAGAAGATCTCAGAAACCGTAAGAGGAGGAGAGGAGAAGTGGGTTGATGGAAGATTTTCTAAAGCAAATAATTGAAGACTATATATTCAAGGTCACTAAATAACTGTGGTGTCCTCTTCTTAAATCTCTGGGAGTCATTTCATTCTTAGAAACTTATCTTGTAAAACAGACAGTATTAAAGATTTCCTTTTATCTGCCATTTGAAAGGCACAGTACAGAAAACAAAATCCCAGGGTGTGGTGGGTTTTTGTTGGGTTTTTTTTTTTTTTTTTTGGGCAGGGTGTTGGCAAGTTGTTTTGTTTTTTTTTTCAAGGAAGGCAAAAATTAACTACATGCATGGTACTGTTTATAAAAGTTTAGAAATTATCCTCCTCTGAGCATTTAACATAGATTTATCTTGACCTGAACTCCCTTGTTTAAATACAGATTGGAAGGGAATGTTTTGGTGCACTTTGAGGTCAGCGTAACTCCCTTTGACATGACAAAGTTAATATATCTACTTCAGCCTGATAAAGCCAGACAAACAGATCATTTTCTGTCAGCCAAAAGACATCTTTTCAGGAAAAGAAGAAACAAATTCGGGCAAGCGTTAGCGCCACCACCCGGAAAACCTGGAGGCGCAAAAAGTGATGACGGTGTGTTTACTTAAAAAAAAAAAAAAAAAAAAAAAAGCCAAAACCAACAACACCACAAAACCAAACAAAAAAGACCCTCTTCGTTTTCCCCTTTCTAACTGTGTATATAGCTTTTTCTGAAAAATAAAAATAAAGCTAGGACTATACAAGTTATCGATGTGATAATGACCTCCTCTGGCCTGATTCACTGCCCACTCACCCCAACCCTCCCTTACTTTTACATATCCTCCAACATAATAAGCCTGCCACCACTAATGTTATAAAGTAGTAATTGTGCCTAATTGGTAGGGAGGTGACAGACCATTCTGGTAATGTTGTGAAACTGTAAGAAAGGAGGAGTGAGAACATTCACAGACCCAGCAGTAATTATCCACTAATTTGGCCTGTTTGTGTGGGGACAGCTCATTATAGCCCTTAAGAAACCTCAGAATAAAGAGAGAAAGTAGGTAGGAGGTAAGGTTAAATAATTAGTGTTCAGCAGATTTTTCTTTTTTTTTTTTTTTTTCCTTTTTTTTTTTCTTCCTTTAATTCAAAGAACAGGATTAGGGAGGGAGAAATGTGATGAGTGTAACAATTGGGAATGGTGTAACATCGCCTTCTAAGTGAATTTTACATATTCGAGAGCAAACACAAATAGTTTACAAGGCACTGTGGGAAAAATGACGTATTTCAGTGGTCCTCTTAAGTAGGACAATAGTTAACAGTTTTAACTTTATGATGTTAATTTTATGCACATCAGGTAGTTTATGAAACCAAATTTTAGATTGAAATGGATTTCTTAACTTCAGTTTTTTAGTTATTTTCTGTTTTTACTGAATAACTTAATGTGTATTTCAATCCAAAGTGTAATTCTTTACATTTCTGTTAAGAATATATATCCAGATTTTTCCAGTCTCTGTTGTTTCTTCAACACAAACGAGCTAACGAGCCATGCTTGAGAGGTCACACATTAGACGTTAGAAGTGGGAGTAGTTTGGGGAAGGGGGAATCACTTATTTTTCCAGCATACAGAATTACTCCAATTACCCCTTCCTGTTGAATGGGTTGGTGATAATTTATAAAAAATGAGCCAAATTATGTAAAATATCTCCATCAGCCTTCAATATCTCTCCCATCTATAATTTTATTACGTAGTTTCCAGTCATAAAGAAAGTAATTCCTGAGACTGATCAATGGAGGTAACTAACGTGATGTTTTTGAAAAGAAGTAAGTATTTTGAAGAATTTTCTAGTTACCGGCTTGTAAGCTGCGAAAGTCTGATACACTTCTCAGAAACAGGACACTAAGTGTTAGCAACAGAAAGACAAAAAATAAAAAGGCCATTGTTTTCATCCTCTTTACATAGTTCTGTGTTTGAGCATCTTATTAGGCCTTTCTTTACATAACCAATATTACAGCTCAGTCTCCTATTGGGCTGTCATGGAAAAAATTTAACAAGACTCTCCATTAGCAAGTGTTTCCTAATTTTCAGTCTAAATTGCCTTTTGCTCAGTTCTCCCATGTCCTTCTCCTGCTCTCCCTCAGCTCCTTTCCTTCTTCTTTTCCTGTTTGAATTCCAGGGACCTGTTGATATTGAATAGCTTCAGTCAGGTTTTATTTATAAAAATTACTCAAATTAGAGCTGTAGAACTAGATTTTCCTTCATTTGGCCACCATTATAAATATTCTGTAAACGATATTACTAAGGATTAATTCTAATAGGACTTAACTAGGGCTGTACATTCAAAATGCAGGGATATCGCGTTTAATTGTCGGGTTTCTGTTTAGTGTCTGAAATTCAAGTCACACTAAACGTTCATCTTCGTGTAACCGCCTGTTGCATATTTCCATTATTCTAAAGCTGTGTAGCAGTAATAATTTTAGTATTTACTGTACTGTACCGCTGGATTATAACAGGATTTGAGCAAGAAAGAAGCAGAGGCAAAAGGGGACATACAATACCTCTGTAGCTCTGGAAGTTGGAACTGGACCTTATGTGTTGAATGAGTATTGACTCAGACTCTTAATTAAAATATTTGCTGCTCTTGCAAGCTATCTGGTAAAACCAGGGTGCTTTTGTTTTGGTCTTGGCACTTATGAATAGAGACTGAAAGCTTCAGACCTGCCTTGTTCTGTGTCTCCTTTCTCTTTCCCGCTGCCTCGTCCTCCCAGCCCAGGGTTTCAGGAATCCTGCAGCCTACTTACCCTGTTATTGCTTTAGATGGGAGGGGGGGTTAATTCGTCAAATCAGTCCAGTCCTTGGTCTCTCTGCTTGTAACACTAGTCAGTATGACGGTTAGTGCTCTGTTTGAGTTTTTGTTATTTTCTGTAAATACGGGCACCTGCTTTTAGGAGCGGAGTCGTTGCCGCATTCCGTATACATCACCAAACAGCCAACAGATGGTGATAATGTTCATTTTCTGCACCGAGCTTAACGTCCCTCAGCAGAAGGCCCGAAGAGAAATGGGGACCAGACAAGAATACAAAGTTGTTGCTTCCCTATTCTTACTGCTGCCAAAGCATTATTTTATCAAATGGGACTGTACAGTTTAAATAGAGAATATGTCGTTGATTAATCGAACCTGTTGTTAACAAGTGAATTGGCTTGTTCGGGATGTTCTTTATGATAGAATTTCACTTGTGCGGTGTTCTTTACATCATCTTCTATCTATTACCTGCTTTTATAATACATGTCTACTTTCTTGTTCTATTTGCTTTCTTGTGCATGTTGCATAAGAATCTCTCTCTTTTTTCTCCTATGTGTATGAGGTGTATGTATGTGAGGTACATGCAATATACGTATAGGTACTATAAAATAGATTAGAGATATATTGATTATAATATATATATGTATATATCGTATATAGGTGTTATAGATATTATATATTATATTATAATATAATATATAATAATATGTATAGATGATATATATAATATATAATAAATAATATTATATATAGATCTGCTATGAAAGCAGATAATACAAAAAAAACTTTCTTAAGGAAAACCTAAGACAATTCAAAATTAATAAAACTGTTGATTTCACTTATTTTGTGGAAATACAAGGAAAATTATCACATTTACACTTCTGACATAGTTGGGGTTTTTTTCATCCATTTGCTAAAGCTATGTTTACTGATCTTATTACAGCCATTACAGAAGAAAAAAGGATGCATAAACCTATGGGCCAGAAATCGGGGCTCTGAGTATTTCCTCAGGCCTCATATGCAAATAGCCTTTAGTAGTTTATCTATACTGCAATTAAATGCCAACTTTTCCACCTGCGCTATTTGGCCATCCCTTCCCAACCTTTATCATATTGTGGAGCCCTCATCAAAGCAGTCTATTTTGAGTTTTCTACCTGGAAAATAGATATTTTTTTTTTTTCCAAAGTATTTTAAAAATTTATTTTATTTTCTTTGAGGCTTTTACTCATGCCAGGTTTGTGGAGAGGGATGCTGAGAAACAGAAGAGTCAGAAATCTGCAGTGGGAAACTGTAGGGTTCCTTCTGGAGGTCTTTGCCCTGAATGCCCCTCAAAGTCTCAAGTACACTGCAGAAAGAAAAGAGTAAATACGTGTGAAGTCAGCTTCATATACTTCAATATTCTAGTCTTCTACTCCTCCATCTCCCCTTGTAAATTAAGATTCTGTCGTAGCCCATACCTGAACTTCACAGACGTATTGCACGAATAAATGTCATCAATATCATGGAGGCTGCGGTCATCAAGACCACGAGCTATGAGTTTTGTAGAAAACTTCTGCATGGCAAGCCTTGTAGCATGAAAAACTTGAGAAGCCATAGGTGCTCAAAAAATAGAGCGGAGAGTGAGAAGGTATCTGTGCATGTTCTGGGTACCTGCTTCTTTTCCTTTTTGGCTTCTGTTTCCCAGAATTGATATTTGACCTCACAAACACTGCAAGATCAATTTGAAAATTATAGTCATACACAAAGGCCATACGTATATGTTTTCTTCATTTTATTTTTTAATGAATTTTTAATATATCAGTTTTTGAAGTTATTCTAATTAAATGTATTAGACTGTCTTGCATAATCTTGGTGCCTTATACACCCATGCTCTGTAAAGGCCTTGAATTCCCCAAAACACAACGCACCAACGTAAACCATAACATTAACGGGCTGGTTTACAAAGGAGAATGATTTTGATCCATCATAGCAAATGTATCGCTCTTGGCAGATCAAGATATTGAGCTAAAAGAGGACATAAGACGCACCAAAAAAAAAAAAAAAGGCCTTTTTCAGGAAGCTCCCTGATATTTCAGGGATTTGAATATCCTTTAATAAATGGCTAAGAAAAATCTGGCTTCCAATAATCATATTTTTATTAAAAAATTGTCAAACAAAAAGGTCATTGACAGGTTTACTCATTTCTTTGGAAAAAATCAAACCTTCTGAATACACTATTCCTTTTTATAGGAAATTCAAACAAAACAAAACAAAACAAAATTTTCTTTTTAATTATTTTAAGGCACTAATGACTTGATTATTAACAAAAACTTTTTAAAAAATCTAATATTGACACTTATGAGTAACACTGCTTCATCTAATAAATCAAAATTATGGATGGCTTCCATAAATCAGGAGACTTCTGAATAAAAGATGTACCCCTCTGATCTCATTGGAGATTAACTTTATTCAAAAGCAAAGGCAGGAAAGATTTAGGAAAATTTTTGGAAGATTCTTGCGAAGTAGGTGGGGGAAAGCGTTGATTTCAATCACTTGAAGAACGTGTTGGTGAAATGCAAAAAAAACCCCGCTGGTTATAAAGTATTTAGAAAGGACTGAATTGGAAAATAGGGAAGGGGGATGTGGTTATAGAGACAATGGGCAAGAGGATGCGAGTTATAGATAGTAATTTTTTATATTATTTTTTTTGAAGTAGATCAGGAAAAACAAGCAACTGTATAACACTAGTCTACTACTAGATGAAGCTGATAGATTCTTTATAATATAGAGAAAACAGAGATATACAAAAAATGTTCCTGGCTTATATTGGAAAGAAAACCTAGATAGTGTGTTCTTATCGTACGACAAGGAATTTACTTTTCCTTTAAAGAATAATGGAGGATGTGAAAACAGCTGCCAAACAATGCATTTTAGTAGAAAATCCATTTAACTTGCATTCATTTTTGTAAATCTTAGAAAATCAGGAAAAAAATAGAATGTGGAAAGAAACCTAATCTTGTACTAACATTTAAGGAAGGATAAAGCTTTTGATTTAAACATCCCTAGACCTGTTGAGCCAATACTATTCCTAAAGCAAAACAATTGAATACATATTGTGAGACAATAACAAAATCAGTGGGATATTAAAGGAGGGTAGCATGTTGACCAACGTGTTTATTAATCATAGATCTTTTCAAACTAATATTTTTTATAAAATATCATATTTCTGTGGGTTTTGCTAGAATGTACTTAATAATCTTTGGGCTTGCTACCGTGTTATCTGCTGCATTCGAATGCAGGAATAAAATATGAATCAAACATGAAGTATAACCAGAGTCAACTGATTACAACTTGCTTTACTGTTAAATGTAGAAAATAATTGTGAACATAATTTTTTTCCAAATGTGTTTGGTTTTTTTTGGAGCTCGGGTATCAGTTGTTAGGCCAATGCTATTTAATACTGTGTTGATGATGTTTTTCAATGCAGCCAAACACAGGGTCCACAGCATTGATGGCCGTGCTTAAAGAAAGAGAGCTCGTTCCTGGGAGGAGGTGATTGAAAACATATGAAAGGTCATCGACTGGACGAGAGCTTGTAAAACCATACATAGGCTGCAAAAGCTGATGTTCCTCATGGCTCTATCAAGGAGGCAATGATAAGTAGTAATAATGAAGTAGTGTTTTTTGTGATGTAGCTCATATAGTCTTAAAATATCGCCACCTAAATAATTCACTTACTTTATCCTGTGAGAGAGTTGACAGCACATATAAATCATTAGCGTCTCGGAGGAAATACAAAGTTTACATCACTCTAAGCATCTATTCTTTCTTCTGAAAAAGCCACTAAATCTCATTCAGGGCCTAATGTCTTATGGACAAGATACATGCAGGTGTTTGTCTCGGCTGGGCTGGCCATAAGCCTGAGACCTAGACATCTAATGAACTACTACTTAATGGCGATACCTTCAGTCACTCATCCGAGTCAAATGCAAATCAGTGGTAAAGAAAAAAAAAAGAAAAAAGAAAAAAATCCATACAAATTAAAATTGACTTGCCAAAAGCAGTAGGGAAACTTTATTTTTTGCATGTGTTTTTCTTTTCTTTCCAGGAGTTAATGCTGTCTAATGTGAAAAATGAATTCTATTGGCTGAACAGTATTACATGCTTCAGTATAAATATTTAGAAACACAATTTCTTACCAAAAATTCCAATCAAAATAATAATGGTAAACTAAATATAACATAAGTTGCAGCTAATAATGTCGAACAATATAGCTATTTTCTTTCTGTCTTCAGAATGTCCAGAGTCAAATTCACGAATAATTGTTCAGTGACTTTAAACCCAGTGTGACCATGTGAATATGGAAAACACAATTCTTCGATGCTTGATAGTATAAATTAAAACTGGATTAGTCAAATAAACCATGTGATATTGTTTTGGATGCAATCTGAGTGATCTGAGTCTTGACCCAAAACATTTGAAAGAAGACTGCCACAAATTAAAAACAAAAACAGAAGAAAAGAAAACTCAACGTTTTCTTGACCACACCTAGAATTTGAGATGTGATCTCAGCTTGATGACAAGTTTATTTGTGAAAAAGAAGTTGATTTTTAAAAAAATAGAACCAGATGTATTTAAAAAAACATGGTAGTCTTTGACTGAGGTGCCATTACTTTAAAACAAATAACGAAACAAACAATCAAAAAACCTAAAAAGCTAAAAATAAAATAACCCCAAACCTGAATATACTAAAGAGTATTTGACTGTTTTCTTGGTATTTTCTCTCAAATCACAATGAAGTAGCTAGCCACGCGTGCCTGATTCTAGCTAGCAATACCGCAGCTGGATATTTTAGGTCATTGTTAATTGCCTTCGCTCCTACATTCCAGCAAAAAGTATTGAAAATGTTGTCCCCTGCAGCTTTCCGTAAGCAGGAGCCTATTACATAAACATATAGCAAGCATATTACATATCCTAATCTGTAATTATCTTTCGTCACCACAACATCATTTGACATGTAATAAGTGTCTTCTTGGGCAATTGCAGCTCTAAGGGGTGTGGTTGTACCAGTTTCTGCCTCATTTAATCATCTGTGGTCATACGAGCACTTTCAATACAGATTTAATGTTCGCCACCTTGGTGGGTCCAAGCATGGAAGCTGAGATATGCATCCCCTTAACATTCACAGGGAAATTCTTCTGTACAAGACAGTCCCTCTTCCACTTTATCTCTTTGAATTTATTAGTAAATAACTCCTGGGAAAGGATTTTGTGAGATTTGTCTACAAAAAGCTGTCTACGAATTTCCGACCACAAAGTAAAACGCAGCAATATTGAACATTGTGTTAACACTGTGCCAGAAAGCTCTGGAGAAATGTCTATGGGGAACTGGGAAAGAATTCAGCTGGTACCAAATATTTTGTGGAAAATATTCCCCTTTTGAGATACTTGGCATTGCAAAGGTGCAAAAATTTAAATCATTAAAGGAAAACACGAAAGGTTGGGCAAAACCATAATGGCCAAAGAGCTTTGCGCTTTGATTTTGCCTCCAAAAGCATCATGTTCAGAGGCGGCCAGCTCTCCGCACTCCCCTACAATCACTGAGGGTAAAAGTACCATCAATGTCCCGCCACTGTGGGATCTGGTCGGTCATCTTAAACTTCTTACATCACTCCTTATGACTTTAACCTGAGATGTGCTCATTGTGGCACTCCTAGTGTGAGAAATGGACGTGTGGGCTCACCAGCCAGGTTTTTCTGTCTTCAGGGAAGACAGAAACCTGCACTGCTGTGTTTGTTGTCAGAATCTGATCCCTTGGACATGCTGGTTCAAGCACAATTTTCTGAAACCATCATTTTTATCTATTTTTTAAAGTAGCCTTGAAATGGTTTTCAATGGAATCTTTTACACGCTGGTGGTTCATTGATTTTTCCATTCAATTACAATAACCAAACAGGCAAGGAACAGTGGTTTAAGTGGAAATTCAGTTCCACTGAATTTCTTCTTAGCAGATGACCAGAGAGTGCTGAGGTCTTTGGTTAAGAAAATCAGAGAACTCAAAGGAGCTGTTCCCCAAATATATATTAACTATTTGGTGCCAGAGCTGCAATGTCAAAAAAACCCCAAAACCTCAGAGTCCAGAAAAGACTCACCTAATTTGCAGCACATAAAGGAGGAAGGACAGACTTCTCATAGTGTATCCAATTGTGATTAATGTAATGAGTCACAGAAATGGAAATATAACCAGTGTGTTTACAGATTGGAAGCCAGAATTCTTCTATGTTGGGTAAATTAAAATATCTCTGCCAGGAAGTGAAATGAGACCTACCAGCTGGAGAGAAACTGAATAGCAAGTAAATGGACAATTTGACTTCTTGGTTATCTGTGCAAAATGTTAATAATATTGAAAACCAAATTTAAATACATTCTAGCAGTATTTCCAGGCTGTGCATGTAAAATATACAGTGTCTATAAACATATTTAATGTATTATTTTGTACACATCTGTTTATATATGCTTCTAAAAATATGGGTCATTCTATTCACCATCTTTTATGAAAATGGGAATAGGTCCCAGGATCTACTTCTGGTTTTTGTGTATCTTCTTATATTCAGCTTTGTAAAGTAGTTACCTGCACGTGTGGCTTCTTTCAGCCTGATTCTCTCTGTTATCAATGGACCAGTTTTTGTAGAAGGAAATCCAGGTTTTTCAGAAAACAGCTAACTTTACTGGGCGTTGGTCTTGAGCCACAGCATCCATGCTGTGGTAGTGCTGCGTGAAGAAAAAACAACAATTAGAGTTAAGGGAAAAGACAGATTGTTTTCTTGCAATATCCTGTGTCTTCTTTTCCCAAGGTGGCCTTTTCCTTGCAAGATTTCTGCCAGTTTTTATCAGTAAATTTTACTTTATAGCAACTGTTCTTCTTATAGGTTCAAGTAGGAGTTTGTCTGTGGGATGCTTTTGATTTAGATATTTTTACTTTATGACCCTTTACAGAATTTCGCCTTATAGGCGATGGCCCAGAATCTGTCACAACTTGTTAAACAGTATTTATTACTGCCGTTCCTCATGCATGGTATTCAAGTAGGGATGCCGCCCTTACGTCTTCTTACTCTAGTTTTAATAAAAACTTAATATGGCAAAATATTTGGTTGTTAAAACTAACTCTTTAACAAACAGTATTTGAGCTTTAGAAATGTAATGGAAGACGTTGGTAATGCAAATTCCAGTTGTAAGAACAAAGTAACTTTAGTTACTTGTACAAGAGGCATTTGATTGTTCTTTAAAATCAGAGTTTCAGGAGATATTAAGAACTACCATAAACATAATATGTGATAACAAGTCTGACATACCCTTGTTCAGAACACAGAGAATTTCCACATCTTGTAAGAGTGTCTCCTGGCTGTGCAACCTGAAATTGAGATATTTTGAGTGTTTAAGATTTTTTGAAAAGGCCTTCTAAAATTTGTTACGACAACATTTACTTATTCTGGCTAGAATATTCTTGCTGCTTTAATATGTCTTGCAAGAGCTAAACTACAGTAGTGTTTCATATAACATTTTTTTAATTAAAGTGAAGTTAAGACAGGGTGGCCAGGAGTATAGCCCTATTTAAGCAGAAATATATGTATAGTAAATCATCCCTTTCATTTATTATTCATGTGGAATAGTAAATTATTCTATTACTAATTTGTGTTCAATTTATATTCTAAAAGACCACTGATGGGAGCAAAGGGGCAGCTACAGGAAGTGGGTCCTACCGTTTCCTATGGTCATTTCTTTATCCCCAGTGCTGATTTAATTTGGGGAAAATTTCAACTCAGATATCATACTAAATCTTAAATCCAATTATACATAAATTTTTGGCCCAGATTCAAACTTAGTCTAACTCCAGTGAAATCAATCAACAATGAATTTGTCCTACTTTAATAAATGCAGGAGGAAGCGTTGCTGAAAAGGCAAGCCAGCTGGGATCTGTTTATACCGCTGAATCTTTAGAAGGAAGACAAAATAAAAAGTTGCAAGTGGTAGGCTGCAAAGCAGAATTGTAATTTAACTGCCATGACAACCTCACTGCCAGCAATTTCTGCCACAAGTATTGCACGGCGTTTGGTCCCCACTGTTCCCCCCAGGAACACCCTGTCTCCACACCTGTTGGTCTTCAAGCAGTTTGCTGACCCAACCCCTGAAGACACCTTTTCTCTAAATGGAAAGGGCAGCTGGATAATTTCAGACGTATTTCTCACTAAGTCTGGCCCTAGGGTTGGCTATAGGCTATGGCTTACCAATTTAAAATTAAGTTAATGCAACAAAATACTCTTCATGTCCTCCAAGACTTATCTGAGGCAGGCTACTTATTAAAAAGTTACTTTCAGGCTGCGTTTGAATGAACTTTCTGAAACTTAGAATTTCATAGAGGCATCGAAGCAGCATTGTAAAGACCACATTTCGCTCTGGCAATCACGCTTCCATATGAGATATTGCAGTGAAGTCAGAGTCAGGGGCGTATCTTCAAATAAGTAAATAGCTCTAAGCATGCAAAGAATCCAAATGAAATAAATTGCAACAAGCCCATGTCTGAAGTAGCACAAATGTTGAAATACTCTGATGAATCAGAGGTTCATTTTCCTTTCTAAATATGGAAAAAAAGGACCTTTTTAAAACTTAATGACAATGGGAAATTTTTGTATTTACTTCACTGGAATTTAAATTGAAATATACTACTACTACATTAAATTGAGATAGACTACTACACAAGTAGTCTAGACACCATATTGATTATGAAAGTTACCTTTTATGCAATGTTAATATAAGTAATGCACGTGATATAGGCTTTACGAAGGA
>CM018101.1:81777163-81957473 GCA_008658365.1 Alca torda
AACCAGCACTTCTAAAGCATTTCATTTGTACTCACCTCTACTTAAGTTCGGTGCCACTGTCTCAATTTAGACCGGCTCAGGCTCTGGATCTCAGTTAAGTCTCCTTGCAAAGAGTCTAGTCAGAAAAGTTCAGAGAGGTCCTGAAAATACCTATAATTGGTAGATCCGCAGAGCCAGGGTAACACCGCTGTGAAAATCGTGGGCAGTGACATTCAGCCCTTGACCTCAATAGTGTTTCCCAGTTCTGAGACGACGGGACTGGAGGTATATTTCCCTTTACTGTTATAGCTTCCTGTAGCAGAGGTATATAAACCATTCACAGATATTAAGGCCGAAGTGCTAATTGACATTCATGCTGTAGCTTGCAGTACTCATCTTCTTTTTTTTTTTTTTTTTTTTTTTTCGCTTATTTAACACTCCGGTGTTCTTCTAAGGAAGAACAAGAAGTATCTCCCCATGGAGAGAGGAGAAAGGCGCTGCTGTTCGGGCGCCGGGGTGGACCATGCACCAGAACCCCATTCCCTCTGCAAAATCTGCATGACCCTGGCATGCAGCATAATTCCGTCTACCGTAAACGACCAGATGCAAACCGAAGCATATGTATTCAGCGTAATGAGTCACCTAGACGTTACCACAACACAGGCCGTAAAAGAGCCAAAAATTGGGTGTATAAACTTAACAGTAAGCCCTGATCTATCTCCTTACAGGCAGAGGTAAAAGACATTTTAGCAGGGCTAGAGTTAGAAGGATGGTCCCTTTTGGTGCAGTGCAGCTCAGTTTTTTATTTTTTTTTTTTTTTTTATATAGCACTTTCTCTAACGTGACCTGTGCATGTTAAAGGCCATAGCCAATTTAGCTATCCTTGTTGTTTTCCATGGGCAGTTACATAGCGTACAAGGTACGCTACATAAAAAGGTTACCCTGGGTTCCTTCGCTGCTGGATATAAATGTACATTATAATGCACTGAATAGGCTAATTAGGAATTAAACATTCCTTTAAAATCATTTTAAACTCAAATTATGCTGACAACCGAATTTTTTTTAGCTCTTTCTCTAATAGTTGTGTGAGACATTGAAGAGCTGTGCTCCCAGTCTTGACACATCGTTCTGACTTATGCTCAATAGCAAAGCGTGGCTCCAGGGAATAGTTTTGAACCAAAGTACCTGCTTGTGACAGGTGAACTCCAGCTCTCCCGGTTTTTAACTACAAGGCCAGTATTCTTTTCCAGAGTTTTGGAGCCCTTCCCCCGCCCTTTTCCCTGTAAAATCTGCAGACCCCCCAGGAGTTTAGCGAGGTAACAGAAAAGGTGACAACCTTACATCTAGCACTTTTTTTTTTTTTTTTCCTTTTTCCTGCACTTTGCTAGATGTGAATTAACTGACAAGATCATCAAAAGAATTTTGAGCGGTGGTGCTAAGTGAGCATCGGATGAAAAGCAGAGGTTAAATGGGTAAATAAAAACTGATTTTATGGCCATCTCTGGTAATCCTATATATAATATTTCAGATGAAGAGTAAAAGCACCAGCTGAGGAGAAAACATTTTCAGTGTCAGCGAAGTTAAAACATGTCAGCAGCGTTTTCTTCTGTGTATATTGTCTCACATGCAAGAAAGGATGGATTGAATTCATATCCGAAACAAGACAAGATTTTCCATCTGACCTCATTATGTGTTTCTCTGGAGTGCATCCCCGGTTTTTCTGCCTGAACTAAAATGCGTGCGGAGAAAAGCGAATACAAAGCAGCTCTGCGCTGCTGCCACCAAATCATTTTAATAAGACGGAGGTATTTATTGTTTTGCCACAGTCATATCTTAATTCTAAGAGTCATTAGCACACACTGGATCCCTTTGTTAAAGCAATCCGTGTAAGCGGAGGCGTGAACTAATGAGGGGCTTTATGCGTTCCAGCGCAGTTGGCAGCAGAGATGAAGTAGCATTACAGTATATCAGAGAGATTTATACTGAGAATTCTTAATAGAAAGATTTTTGGGAACTCGGCCGTCGTCTCCTTATAAATAATTAAAATTAACAAATTATCATTGTTATAATTCAGGCAGTTTTGCTTTCTGTCAGCATCCACAGTACAGTCAAGGTTATATTTCCTTTGTTGTAATTTGCAGGATTTTTCATCGTCTCGGAATATTTGCCCTTTGTACCGGCGGCCTTTTCGCAGGTCAAAACCCATCGTAGACACTGCTCTCGAGGCAGCAGAATTTTCAGAGACTTAAACCTGTTCCAACTTTGCATAATGGTGATGTCATCGAGTTAAGTATTTTTTAAAAATTCATGTTTTAGTGTAGCACGGAATAATACTTTCTGCTCCCGCTGCTGTGATACCGCACTAACGCTCCCTTACCTTCACTTCACAGAACATAAACAAAGTGATGAAATGATCCATCTCCACGCTTTCATCTGTCCCTACATATTAATATTATATTTTAAACCTGTTTAATTTTGCTTGCCTCAAATGCGCCGGACTGCTACGATTAACATTTAGGTCAGATTAGGAAGGAGTCATCAAATGGTAATCTTCCAGCAATCGTGGCACATGGTAACTTGTTCATGAATTTTATTTTTTCTGACTGTTTAATTCATATTGCCAAGTGTGACTAATAATAAGACTGGGGAGAGTTTTCAAAATCGCCCGGATGGTTTGTGAGACTCTACAGGTAAGGCCTTTACCTAACGCCACCCCGCTTTTCCCAAATTATGTAGGCCAAGAGTGGAGCAGCTGGTTCTTATATGTCAGAAGATGTAAGGAATGTGGAACCTTCCAATTCCTTACCCTGCACCTAACTGAGGTTTGTGCTGTTGTAAGTAGCTCAGTTAAAAATATCATTATCCCTAATAAAATAGTTACACTTGAATACCAGCCCACGCCCGATTGTCTTAGGAGTCTGAGTCTCAACGACTCACAGTGGTTTTGGCTCCCCAGTGCCTACCGCATTTTTAAAATTTTAAAATTGTCGTCACATTAAAAGGTTATTAGCATTATCAGTGATAACAATATCCAGTGCCAAGCTACAGCAAGCCAATAAATTAATATTTAAGACCAAGGACAAGGCAGGAAGACATTTCAGAGGGAGGTAGGTGGAGAGGAAAACTTTCACCCTGGCTAATGAGACTGTCAATTAAAGTCCTATAGGCGCCCCCACTGGAAGGCACTCAACGAGATATCAACAGGACCCACAAATTGTTACATTTCAGACACAGGAAATAAGGAGGATCACTTTGGGCTGAAAACGGTCCAAGCATTTGACCAAGGAGAAAAATAGGTGTGTTTAATAAAATAACCTATTGTTCTCTGAACATCGAGGGGGAAAAAGCCATAAGCAAAATCATAACCGCACTATGTGTGGGAAGGGTCTGTACGTCAATGTTTGATCACGATGTGGGATCAGAATTTTTGCAGTACACCATAACTGGGGACCCGTTCCTCAGGTGACATAATATTTCTTTTCTTGTTACTTTAGACAGGAAATCTTAATTACCAGAAAACCGAAGAAAACCCATTTTCTTGCTTTTCCTCCACGCTTTTTACTAAAAAAAAGGTAATTTTGAGCCATTTTGCTGATGTTTCACTAGAGAGACTTTTTAGTTCCTCAGAAGGGGAACTTCATGCTGAATTTTTGAATAAAAGGATCTAAGCTATCTAATGGAGCTGTGTTAAAGAAAAGGGTCAGAAATCTCATTCTTTGTCACCAGGGTCCAGCTAGCTGAAGACTGAAGCAGAAATTGCTTAGGTCCCATGTGCACAGCTGCCCTAGCGTTTAACACATGCATCCTCTTAACTTAGTTTTAAGCGCTGGAGATGTATTAAAACATTTTCCATAAGATGCAAACCAAGCGCCTATTTTGTTGTCAGAAATTCCCTTATTTTTTGGCGCAATTCCCACTTAATGGGGTTAAAACGCCTGAGAAGGTGTGTGATTAAGCTGTTTGTCCTGAATTTGGAGATTCTGAGGTAAAGATGAACCTGAATCAAAGTTTGGCCAGAGAACTTCCAAAGTCAAGGGACTTTTACCTCTGGATGCGATTAGGGGTTTTTTTTTTCAGTTTTCAGAATGAATAGCAATCCGCTGTCTAACACTTTCCTCCTTTGAAGACTGTTGGGATTTGAATTTTTACTTCTGTTTTACAATTAACTTCATCTCATCCAAATGACTGAACTCCTGGCACATAAGTTATTTCTGGATTTGGATTGCTGCGTCTGATAAAATTGACACAGACGAGACTCATCAATAATGGTAAGCAAGTAAATGTGGTGTTTTCTCCCACATTTATGACATCACTCGTTGCATGAGCTGCAGCTGAAACACTGGGTGCTAAATCAGTGATTTTTTTTTCATCCTGAATGCATAAAATAATCCTTTTTAGGCAACTAGTCTAAGTAATCAGTTTAGGAGTTTAGCAGCATAGAGAGTCATCCCTACTGCTGAGGGTCTGTCAGCTCTTTAAAACCTTTTTTTTTTTTTTTTCTATCCACAGACTGTATAACCTGAAAGCTAAAAAAAAAATGCCTTTGGGCAAAAGCATGGCAGGGAGGGAAAAAAAAAAAAAAAAGGAAAAAAGTCATCGCAGAGCCGATTTTATTTTGTGTGTTTTCACCAGTGCTTACGTCTCTCATCAATATGTGATCTTAAAAGTTCATACGGTGTGCGCTACGGTCCCAGCAGAGGTAGGTGAGGTGAGGACAGAGAAGCAAGTCTAAATTTGGAATGTTCCTGCCTTTTTCTTTTTTTTTCCTGTTTAAGCTGGAGCTTTAACTTCACCGGTTGCCAGCATTTTTGTATTTATAGCTGTTGGCCGGCTTGGCGGTGTAGGAGAAACCTTCTTCTCACTTCTATTAGGGGGCAAGCAGGTTAAATTAGATGCATCGAAAGGCATTGCCGCTCGACTCGGAGCCCGGGCAGCGCCGCAAAACAATAGCGCGAGGGGAGCGAACGCTTATCAAGAGAAAGTTTACTTTCGGCGTTAAGAATTAATTTAGCCGAATTGGTGCGGCGAAAAGTGGTAAACACAATCCCCCTCACTGTTGTTTGTCAGGGTGTATTATATCACCCTGGATTGCTTTGTCAATAATCTGCCTGGCCCGCGAGCTAGAAATCTAAGATTGCCAGGATGAGTGACAGGCTGGAGATAGCTGATAATTCTAAGGAATTGGAGGTGTAAAATCTTTAAGGACCGTGTCTACAGTATAAATGCCAGGGTATCTCCACATCACTCTGTACTTACAAAGGCAACAGCATTGTTAATGGCAGCCTGTCTGTCCATCAAGTTTGCTACAGGAGGATTTATCCCTCTTTCACTCCTTATCTTCCGTTGCTGTGTTTATTTCTAAACCAGCTGCAGAATAAATTGCCTCTTGTCTTCACCTCCTACACCGAGTACAATGATATGTTCTGTAAAGCCTTAAACCGTGGTGTTTTTCAAGCGTTTCTTTTTCAGAACAGTAACTTCTAATTTTGTTTGTGTGTGAGTACATGCAGGCCTTTCCATTTTAGGCACCATAAACACAGGTTGTTTGGGGTTTTTCCCCACCTTTTTTACTTTACCGCTTTCAAGATTCATAAATCTGTTCTGTATCGCTAAGGTGTTTGAGATACGGAAGGCAAGACATAATAGAACTGGTTCAGCTGATTAATACGACGTGGATGTAGTATGGCAAAAACAATTCTTTTGTACAACACAAAATATATTCAGAAGAGTGACTGTAAAGATATACTGACATTTCATGTTTGTTGTGTCTCAGTGACTTCTTTCTCGAGTAGGTACTTTGTAAATAAAACAAATGTTTTTCTAGCTGTCAGCCTCGCAGAATGGAGTCTGGAAGTCAAGTTACATAGCTGGTGGCCATGTAGTCGTATTAAAGGTTCCAGATTTGGTTAATTAGTCCATTGATTATGGCGCCAGAGACAGCGTTAACACCCTCTCTCTCGTTTCTGCAATAAAAAGTGCTAATAAGTATTCTATAATCATAAGGCTGCTGAGGTCACAGGTTTTTAAAGTAAGATGTCATTTAGAAAATCACTTTTTATAATAGCAGCTAGTGTGCACACTGACTTGCAGAGAGTTCAGATTGCCTTAACATCTGCCCAAAATAAAATAATTTTTAAAAGGCAACTAATTGGCAACGCTTGGTTGCATTATTTTGCCTACTTCTTTTTTATATTTACAGACATAAGATGTTTTCTATCTATTGCTCCTCGTTCAGATCAAAATTCGAAATTGAAGTACCAGAACATGAAGAGGAGGATATTGTCAAAAAAAATTTGGTCTAATCAGAAGCAAAGATCATATCACAAAGTTTTTTATTTTTATCATCATCGATATTCAGTAAATTACAGTGGTTTATTTACTCACTGAAAACCTTTAAAATAGTAAATAATGGGCTCTCAGAAAAAACAGAACTTGGCATTCCCCAGAATTGTAGTGGCAATATTAAATTATATTTGTTTGTTAAATCTATTTGGCTAAGCTATGCTAAGTAATCGTGAATGATATCATATGTTTCATCTTAACGCTCATGCTTCCATGAACACCTGGGTATGTTCTTCTGCTGTATTGCCTCATCAAATGAAAAATGGGATCTGTCAATAAATCCCTTATTTACGGTTCACAGAATGAGAACAAAGTAGTTACTTGATAATTACTAAATATTGAGATCAAAATCCTATTAGCCAGACGAACACACAGAGGTGGGCCTTTTATTTCTTCTGAAATTCATTGCGGAACTGTGTGGTCAGAATTTATTTCTGATAACACAGTCACGCGCTCACAGGATGCAGAGTGAGGCAACCGTTAGATGAACCTCTTGAGCCAGTGTAAGTTGTCACAGCAGCCAAAAAACAGCAGTCCTGTCCTCCCATTGCTCCTCATTTCCCCCTCCATAATGTGTGGGTTCTTTCACATTTTGCAGTCGTGTCGTGAACTGGATTGAGGAATTACATGGATTAACCTGGTGATGGTGGTGGCTGTTGTTAATTTTTATTATCGTTATATAATAATAGCTTATTGAATGATCACCATCATGGGGTTTGTTGTTCACTTTATCTTTTGTTCTCACACAGAATAATTCACTCACCTCATTCAGCACGTGCTCACAAAAGCCCATGCACCAGCCGAAGGGAATGGGTCGTGAAAGGGTGATAGATCAGCCAGAAACAGCGTCAAAGGCAAAGGTGCTTCTTTTGATGGTGGTCTCAGTTTACGCTGGTTTAAATTGCTTATCGAACTGTGTTCTAAAATGCTCATATCTCACTCATTTATTCTAATTATAGTAGTAGATGGTACCGCAGTAGCTAGAGGGGGAATAGTTATCTTGTATACTTATATTTCACGGAGACGTGAAAGACGTTTAACACAAGGCCAGCGTACCTGAAGGCCTGTATCAGGAACACACTGAACATCAGCGTTCGATTTTGTACCAGTCAATCATTTACTCGGCTGCTGTGGTATGATGTGCCGATGACATCATCACTGGTAACATCGTGACAGTGGTATCAAGTAGCCGAGTGGCGTCATTTAGTTAACTGTTATTGAAAAGCATTTTGAAAGGTAAGGTGCCAAATTTATGAATTGCACCCAAAGTGCAATAGGTACTGACTCGGAAAAAGGTTTATTTTCCACAGTCCAGCTCTTCATATATAACGGCAGCTTAGCCATTGCTTCGTAAGAGTACATCTCTCTCAGAATTCAGGCCAGAATGAAACATAGCGGTAATCTCATCAGAAGGGGAAGTATTTATATCTAGGATGTATTTATACCTATTGGATTAAAGTTGTAAGTTTTATAAGAATTTACGGGCATGTATAAAATCAACATAACATCTAAAGCACTTAGCATCCCTTCATTCAAGGTCATAGGTATAGTTAGCAAGGAAAAGATTTTTTTGCTATAGATCTGATTTTATTTCAATTGACTCTTGAAAAGCCAACAGTTTATTTTTTAACAACCTCTTTTATCCAGAAAAAAATTTCAGATTTTTTTTTTTTTCTTTTGTAATGGGCATTTATCCTCTTCTTAAACATGGTTTCCTGTGCCAATGTGACTATATTCCCAGTGAGCTGAGCTTGGTCTCAGCAAACCATTCAGCAGTGCTTGTTGCTTGAAACTCTTTATTATAACTTTTTCTTGTTATTTCCTTGGCTATTGCACTTACCCTCCATCTGTCTCTCTGCAGAGGTTCATGTATTGTGCAGCATCTGATACTCTTTTTCGTCAGAGGATGTATTTGTTACCTCTGCTGTGTGCCAGGACCTCCTCTTGACGTTGTGCCAATGACTGTAAGTCACATTCTCAGATGTAAAAATGTCTTGTCTTCCGATCACATCTCCTGCCTCTTCTCCCCGCTCATGATGCACCATGTAAGACAGGAGGTGAACTGTTCACAAGAATCGCTGAAGTTAAACATAAGAGCTTCCTGAAACTTTATAAATCCCTGATTCAAAATGTAGGATTCATAACCACCTCAGTTACAAACAGTACAGTTTAGGGGTTTCGTTGAAAATACCTCCCAACCCCACAACACGGAAGTAAGATGTGTGTCCTTTGTTTTTAAGTCAAAGTATAACCTGTGTCTTATCTAACTTCTGATAAATAACGTGATCATCCATTGTATCTTTGTAAGAGATAACCTACAAAAGGAAGTGGTGAAAGAAAAGTTCTTGGCAAAGGCTCCTTGGGCCAGTGCCCAACTTAGGTGCTCACGGTGACGCTGGGGATGTATGGGTTTAGTCCTGCTGAAAATGCTGGGGAACTATACCGGAATGGTGGCAGGACTGTAAGTGCGCAGATGTCAGTGACTCCCCAAAATCCAGCGCTGCCTTCAGGTGTACTGGGCTGCAGGGGCAAAGCACGTCTTATTTTTCCCCTTCATGCCTGGGAATACAGAGAGAACAGCGTTCACCCGGAGTATTCACAGACCTTGAACTATGCGCACAAGCCTCCCCAAGTCAGATGACGCCTCAGAGGAGATATATTCGCATTGTTTTCCCTGCATACGTGGATCTGGAGGAAACGTTTTTGACCTATGTTTTCACTTCAGTCAAAATCTAATAGATTATAGTGTTCAAGGAAAACTGCAAAAATGGCAACTATAAGGTTTATAGAAAGAAAGATGATGGTCATTTAGATAAAACTTCTGTATAACTGTTTTTATGTGAAATAAATTCCGCCAGCTGAGTAAGTCTTTTGTGAGACATTTGACTCCGAAGCAGAACAACCATCATCAGTCTCAGGAAGGGGAGCTGCAGATGAGGGCATTTATATGTAGCCGAGATCCAGATAGAAGATGGATTTGAAGTGACACGTCTCTGAGCAGGCGAGCTATTAACAAGATTGTTCTTCATCGAGGACATTCAATAACCAGATCGTCTATAACAAGATAATCTCGCGTGAGAGATAAACTCAACATTTGTGCCATGATGAAACGGTCCAGAAAAGTAATAAAATACCGAGGAAAAACTGTGAAGAGATCAGTGTGGGGGCACTGCATGAAAGCAGATTCTGGCCCACTTTGTACCTGAGTACCTGTGCTTTTGATTTTGTCCTGTGCTTATTGCTCAGACCCCTTCAGAGGGTGGCAGCTTCGGAGGGGATTCTATTCTTAAAAAGCAAACGGAGACGCAAAATTAGTTTTGCAAGGTGATAGATTTTAGAGACTTTACCAAAAGCTTTAATAGGCAAAAACATGCCTTTGCTGTAAAGTTTCTGCGTACTTCCAAACAATGTAATTTGTGCTCCTGGAGCAACATCTTTGTGGTATAGCTACGTCTGTAGTGGATTCTGCCACGGCAATAATTTTGAGAACTAAATACCTGTTGTATTTCTTATAGCAACAGTTCCTATAGTGGAAATTATCTGTTTGCGTATGCTGGGGAAACAGGAAACCTGAAAACTTCCTTATAGAAGAGCATTCTCTGACTTTTCTAAAAGATATTTAATCTCTGTGTCATAATGATGGTCAGCACCTGGCGCTTGGGAAGGAAATAAACCCTCTAATGTTGTTCTAACACGGTAGATTTTTACGTGTTTGGATTTCGTTATCAAAGCACCTTAAAACATTAAGGAAAACAATCATTCAAAGAGCCAAAAGAGGTAGATAATCATTGTTTCTGTGACAGGGAGAATTCAAGTGCCTTGCCCAAGGCTGTGGAAGAAGTCAGTGTCAGAAACAGAGTTACAGAATTTCCTATTTCACAAGCAGTCTTTTTCTTTTTTTTTTTTCCCCCTATTTTCCATTAAAATTTGAAAAATATTGTCTTCTTCAGCAGTTAGCCAATTTGTCTTAAACAGGAATATTGGTATCCCTTGAAATTTTATTCTAATGATGCTCTTCATAGAAATAATCCTTAAGAAATCAGTATTTGCTACAATAATATCCTGTATCAGGGAATGCCACAGATGAATGGTGTCTTTATGTAAGTCAATATGCGATTAAGGGGGAGCTATCACTTCTTTATAGGAATGCTCTATTTTATTTCAAGAGACCTATTGCTGTATGTTACTACAATTGCAACGACCATGCAAGAAAATTTCTGTCTTCCTGCCAAATCCCACATTAATAGCCTTCTCTGCATTTTCTGATTGTTTCTTTTGTATCTTTTGCTAAAGCTGAGGACGATTAGCACGGCTCTGGTCAAGCCTATGGCAGAGAACACCGTTGCTAAAAGAATGAAGTATGTGTTGAGCAAAATTCATTATAAAACTGATTTAGGAATGGGTGGACGTGTTAACTCGTTTCTTTTATCCGTTGGCCTTTTGCTGGATGCTGCTGTGCATGTGCGAATTTAGGGCTTAAATATGGTGCCTGAAGAGGGTGGCTTGCGAGGTGAGGAGGAAGAGGAGGAAGCATCCTCCCTTGAGCAGGAGCGGGCGCTTCTCGCCGTCCTCTGTGCAGACCGTGCCTCAAAGCAGTGAGAGGCTGGAGGCAGCAAATAAAAGGCAAGGATGGTCAGGTACAGGGAGGGGGGGAAAAACATCCCCCAAAACCCAAGCATAATGATACTAATAAATGGAGAGACAGAAATCTCACGGCGGAAAAATTATTGTGCAGGAAAACGCTGTTTTGACGAAATTTAAATGTTCTTTGGAAACATGCAGATTTTCTCTCTCTTTTTTTTTTTTTTTTTTTTTCTTTTTTTCTGACAGAAACCCAGCAGGATTGCTGCCAGCTCACCCACCTCCCCAACAGCTTGCCTGGCAGCCCTGGGGGACCCAGCTCGCGTCAGGGCTCCCCGCGCTCCCCCCGCTCCCCCCTCGCAGGAGCCCTGGCTGCCAGTCCTGTGGCACACAGCCTGGGAGCAGGTTACCAGGTCTCCGGGCAACCTGGGATGCCCCAGCGGTTTATGCTGAAATACCGCATCGATAGGGTTGGTTTAGTCTGATTCGTTTGTCTGTTTTGGGTTTGTTTTGTTTCGTATTTTTTTTTAATTATTTTCATTGTTGTGGGTTCCCCCCACCACAGATTCTCAGACAAGACCTCAAAATTCTCATTCCCTCTGATTTTTTTTGATTTTTTTTTTTTTTTTTTTTTTTTTTTTTTTTTTTGCAGTGATAAAGTTTGACTCTGCTTCAGTGTTTCAGACATCCCTGCAGAGCCAGAAATTCAGGCTCTGATCCACCCCGAACCTCCCCACTTCGCCCCAGGAAAGCTTTTGGTATTCACCTGGGGAAAGTCAGGCTCCTCCCAAAGAAAGGAATGTCTGCACCTCGATCCAGCGATTCATTTAAGAATCTCAGAGGAGCAGGGGGAGAGTATTACTAACAGAAAAAATGCTTTGTGGGACTATAATACTTCAGGACGAGAAAGCTACATTGCCCTGCCATAGGTAAACATTTCTGTCATATTTTGGTTTTTACCACCCCATGCGTGTGGCTGGATGGAAGCAGCTCAACAATTTTGTTGCTGTTATATTTTCTATTTTATGTTTATTTTTGTTTAAAACATTGGCATTGAGTTCAGAAGCCAGGATGGGGAGACAGCTAGGAGAAAGAGGCTCGTTATATTGACCTTTTCAGGTTGCTTTTGTTCTCCTTAGCTCTGTTGCTGTTGGGTCGGTCAGGATCAGGCACCATTGTTATGAGCTGCTGGGATGAGTCACAAGATTTTCGGCTGTAAAAGTCAAAACTTTGTTTTCAGTTGTAAACTCATAATAAACGAGATCCAGGTGTTCACTCTTCAATTTGGCCACCGCTCAGGGCTTGTTGCCTTTATTTTAGTTGCACAATGGTGAGATTGAGTTGGCTATGGAGTCTGTACAACACTGTGCACTCTCTTTCCTTGGTTTCTTTCTCAACCATTAATAAATTCAAGTAATACAGGGAAATATATAAATAGCTGCCAAGTGTGAGGCAGATAGAGCTTCATTGGATGCAAAGTTATTCTGGTTTCAATATGTCTTTCTTTCACACCGTCTCTCCTCTTTCATCCTTTTCCCCACACATTACCAGCCATCTGATTCTCCTACCCATACCATGGCTTTGTAGCTGATTCAAGACTCCAATCGTCCCCACCGAAAAGATTAAATATCGCTAATGAGATGATACCAGTCTCAGATTCTTCCACCCATTAGGGGTTCCCAACATTGGGCAGGATTTTTATGAATCGGTTTCTGCGGCACGTGCAGGGAGACCGTCTGGTAGCAGTATGTCGACACGAGGAGGAGAGAGCAGGCATCGCGTGAAATCTTAATAGTCCTCTGTAGGAGAAGCGCGCTGCAATATTTCGCTCACATCTGAATGTGTAAGCAGGCTCCCGTGCTAGGAGTCACCAGCGACAGCCTTGCTGAAACGGTCTCTTACAGGTTGTAGAAATGGCCTTTGGAGGTTCAGGAATTCTGGCAACAGCTGGAGGATTGCTGGAGCCCTGGTTTGTCCTTGTCACCTCCTTGTCTTTGAGGGAGGTCTGAGCAGGTAGCTGCCCTGCAGGGATGCGCCCAGATTCACTGAGGAGCAAGAAGCTGGAGCTGCCCAACATATTGGGAAGCAAGAAGACAGCCACATAGTTTTTTCCAGCTCCATCCACCTTGGCTGTCTATGTGGGGACTGGGCACAGTCTGACCACATGTATAAGAGACCAGAAATATAAGGAGAACCTCCCTCAAACACCCATTGACCTCAGTTTGCCTGGCCTCAAGCATGGCATAAGCACGTCAGTGAATTCCTCTTATTTTAATCTACACATTTTGTAAGACCAGTGCAGCTTTTCTCATATCTGCAAAACAAAAGAAGCCTGTGCTTGGAATATTAGTAGGAGTGTTATAGATAAAGATTTAGTTGCTCTGGCAGAGCCATGTGGAAAATCTTGCTTTGTCTGGCTCTAGCTAATGTTATTAGTCTCCCACATGCACAAGCATTAAATTCATTTATGAATATTTAAAATAAAAATAAAAATGTTGGCAGTTAAGTAGGAGAAATTATTTGTCATCTACACAATTTGTCATTAATCAAATAATAGAACAGGGAGGAAAAGATAAAAGAGCAACAGAATGATTCTAGCAGATTTTTTCTTTTGTTTTCCCTCCTGCAGTAAATTTCAAAACTTGTTGAGTCCGTCCTCTCCGTGCACCCTTCAGCTTCTCTTTTCCATTTATCCCTGGTAGCACTGAGAAAAGGTATTTCTAAGCTGTTTCCCAATGACAGCTAATGTATGTCAGGAACGAGGTTTATTTCGTTATACTGTCTGTTGGGGAAACATCAGGATGAGCACACCAAAGGGAAGACCCCCCCCCTTCCTTGCACAGCAGAATCAGTGAGGTTTTGTCCAATTGTTGGTACTTCTGCCGTCCCACCCTCAAGTCCCCGATCCACTTTCTAAGTCTGAACTCATCCCTTTTTGTTCCTTAATCAGAAATTATTCATTTTCTTGGATGTTCAGCGTTTTCAGTCCAACAATGTCTCTTGTTGGAGTATGCAGGTAGCTGTGTGACTATAAGTGGAGCTGTGCAGTCACTGTTTCCCATGAGAAGGTGATTTGGACATCCGTGTCGACTCCCACATCCTGCTTCTGATCCCCTTCTGCTGCTTTAATTAAACTGATGCTTTTCGGAACGGGGCACAGACTGAAGGAAGGGTGAAACTGTGAAAAGGCAGTCCTTTCTGGATCAAAAATGAACTGAAAAAAGTGAATCAGAATGAGATTTACAGCACAGTTTTTCATAAGTTTTACTGCTTATACATTGGTCTCAGCGATGTGGAAGTGAAATACAAAAAATGTCGCTGAGTAAAATTCCTAATGGATGTCTGAGAGAAGAATCTGTTCTTCCCAGCTGTATATGATGCTAGGTGCCTTGATGCTACTTTTTTTTTTTTTGACATTTTTTTCCTTTTTTCTGTTATTGATGCTATATGGTCTAAGATGACAAAAGAGATAATTTAAGATAATTAAGAGATAATTTCGACTGAAAAGTCAAAATCATTGGTTTGGCTCCCTGGGGAATATAATGCAGGGAATCACGGGCAGTTTAACACTAGTTGTGATATGTACCTGGTGTAAAAAAGAGGAAAACGAACAAATAAACAAAAAAAACCCCAATGGTTTTCTCGCAGAAGAAGAAAAGAAAAAAAAAAAAAAACAAAACAAAGAAAAAAAGAAAAAAACCTACCAAATAAACAAAAAACCTAATGCCGTGAGGACCAAAGAGGGGAAGTTCAGGGTAATTTGCTGGTTTGCATTGTTCGCTGTCTGTTTTCTGATGGCAAACAGTACCCTAACGGCTATTTAGTCCATGGAAAGGACTATCAGATAGTCTTCTGTGTTCCACCTTATCCTCTGCTACGATACCACGGTTTAGCAATTTCTTTATTCTCTCTGATGAAGAACAAAAGATTCAGAATGAAGATGCAGTCTCTCACCCCTTACATACCACACCACTTAAACTTGTGGTCTTATACAAACATATATTGAGTCATTTCCTTCACAGCTGGAAACAACACAGTGTGGTTTTCGTGGGACTGTGCAAAGCAGAGAAGCTTTTAATCAGACTATTTGTTCATGTGTAGTTCCACATTTTGAGTGTCCACCTCACAGAATACAGCAAGGTGCCGCCCTTCAGTGGCGACTCTATCATTAGTGGCCGTAAAGCATCACCAGGCACAGCTCATCAGAAATCGTTATTTCTGAGAACGGGTGTAGAGGTGAAGATTATGCAATGCTATGGTTTGGGATCCATCTTCAATCTTTCTTTGCTTCCCAAGATTTTATCTTCGGGCTACAATAAATATCTCTAATTAGGTATTTGAATTAATTAGTCCTATTGCTTGAAAGAGCATTGATCATTCCTCTTAAATAAGGTGAAGCTAAAGATCCTTTCCACTTATTGTCAGCGGAGTCTGTATGGAGAATGTTTTAATTAGTCCTCAGTGTTTTTTTATGAAGACGTTTTTGTAGCAATGGAGAAATGAGAGGGGAATGGAAATTCTCACCAGTAAACTTTGAATGGTTTCACAAATCAAGATTTGTATAGCTATAGAATCAAGAAAAAATGAAAGTATGAAAGAATGAAAGTAATTTTCAAGAAATCTATGTCATAACACAGTTTATATGTGAATACTCGCATCACTGAATGCATTAAAGCTGCTGATGAGATGACAGCAGTATCTTCCACCTATCGGGGGCATGCAGAATCATAGAATAATTTAGAGTCAAAGAGATCTCTGGAGGTCAACTGGTCCCACCCCCTTCTCAAATGAGAGTCAACTTAGATCAGGTTGCTGAGGGACTTGTCCAATCAAGTTTTGATTAGTGAATTTGGATATTGAACAACCTCCCTGGACAGCCTTATGTCTAGATTAGCATTTTATTTAACATTCAGGAGCATGCTTTTGAAGTGTATCTGTTAATCATCCCCACTTTCTGCACTTGGGTTTGCTTTGTGGAGTGGTCTTGGGGGCACAGACTGGATTCCTTTTCCCTGGAAATGAAATGGAAAACTGCTTTTAGGAGAACATCTACACCACTCCCATCACTAACACCATTCAGTCCACAAGTACAATCATAGAATCACAGACTGGTTTGGGTTGGAAGGGACCATAAAGCCCACCCAGTGCCACCCCCTGCCCTGGGCAGGGACACCTCCCACCAGCCCAGGTTGCTCCAAGCCCCGTCCAACCTGGCCTTGAACCCCTCCAGGGATGGGGCAGCCACAGCTTCTCTGGGCAACCTGGGCCAGGGGCTCACCGCCTTCACAGTGAAGAATTTCTTCCTGATATCTAATTTAAATCTACCCTCTTTCAGTTTTAAAACTGCTATCCCTCATCTTATCACTACATGCCCTTGTAAAAAGTCCCTCTCCAGGTTTCTTGTAGGCCCCCTTCAAATACTGGAAGGCCACCATCATGTGTCTCCAGAGCCTTCTCTTCTCCAGACTGAACAACCCCAGCTCTCGCTGAGAGAGTAGAGTTAGTTAGTTTCCAGATTGTGCTAGTCTTAAATAAATTAAACCCCTCAAAACAAGCATGATGTGTAGCTTGGGTACCCAGCAACAGGAGTTTCACATTATGGATCTTTCCCTGCTGTGCCACATTACTACTTGTATAAAATAGGCCAATTTCTCTAGTAAATATAGAGAAAAACAAAAATTTATCTTGTTCCAGAATACACTGCCCAGTTTGATTCTTCAGCTCAGCAGTTCCTGTTCTGGATACTAGTTTCATAGTTACGCTAATATTCAATTATATGTCTTTTTAAAAACAGATTACTACTATGCCATTAATTTTCTTAGTCAGGAACTAAGATACATGCAAAGTTACATAATAAGTTGTGTCCAGTCTAGGAATTTTATTGTCCAGGATCCTTTACCTCCACTTTTGTGCTTTCTATCCAATGGTACAAAACACACTTTAAATATTTGATTTTTCTCATGTGCATAAAGAAAAGTAATTTCATTTACACACCTAGCATTTTTACATCTATTGATGACTTCTTGTTTGTTTTTTTTTTTAATTACGGTAATGAGAGCAAACATAAGGAACAGAAACTCATTTTTAGGTTGGAGAGAAATGAGTGAGAAAAGTTACTTTGAGGTATGTTTGTGTTGCCTCCAAACTCCCAGAAACCTCACACTGGTTGCTCCACAATTTTTGAGCTTTCTGTGTGGCAGATCAAGATGGATGTGAACAGCCATTACTGGAGGGAGCAATGCCATCACTTCTAGGTTGAATCATGGAGTTCTTTTTTTCAGAGAGAACAATCTTTTTGGGGTAGGATGAGATGATTTTAGCCAGAGTGACGTCTCATACTGTGCTACTGAGGAGAGTAAAGGGAGGCTCCCTTGGGTGTCTTAAGTCCCTGAAAAGACTATACACGGTCCAACAACCTGCAGGCTGCTAAACTAAAATACGTGTGAGGAAAAATAAACTGGAAGGAAAGAAAATACTCTATTAACTGGTGTGACATGTCCCATTCCTGGGTTGTGTGGGAACTCTTGTGGAACTGCATTGCACGGGAGCTACTTGCATCAATGGGTGCATTTGTTGTTCAAGTCTTTACAGATGCTGTCTTAGATAGATGCACTGTCTTCTCAATAAACTCTCTCTTTGGTAAAAAGGTGACCATCGCAGATAATCATGAAAAGTAAAGCAACAGAAGTATGAGCCTGAAAGTCTAAGTTCTCTACTAGAGGTGAAAAGACCAAGTCACTCACCTCCAGTGCAGCTGCATATTTTTAAGAGCAAATATAAAATTGCTACTGCACCAGGCAGCATTGAATCATTAAACTGAATGGGAATTAATACAGCAGGAAAGATAACACAAAAGGAAGAAACAAACTGAACTAAGAATGAGACAGTGGTAACGCTAGTGATAATTAATCTGAAAAGAGAAATTGGATGACAGGACAATGATGGTTAAGGTGGAAGCTAAACAATAAATAGATATATTTTCTTTTCAATGTAAGTGAGTCCTTTTAATGCTAATGGAAGTTATACATGCACTGAGAGAAAATACTCCTTGAGGAAGTGGGACCATTTCATTCTTAGTATGTTTTATAGGACTGCTAGAAAAAGTGGAGTAGGAAATGTTGCTATATATATGAAGAGCCCTGTAAAAGAGCCAAATCTTTGATAATGGGGGAAAATGATAACTAGGATTTTAAGGGTTTGGGGGCAGGTATTATGGACTGAAGAGGCAAGTTCTGAGAGCTTCCCTTTTCCAACTGGCATTAATTTTCCTGGGTTCAGCTTTAGCCAGCTGCTCTTCATCCAGGTGCTGATTTTGGCTGGAGCATTGGGAGGATAAACGCTATATCCTGTAAAGCATGAAGGAGAATATTTGCATACTCTTTTATGTTTCCCAGAGAATTCAAAATATATGGTGGAAAATAATGACAGTATCATGTCAATCAACACACTAAGTGTCAGAAAATCTGCAGCGTCATTGACTTTCTTTGTCGACAGAAGAACTCTTGACATTATGATCCAGTTGGTTCTTTGTTTGGCTGAATTATTTAGGAATGTTGTTTTGTATCTAAATACCAACAGTAATGAACCTCACTAGACTTCCTGATCACCAGAGCTAGACTGTGGTTTCCACGATGAGCCTATCAAAAATTAAACATTACCTGAGAATTAGTGTCTGACACCCCAGAAAAGGGGTCATTCATCAAAACATGTTTTCAGGAGAAATGCAGGGCTGCAGTTTATAGCTTAGCCAGCTCCTATTAATCTCCCTTCTACATTCCTTATTGAATTTATATTATTTTCCAAAATATTTACAAAATCTCTCACCAAGAATTCCTGTTTCTCAGTGAATAAATAGTTGAGCTTAAGACTGTCATTGGGACCATGAGATAGTGTGTTTCCCTACAGGAAAAATTGCTGATACAGTTGTATACAAGATCTTTATTTCCTGGAGACTGGATCTATGCTACAGAGTAGAAGCTCAGAAGTTTCTCATGAATACCCATTTGTGCTGTAACTGATCCATTTTAAGGATCTAACATACGTCTACCAAGAAAACAGAATGTCATGCAAAACCCATTGGGTACATTCCCATTGACAACTGAGACAGTGGTAAATCAATCTAGATATGCACTTATCCTATAATACTACAGTTTTAGTTAGGAAAAATAAAACCTCCCATAAGACCTGTCCTCAACATTGTTTTATTTTTATTTTTTTCAAGCTCTACATCTTTTCTGTGACTCTGTGCAGTATTCTGATAAGGGTACCAGGGCCCAGTCCAATGTTTTCCGCACCTCCCTCTAATATTTCCATTTTTTTTAATAAAGAAGAGTTTCCTAGACCCAAACATTTTCCTAAAAACCACACAGTACTTGCCAGAAATCGACTCTCATCATCCATAGGTTAGAAGGTGACAATGGCAAAGGAATGAAATTTCTGTAAAGCTTCCAGTGGCATCATGTGCCACCTATGCACATCCCAAAATACCTTGACAGCCCTTGTTTCAAGCTCCAATGTTCAAAACCAGTTTTGTTCTGCACCGTCAATGGATTGTTCATTGAAAATTGGAAATTCAGTCTAGATTCTAAAATAATGTTTCACTTGCTAGGAACAGAGGAAATTGGGTGAGCAAGTAATGGAGTAGCCATAAAGTAATAACAGCTCTGGAGAGGTGGAACTTGATGTGAGCAGAAAGATTCTCGCATCACAATCAGGTACTATAGAAATAATATTTTGAAAAATATATGTAGAGTTCTCGCATATGCTAATTATCCCCGTGTCCTTTATATAGTACTGTCTGGACGCTGCTGCTACATGAAAATGAAATTATAAATAAAATGCTCTGGACTCTCTCAGCTATGACTTATTTGAAAATCTAAGTCGGTAATACTCTTAAAAGACAGCAATTATTAGATAGGGGCAACATAGGGCACTAGATTCCTACCGACAAGAAGAAATTATATTTTTTGGGACAAGATTCAGTAGAAGCCTTCCTGCGTACAGTACAATTGAAAGCAGTAACAGTGACATCACTGGTAACAGCGATGAATCCAGCCCCAGAATTTTCTAAAATTGTTTGTTTCAGCAAATGAAGGAAATAATGATTCTACGAGTTTATTCATTCCCTCATAAAATTACCTTACGCGAAACTTCTCAGATGGTCCCTACAGTGAGTCTAGCTGACTCATTTGTTCATTTCCCTCTAGCGCTGATCTGCCTGACTGTCTATATGGCCTCATCTTCCAGTGGCCATACCTTAAACAATATCTACACAGTCCTTGCTGTAGAGAAGTACTATTATCAACAAATAAATATGAGTATAAAATGTACAGGAAAACAACGTGTAAAATCTCAAAAATTCAGCCATTTTTGTGAAGGGGAGAAAGTAGAAAGGTGAGGGGCTTAACATATAAATGTGAAATAATCTGTTGTTAATGAGCCAAAATCAAAAACACATATTAAAGAGCAATTGTGGTAAAAGGACTAGGAAGGGATTTGAGACTGACTGTGAAAAATAATAATAATAATGAAATATCTTCAGTACAGAGTCCACGGCCGAGCAGTTGTTTGGTAAAAGAAGTTCTAAGAGGTGTCACCAACAGCGGATTGAGGACAGATCAGTAACAACTATGTATAAAACATCATTTTTTTTTTTACCATCTTTCCACCTTACCTTAAAGATGATGCTTAGGGGGACAGCTGAAATGATTTCCTGTTTCAAGAATATTGTGACAAGTGTCTGAAAGGTTTATCATGAGAAACATGTTCTTTTCAGTGAAGATAAAATGCTGAGATGATAATACAGGGTAAGAAAGAAGAAAAGAAGAAAAAAAAAAAAAGAGAGAGAGAAGGAGTTTCATTAGGGGAGAAAAAACAGTGGCATATAGTTTTTTACAGTGCAGTGGGGCAAACAGGACCCAGGACCACACGCTGGGAATTTAGTGGTAAAAGCTGGGAATTCAGGCAGAATTATTTAATAATGCCAGAGTTGTAAGTATATGAAGCAAGTTGCCAAGTTGGGTCGTCACAGCAAACATTATAAATAAAGGCAAGAGACAGTTAGATGTTTTTATGAAAGGGAAGGAAGCTGAAGGGTGCAGTGACAAAGCAGCAAGCAGACTTTTTGAGCCAAGCAGTTTCTTCTTGTCCAGCAAACCTTTATGTCCTTTAACATTCATTTTCATTATCATTCAGAGGCATTATTACCTTCATTTTCCTCAGCCTGATAAAGCTAGTTGGATTTTTCTTCATTTTCCCAGGTACTGGTGTAAGATGTCTCTAAGTGCAATTACGTTAACTTAATACCACTGTAAGAACACTCTCACCGCTGCTGAGGGCTAAAAATTTAGTTCCCCTTGAAGAAAATATATCTTAGACTGTGTTCCTGGAAGATGGCTCTGATATACTGTTGTACCAAAACCCTTGATAAACTGTTGTATTTTGCAAGGTGTATATACATATATATATATATAAAACTTTTTTTTTGTTCAAAAGAAACAACACGTATTTTCTGTAGATGCTGCCAATAAATATCTTCCGTTGGGACAGAAATTTCCGGGGACACAATTTGCTGATACAGTCCTTTCGGTCTTATAATGGAAAAAGGGACAGTTTGGAATAGGATTTTGAAATGCTGATATCAACCTGACTTAGGGACTTTCATAAGTCCTTTAAGACCCCATAACTTTCTATATCAACATGCAACGGTTTCAGAACAAGGGACATGTTTTCTCTCTCTTTGAAGACCATGATAGACATGTGTTTTAAAATACACACATGGCTTAAAACCAGGAAATTTTGGTTTTGAATAGCCTCATTGCCATCACTACCACAAGTGTTTGTGGTAGCTCAGATGATAGTTTCAGGGTTGATAAATTTAATTTACTGCCTTTTCTGCGTTGTCCAGCCTGTGCTTGTAAGACATATACGTAGAACTGAATTAAATTGCAACAATTTAAGGATTCCCAACATAATGTAGGATTTTGGAAATGAAGAGTTCCTTCGTAGTAATTGGTATAACTAACCAGATTATGCAAAATTGCCTGCTTTTGTGGAATGCTTTGTCTATAAATTGTCTGATTAGGAGAGGCTGAAGGACTCAGTAGTCTCAGAACTCAGTACCCCTTCCAGAGTGCATTTCACTGTTTCTTTTGTGACGGCATTGCATCAATTGATGTAATTTTTGAATAATAGACAAGGATATGCTTGGTTATGTTAGTAAAGGCAGACTTCTGATAGACTCCAGGGATGATATCATAGGTACACCAATGGCTTTAACAAAATGTAATGACAAATATCTCTCCTAAAATAAGTGAGCAAATACAATACAAGCTACTATTCATGTCACATTATCAACTTTCTGTACTTCTTATTAGGACCTTGTGTAAATCATGAGGAAAGATGACAGATTTCACACATTAGTCATGGTAAAATGGTAAATTTCACAATTAGTCATAGACTATTAGAAAACGATCTAGAAATCTAGTTAAAGTCATTTTTATCATTAAAGAGCTACTTAATATTGTCTTTACTTCATAATGAACTTCAACATAAGCATAAAACTTCACCTTATAATCAGCACTTGAATTTTTAATTTCAATATCAAGCACAAAGTACATCTTTTTCAAACACTTCAGATACATACTTCTGAAAACAGATTTAATTTTTCCTATGAACATGCCATTTGCAACAGCGCCAGAAGTCCAATTACTGTATTAAAATCTACATTCTTTCATCTTGTAACAAAATATATAATATCAAATTTGGACGCTCACTGCAGTTTTGTTTATACGTGACCTTAAAAAAGCCCTGAATCTTACACTTTCATGTCATACTAGTTTTGAAATTACCCCCAAAATTTATAGTTATTTCACAGGTTCTGTACAGAAACAATGGTTTCCTAGCCTCCAATGTACTTTACTGTTTGTGTCACTAGATCATTTATTGCTCAACCTATAATTTAGAAAGACCAAAAACTATTGACCTTCAGCATCTCTCTTTGGTGCATTGACTATGCCAATAGCATACACTGGAAGCTGTAACAGAAGATGTTCAACCTCCTCCTTTCCCTTGGATCACGACGATCATTTTTTCAGCTCGTCCTTCTTGACAGTTTGGGTTTTTGCCAACCTTGGTTAGTATCATTATGTGCATGTGCACGTAATTTTAAGAAACATGGTGCAGTTTTGGTTGGTTTGGTTTTTAGACAGTGAAGACCTACAAGGATCCAAAGAATAAACAAAGTTTTCCATTACAGCTGCACAGAGCTTCATAGGTTGACGTATAGAGGAGCATAAAGCAAACGTGGGTCAGTTGGTTTCGTCTACTGTGAAAATCCAGGACTACTCATTGTTGAGTACTTTTTTCCTAGTACATCTCTAAATATCTACAGCAGCCACATAGTCTTATGTGCTTTTGCATTTCCCAGGCATTCCTTTTGTTTTTGAAATTGTTTTTGAAGTGCATAGTTTAGTCTGAAAGTATGATATCTATAAATCATTAGAATGAATTTTTCACAGACTCTAAATTGGATGTTGGATGCCCCTCTCAGTTTCAGTTAAGGTTTATTTTGCAGAATGCACAATTCTAGCTGATCATAAAAGTAGTGGAATGGGTTATGAATGATCACAAACATATTTGGATAGCTATTGATGGGGCAGGTGACGTTACGCATGGCTCAGGTGTCCTCCCATTCAGGGAGTGAATCTCACTGTTAAGAACTTTCACGGAGATTTGAAGACCAAGATCTTTCCGTTGCATTTGGATAGCAACTAACTTTTATGTATACCAAAAGTTCTAAAACTCCCTTAGACTGAGAAAAAAAATGGAAAAGAAGAAAAAAGAAAAAAGGATGAGGCATGAGGCTGGTTGTTCTGTTTCTCCTTTTGCCGTTGCAGAAGAGTAAAGGACCTTTGCCCAGAATCTGAGCAACTCATCACTGAATCAGTAACAGTGGTGAAACTGTTGATTCAATTTGTAATCCTTTTAAATCACAGGATATATGTTGTACACACCATACTTGAGAGTGTTAGACGAGACCTGCTAGTGGTTTCTTGAAACTGGATGGGATGGATTCGAACATTTTTGCTTGAATCTATTTATGAACCCATTGCGAATACTGTGCAAGTCATGAGGTAAGGGTAAGAACGGATGAGTGCGCTTTGGTTTGAAATGAGACTCACACACTGAGGCTGGGAGCTACAGAATATGTCCTTCTTCAGGACTGGCATGCTTCTGTCTGAAATATCTGCAGGCACACACGTGCTGGAGGTCCGATACTTTCAGGAAACGTCCCATACATTTGTAAAGACAAGGTTTTCACTGTGATGAACTAAGCCGACACAAACCACCCGTGCAGCACACGTGCAGCAAAATTTGGTGTTCTCTGGCAAGAGGAGACTCTCTGTGCCAGCCCCGAGCAGTTAACCCGAGCACATACTATCGAAACGTCTGGTGCTTCCATGTCTCTGGCAGTCAGCTGCTGCAAGTAAGACGTCATGCGTCTGGAAATCCACAATAAATTCAGGCAGGTTTCAGCTTCTCCCATCAGAAAATTTTGCACTGAAGAAAGATTATCCCTGAGGAAGCCCTGGAGTCAGTTACAGCTAAGCAATTAAAAGAGAACCTGAGCTGACTCAGTTTGTGAGACTTTCTGATTTAGGAATCTGAATTGTGACATAAAATATCCCTCGTTCACCTGTTAACGTAGTCAGTGGTAGAGTTTTCAGTGATTACAGCGTGTTCTCCAAATAGACTGAAGGATCTCCACTTAGGTCTTCAAACTGCTGTTTGCTAGCGTTATTGTCCAAGAAAAAAAAAAAAAAAATGAAAGAAAGAATCCTAAATTGTAAATAGTAATCCATACAAATATAGTGAAGAAATCCTTTACAGTAGTTGACTTTCTTGTTATGTTTTTTTGCATTGGCCTTAAGTTAGAGGAAAAAGAACAAGTCTCCGAGCCTATGGGTTGGTTCAAAACTAGAACATCTCTTTGCTCTTTCATTTCTCTTGCACCACTGACCACACTGATCCTCTCTCTTGTCTCTGCTTTCCATGAGATTTTGGCTTTTTCTTTAATACTTCCCAAAGCATGGATTGGGAGTCACTGCTCCAAAGGAGGAAGAACCAGGTGCCTGTGTTGGAGGGTAGGGCTCCATACCTGCAGATACAGCAAACATTAAGCAGTAACCAATAGTACCTTATGTAGACTTTTATAAACTTAGATTAATTGCTAAATACAAGCTCATGTTTCATCAGAGGTGGAAGCAATAGCCCACTAACTGTCTCCACCTTTCTGTTATTGATCTTGTAAACAAACAAGAAAATAATTTGCATTCTGGCTCTTTTTAATGTTTACAGTGTAACTTCCCTATTCTTATCCAGTGCCTTACAATTGTCTCACTTGTGTTCTAATTTATGTTGCAATAAGAAGAACTTCTGCTTTGGAGTGAGTTAGAATAATGTTAGAATGATACCAAGGGCTAAGGTTATTTTTAAAGTTGTCTAAGGAACAGAATAAAGTAGTATTTTCTACAGCGTTGAGAAAAAAGATGACAATTAATTGAATGGAAATGTATGTAACCTAATGTGAAGCGCTGTAATTCCAGGAGACCACTTTTCCCATTGACTAGAATTTAATTTGCTACATGGTGTATTTCCAGTGCTGTGGCATTCTCTGATCAGTTGCAGACGATAAATTTGCAAATTGGGGGGGAAAAAAAAAAAAAAAAAAAAAAGACATCTTGCATTTGAGTATCAAATTATCACAAGTATGTCTGATGGCAGTAGTTGAAAAGTTACACTGCAGTAGTGTTTCCGCTTATAAATGCTTTTCTCTTATAATCAAGGGTGATTATCATGCAGTATTTTTAATATATATGTAATGTCATCTCTAGTAGATCCCTTTGCAATTCTGCTTTTTTCATGTGACTTAAAAACATGTGTCAGTATAAAACATGCATTCTGTTTTGCTGCTTGTTCAAGAGCTTCTTACCTATTAAGTTTTTGCATGACAGAAAGCTCAAATTTTGAATTTGGCAAATAAATTTCACTTTTACTGTATCTGTTCCATTTCCCATCCAAACATTTTTCCCTTTCTCTGGATACTATATACATCTGTTTTCCCTTGATATTTACCAGTACTTCACTGGTAAACACTCTGGGGGGAGGGGAGAAAAACAAATTGCTTATGAAACAAAATTACATCTGTTTCATAGAATATTTTCCCCAGGTTCTGCCCTGGAGCAAGCGGATGAGACAAGGTTTCTGGTTTGAGTGCCAAAAATTGAATATGTTCGACTTGTTTAGGTCATACATTGTCCGAGGCAGGAGTCATATTTTTCTTTTAAATTTGTTTGCACCTTACACAGGCTTTGAGGTCTGTGATTAGGGATCTGCATCCCAGTTTAGTAGTCACCTTAAATATCCTGCTACACTCTTATAAAGAAAAAACTTCAGCTTTAGTTGGTCATTTATAACATTACAAAATTTATATAGGTGTCTGCATGTGCACATGCAATTAAAAGGTCAACTAAACAAGCAATGTGTAATCTTGTTTTTAGAACCTTCCAGTATTTCTTCTTTTCTTTTGCATTGGAGAGCTAGCAGTTTTATTTTAACTGGAGGAATCAAGCCAAGAATGCAGCAAAAAAAGGCAAAGGAAGAGCAAGACAATGCCTCAAGAGAATTAAAAAGGGTGGAAAAAAAAAAAGGAGCGAAAGATAACTTTTTCATGCCAATGCTGGAATAGGCCTTACTACCTTAGGGCATTAATTACTGTTTTAAGCAATGGTCTTCGCATAGGAGCTGAAGTAGCAGCGATAATTGTTATTGGCAATTTCTTCACAATCAAAAGTTTCTACCTCAGCTTAATCACTGGGGGAGAGGGGGGGAGGGTACCCTTAGGAGCTAAATTCAACTGAAAGGAAGAGGAAGCACCCCAGAAAATCTACTTTAGAAAGAGAAGAGGGAGAACCACTGCTCTGCCCTAACTCAGACAAATCCTCGTGTCCCTCAGTAGCAGAGTTCTCCTTTCTCCAAAGTAACAAGAGTTGCTTAAAAAATAAAAATAAACAAAGCAGAAGAAGCAATCAATCAAAAATATCCTTAGCTGATGGAACTTGACCCTAACACAAACCAACCTGCTCCTCACCTGCCCCCGAAGGTCAGGGTTGAGGTGGGGGCCAGCGTTCATTGCTGCTGTCTAGCCTCTACCTGGTCTGTGGATAAATATATTCTCCAGAGCTGTCAATCAGGAATTTCTCATGCACTCTGAATTCACTCAAAAATAGCCCAGCAGTTTTGGAGCATGCAGGAGAAAAGATGCTTTGCCCAGCTGCACTACTTTCAAATGCATCTCCTAAGATGATGATAAAATCATCAGATATCATGGATTATTAAAGCTGAATCATTCAGTTGTTCCACTTTCTCTGCAGATTAATACAGAGTGTGTGTGTTTCACAGTGATTTTTTCTTTTCCTCTGTTTTACAGTAAAATGGTGGCAGTGCTCATCATTCAATACCCAAACAGGGTGAAAAACTGTGGCCTGGTGTGTGCCAGCTTGGCCCTTCCATATGTCCAACCTGTCCGTGGTAGCAGCCCATCGATACAGCTTCGCTTGTTTTTTACTTCCAGTAAATATTCCTGTAAAATAAATATTGTAAATTTGCTGGGAAATATCCCAGTGGGTGTTTGAACAGCTTGAGCTTTGTTGACCTGGGAACTATTTTTCAGTGATCTAAGCATTAGCTTGGGGTTTAAACATTTCTGTAGTTTCACATTCAACATCCTTTGTAGACCTCCAAGGCTTGGTCTTCATCAGTTACACTTGTTAGATACTCGGCTGTTGAAGGGGCTTTTGGATATGTTTTCCAAGATGATGGTGGTAAAAGCAAAAAAGGGAAGAAGGTATGAATGCTACTGAACTGTGCTTTACAGGGGCACGTGGCATCCCGTGCTTAAATGTTCTCCTCACAATGTCCGATACTGTTTCTACAGCAAATGTTATGCCAAAAGTTGAGTATTTAATATTATTTTTTTAAATTTTTATTTGTATTTGGGTTTTTTTTTTTTTTTTTTTTTCCGTAGGATGTAGTTTGGTAGTAGAAAATATTCCAGTTTTGTCATCAATTTACACAAAGCAAGGTTTGGGAAAAACAAAATTAGTGGCAGGAGGAACAAATACTGCTAAACTATTGTTTATCATACGGTGGCACGCGTAATAAATGACTGTGAATTCAGAGTTTCCACATACAGGATAATTCATATCACCTGCTCCTTGCCAAATACCTGCCAAGACCAGGAACTCAGACAAAGACCATATGAATAGATATCAGTCGGTCACTGGGAAACTGGTAAATTATTAAGCTGCATGCTATCTAAAATGTTAAATCAAACTAGCTTTGAATCCTCTTGGGAGTTCAAAAAGTCTGTTGACATATTTTTTCCCTTTCTTTTTTTGCCTGAAGTGTGAGCCTCTTGTTCAGATAAGACTACCTTGTTTTCCTTCGGTTCCCGCAGGGTTGATTCAGCTGAGACCGGGAGGTGCCAGCACCAGAACCAGGACTAGAATCTCCTGTTTTCCAGCTCTTTTTTTTATTCTCATGTCTCCCTCGTTCATGATTTGTGTGCAATAAGCTTCAAAGAGTTGGCTATTCTTAAAGTATTGGCTACTTTTCCTGTAAATACGAATGGAAAAAGACCAGCCTTCTTGTCTGCTTCTGCCCGACAGAAATCTGATGTCACCAATGAGCAACAAAAGCAGAAAATTACTCTTTGGGTTCAGACATAACAGCGAAGCTATGAGATGGAAAACTCTTCAGGGATATGAATAGCGTACTTGCAATTTTCATGGCCTTCTGTGGCAAACCTGGCGAAGGACCTTGTTGCTCCCTCGCCGTTCATTCTCATCCCTCTGCCGTGTGGGGTGACACGGAAGACCTCATATTATAAATCGCATGGTTGAAATAAGCCCGGTAACACAAAATAGATATTCTTGGAGGGTTAATCTGGGGCCATTTCGTTGACGTGATTTACCAAGCGGCCCCACGCAGCTGCGTCTGCATCGTCCAGGGGCCGAGGCATGGAAAGGAGCGAAAGCTTGGTCTGGAGGTCTCCAGATTTGTGTCTGCTGCTACAGATCCCATGTTTTCTCACCAACTGTTTCCTCTAAAAAGGAAAGCAACTCTAGCACGGTCATGGCGGGCTCAGTTAACCCAACTGCTCACACGAGGGATGAGGGAGGAAGAGGAGTTCAGGGAAAAGAGGAGCTTGTGGAAGCACGAAAGTGAAGGTTGGGAAATCTGTTTTGCTCACAGTTCTGCTGTGGTTTTCTCACATGAACTTTAGAAAATCAGTTGTAATTAAGCTTCCTCTGTGTAAAACGGTGTAGCAGGCGAAAAAAATGAGGCAAACGCTTTCTTTGTTCAATGTCGTTCGTTAGAGGGGAGTAGAGGTGTTACTGCTTCATGCTGATGGCAAGTGGGTGGTATTCATAAAAAAAAAAAAAAAAAGAATAAAGGAATAGTGAATAAAGATTAGAAATGGAATTAGAAAGAAGTCGTTGATTATTTTTTATAACAAAACTTCAAGTGTCTGCCACACTAACAGCAGGACAGCATGCTCGGTATGTACCCACTACTTAACTTTTGCATATCGAGAGTTCTTGCCTCAGAAGTTTAGTTGCAAGTGGCTTTTGTATCTCAAAAAGGAGACAGAGAGAGCAGGAGAGTAGTTCTTCCTTTTATTTTTTTCTGGACTGGGATAAAATTTGAGAGTGGTCTGAGGAGAAGGTAGCTCACGTTAATGACGTACAAATGTAGGCTATTTTTGAACTCATTCGAACACTGTTGATTTAATATCCAGACCTAGACATTCTGTCTTTGATGTATTTTTTTAATCAACGTAATGTTGATAATGAGGTATCGATTCAGGGTTTGTATGTCTCTTAAGACTGGAAACAAGAAACACAATGAGAAAAAAAAAAAAACCTCCACATATGCTGTAAAAATGCAGAGAGTGGGTGAACAAAGAAAAATAGGTTAAGCTTGTGGCAAAAAGGATGAGGCAGAAAGAAGAGATAAATATTCTAATGAAAATGTAGATACCATACATATGCATGCCGCCTAGTTGTGCCAGTTTAGATTTTGTGAGAGTGTTGTTTCTTCTAGTCTTTATACATATTATGGACTTCTTTTAAACTAGAAAAAAGCCCCATGGTTTTAATTAAATAACAAATAACCAAAAGAATAGTTTTAATTAGGAGAAAAAAGGACTACAAACAGGCAAGATCAAAAAATAATGGAGAGGTTCTGAAAAACGTGTTCTCTGTAACTTGGAAGAAGAGGAATAAAATCTAAACCTACGTAATAGTTTACTGTATGAAACAAATTTCTGAATTACTGGCTCACCCATTTGCTGTGTCAACTGACTGTCAGAAGGAACCCAAAACCTCTTTAGTGAGCGCAGCAGTAACTGGAATTAGATCAACATCAAAACCCAGACACTAAAACAACGTACAGAGAAAGCTTCTCCCCAGTCCAGTGGCGTGATGGCCCACGATGTCCTCCCGCTGCATCGAGGATGCTTCACGTATCTGAGGGACCATTTTGCACGGAGTGCCGCTCGCGAAGGCCAGCTGCGCCTTACGCGTCACACAATTCTGGTATGCCATCATCTGTGTTACGATGAGATTTTTCACTATCTTTTTAACAAGGGGAGGATCAGGTTACTGACACTTGTGGACATCATTATACGTACTAACCTATGCATATTTCCCATGTTTTTTTGTTTTGTGTCCCTGATTTCATGTCTGGGGTCACATTATACATTTAAGCTCTAGCGCTAGGACAGGTATTCCTCTACGCCTTCTAGGATTGTTTTCCTTTTTGCTGGTATTTAATGGAGGAGATGCTTACTCTGTGTCGATTACTGAGGAATGTACTTTGCCCTGCTGCCTGAATTCCAAAAACCCATGTGAACGTGCTATTGGTTTGTTAGCTGCTCAGTGTTGTCAGCGCTCACAAAACCTGGGACTTTTAGAAGTCCTCTTTCCTGGATTCATGTTATTAGAGGAGCAATACAGTTTTCATGTTAAAAAAAAAAAAAAAAAAGAAAGAAAAAAAAGAGAAAAAAAATAGTCCCTAAGCCAACCTTGCAGTTTTAAAATGTTGGGAATGCAGCACACCTTCCACAGGTGTTTGGCATTATGCACCTTTTGGTTGTTTCTTTTTTTTGTTCTATTTCTGAAATAAGAGCACAATGAGTATTCTGGAGCACTCCAAAGTATTTTAACAAAGCGTAGAGTGTCACTGTTACAAAATACCCTCTGAAATAATCCAGGCTCTGACCACTTTTAAAAAATCTATAGCTTAAACATCTTCTAAAAAGCAATTAATTACACGTGATAACTGGCAATTTACCTTGACATATTTGAGTCATGCCTAATTATGCAAGTAAAATTATGAGTACAGATCTTTACATCTAAACTGAGTACCATTGATCTCACCAGAGTGCTGCTACACAGAAAGATTTTTTTTATTATTTTTTTTTTTATCTCTTGACTTCCAGGATTCCAGATTTTTTCTAAATTCTCCCCACTTCTGTTTTCTTTTGAGTGTGAGCCCAAGAACTCTTACTTATACCAGTGTTGACGTAAATAACTATCATCTCTTGCAAACCAGGCCTAATGCATTTAAAGCAGAATCAGATAAGATTAAATCTGCACTGACTCCTCACGAACCTCAGATCTCTGAGTATGCCAAATTTGATCACAGAACTCATTATCAGCCGAATAATATCTCATCGGTAGATTTATTTTTTGTTGGCTTTCTGAGTTGTGTAAGTTTCCCCCAAGAGTTCACATATTTCAAGGTTAACTTGTGGTGACACTGTTTCTTTTTAGGCAAATAAGGTGTAGTATAACCCAATCTGTTTGAGGAAAGTGAGACTGCTGCTCCTTTATTTTTTTTTTCCTTCCTTTTTTTTTTTTTTTTCTATCAACACAATTGTTTCTGCTCATTGGTGTCTCCCTCCCACTCTTTTAGCAGCTGCTTTACTGTGACAACTTACCTCCAGCAAAGTGGGAAGATGAGCAGCTGCTTGCAGAACCAAAGCCAATCTTCTGCCTGGGATCAGTTGGCAAGGATTTCTGTGAAAGAAGCGAGGATGCAGTAAATGATATGTGCTGAATTAATTGTACCTACTACCAGCCTGTCTCCAAAACTTGCTGGGAAATGTATCCATCCATTTGCGCAACAGCAACAACAACAACAACAACAAAAATGACTCCCTAATCATCTTTGAAGGTTAAAGAGATTTAACAAATCGGATCAGTCTATTCATGGGAACTATAGCAGGGCTGATGAGTTTTTTAAAAAATTCAAATTGCGTTTATTTCTTTTCAAATTGCTCTCAATCAGGTTTTTCAGCGAGGATGTGTGTATGCGTGCGATTTCTTGGTGTGAGGGAAGGTCTTTATTTATTTATTTACTGTTATGGTGGTGTTTTGGAGGTTGAGTCATCTGGTGATTCACTCTGTTCAGCTGCATAAATAATATTGCAAATCCTGACAGAGGACTAAGCTGACATCCTGTAATATTTTGTTCCTTTAGACTTCCAGGTATGGAAAGGTTGTTGCAAATACCTTACTTCCTAGAGCACAAATGGTTTGTGTTGCTTCCACCCAGGAGGTGGGAATGAGAAGACCTCCTTTCCGGATGCTCTTGTGTTTGGACTGAACTTAAATACCGCATGTCTGCCAAAAAACGAAATACTGGTGTACGCGCTGCAGGGCTGCTGTGGGCGATCAGGGCCTTAGATGGGACTCGGCCAACTGCAAACCAAGGAAGAGACTAAAGTTCTTCTTTTTCAGAATAGCTTTGAGCTTCCTGCAAAAACCTTTCAAAAGGCTATGGCGGAAGCACAATGGTCTCCTAGGGAAAGGAGATCAAGTTGAGGATGGTGGGAGAGATTCTCTAGAAGCTGTTGAGAAAACCCGTTTGCTGTGCTAACACTGTTGTCTACCAGAAGACAGACATTGTTTTACTGGTATTCTTGCCCTTCCTAATGCAGGAGTTCGGCATTTGGTCACCGTACGAAAATGTTGGGCACTCCTGAGGCAGGTGTCGGGTCTGATGGCTCAGGAGATCCTTCTCAATAGCGTTTTCCCCTTCTCACCTTGCATTTCCAGCCAAAGAGGTGGGGACGATCCGTGGAAGAACATGAACTCGTGTTCGTGAAGAAGTCTCTCCAAAGCAGGCAGAGACACACAGAATGCGGGCACTTGCCAATGTGTTAATATAACTGGGAAATCATTGATTCTCTGCCCAGGACCAGAGACTGCGAAGCGATATCTATTTGAGTTCTTCAACTTTAGTTTGGATTGAATCCTCTCCCAGCCCAAGCCTTGAGGACATCCCTGTCTTAGCATTATAAGATTTTTTGCTTCCGATCCCTGCGTGATATTTGTGCGTTTTACAAAGTGTCTTATTTTCCTGTAATCTTAACCTGCAGAAGCAGGGCGGTCAAGCTGCCCTTATGGCCATCGTGTGGAAAGCAAGCCAGTAATCAGTCCTTGAAGATTTGGGGACAGATTAAGCACTAGAGAGCTCTCAGATCATCTCTTCCTACACAAAATCCTGAGTTAGACCCAGATGAATGAGGACAGTCTGGAGCCTACTATAGTGAGGCTGGGATTAGAGCTTGCAGAAGAAAGGTGTGTTGGGTTTGGGTCTTTTTCTCTTCTTTTCTGTACAGCGTTAGGCGGAAATGACGTTCTGTTTCCTATCTGCATGGTGCGGTTACATCACTGGCACTCTGGGGTGGTGTTTTGGCTCCTCGGGAGGTCAGAGGGTGGATTGCCAACTGCTGGAGGGAACTTCTACCCCTCTGACTTGCTGTGCTTGGGAGCAGGAGAAGGCGCTGGCCTGGAGGCCAGGCAGAGCAGCTGCTACTGCAGCAGTTGGCAGCAGTCAGGGTGGGTGATTTACATGTTCAGCCATACAAAATCAGCTGAAAGTCATTTTAGCTGAATTCAGATGGCCAAATAATGTTAGTGTTTGCATTGCTCAGCATTTTCTTTTCATTCCGTTCCCTGCTGTCTAGCTGCAAAATATCCTGTGGGTTAGAGGATGGCACATGGAAGACTGGGCTTCAGTAACAACAACAAAAAGGGGACGTCTCTCTCAAATACTGGGCTGGAAGTCATTTGTCACAAAGGGACTGAAATTAGTTTTCAAGGAGGTTTGTGTTCTAGCCACAAAGGTGCGTTCAATGATTCTGGCAGTGGTACACCGACAAGGCTACTTCAAGACAAAAATACTTTGAAGTTTTGGAAAAAAAAAAAAAAAAAGAAGTAAATTTGGAATTCATTTTGTAACACTGGCAATTTGCTAAAAAATATTTTTTGTTTTATTGTCAATCATAACGTTTTTGCATCTGCATATGATATAATCCTTTCAAAAGAAGCGTGGTGTAGCAGTGCCATGCCGTTTTCAAGTCTTCATGCCTGTGTTGGCCTTGAGACTGGATAAACATGCCACTTCCCATTGTGTGACCACTATTTTTGACAGTGAAGTGAGTTATCACCGAATGTTAATGCCTCTCATGTTCTCTTCATTATACATGCTCATTTTCATGACAAAGAGTGTAAAGGGAACAGAAAATGGTGCAAAATTAATACGTTCTCCTGACAATCTGGAGACAGCATTGCATGATCTTACACAGAAGGCACAGCTGGGGACTTTGACAACTGCAAGTGCACAGCTGCTTCTTCTACAAAGTTCAAAAGATATTCCACGTAGTTTTGTCCGTATGTATGCATGTGTACCTATGGGTTTACGTGTGCCTGTACGGACAGCCTGCATAAGGTAAACAGGATTATATATTTAAGTCTAAACTACATTTTTGATTTTAACCTTTAACTACATTGATTTTTCTCCAAGTTTTGGCTTGCAAAGTTTGCTAAACCTTATTGAGCATGCCTGAGAGAAGAGGCAGAGTCAAAGAATAGATAGATAGACAGTGTAGGGCATGAGCTATTCTCTGAGTCTTATATTTAAAATTCCATTGGGTCATATTGTTATTATCATCATCATCATCATTGTCCATGGGCAGCTGATATTGGGGTCGTTAATGTATTTTTTATCTATGTTTCAAGTTCCAAAGAACAGTCTTGGTTAGATGGCTAGCACATTAAACTTTGCCATTACTTTTGCATCCTCAAATTCTAACAATATTTTCCTGCACAAAAAAAAAAAAAATAATAATATAATGGAGAAAGCCAAGAACAAAAAAACTTGTACAGCGTTGTACGACTTTGGAAATAAAGACCCTGATTGCAAATACGCTGCTGATCCATATCTTTTGCCATTTAAAAACCTGGCCTGTATTAGTGGATAAATGACAAGAAGAAGTATTTAGCAGCCTTATTGTGAGGTAACTTCTTTCGTAATCTCTGTGCTTCAGAAATTTCCTGGTCCATACATTTCTGTGAAAGAAAAAAAAAATAATCTAAGCCCCATAACTATCCCAGGCTTTTGTGCTGAGATCTGCCAGCAGAAGCTCTCTTGCCCTGGGCAGACATTTAAGGATTGCTTTCGAGAAGAAAAGGTGGGAAAAACAAGAGTCCTTCATATTTCAGAACGTTACATCTCTGATGCAGATCTGCAAAACTAGCTAATCCAGAACAGCTGAATTGATGCCTGCACTCAGCTCGTCTTGGGATTTCCCCAGAAGAGCCTGGTATATGCATTTCTCAAGGTAATGTTACAGCTGATTTTATAGATAATGCCAGCCCCTCCTATTACTTACAGTAAAAATAAAAATATATCAGTTTAAGGATGTTTAGGATATTGGGGTTTTGAGAAACTGTAGATGACCGAAGACCTCCAGAGATTCCTGATATTGTCTGATTTTTCTAAAGAAGCTGAATGATACTGAATTCTAGAATGTAAACTGTTTTTTATAATTGGATCAAGAGCCCAATTTAAATGCATAAGATTCGGCTGGGAACGTGATAAACAGCAAAGACACGGGTCTAGGCTGTAGCTTATCTATCTGCACTACTTCTACAGTCTCTAACACAAGTGGATGGACAACAGCTCAGGAGTGAAATCCAGTTTCACATTAAATGAAGTTACTCTGCAGCTATAAATGACTGTGCTTTAACTTTTTGCATGTTGCCTAGTACTGTGACACTTTATGAAGACCTTAGAATACTGTCTGGATAGCACATTCATAATGCGAGAGGGAAAGGAGTAGAGGGTGTCATGAAATAGCGTTGCTACTTTACAAATACCGGGAAAGTTTCCTCTAAAGTAAGAAAGACGATGAGTCACAAGGAACCCCTGTGGGTATGGAGTAGAGTAACAGGAAAAAAAGGTGTGTGTGGGATAAGATAAGGACTCGTTAGGAACATTTCAAGCGAGACTTAAAATGAAGGGATAAAGGAAAGAATTTCCAGGTTGGGTCAATATTCAAGTGTCAGGCAAAAATTTTCTGGGCTATAGAGAGAAATCGTAATCACACTCTTCCTCCTTCCACTTCTAACACCAAACTTGTCTTTAAAAGATATTAGAAGCTCATAAATTGCAGTGTGTTTGGGTGTCCTAATTTACACCTCCCTCCAGCAAAAGGCGAATTTGTTAAACAGTGAAGAAATCAAAGACACAACTTCTAAGTTGCCTCAGAGCCAAGTGAAGAAGACACAAAATGTTCCCTTTGTGACCTGAAAGGACAAGCAGTAGATCAAAGACATTGTTTTGCGTAGAATCGCAGGGAAAGGGGGTAGTTGGCTGAGAGCTTGTGATCAATAAGCAGTAGCAATGCTGATTCATAACGCAGCGTCAGGCTTCAGATGATGACACCTTCGGAAAATGAAAACCAAAGAGAAGAAACAGCAGGAAAAGACAAGGAACCACGACGTGAAGTGATAGCTCTGAAGAGGCAAGTGTTACACCATGGGCTTGCACAATGTGGAGCATAAAATGTAAAGACGAGTTACAGTAACATAGTGCTTTTCAAAAAATACATCTGCAATCTAGTTAGTGAACCAGAAAAACACAGAGAAGTGGTCCTAAGGGTCTAATAAAAAGATGTACTTTGACTTCACGAACTCCCTTCTAAAACTTTTTTTTTCTAAAAGCATTTGGTTTTATGGTTGGCGGGGTGGGACAGAGGTGCGTGTGGGTTTGCTGGGGTCTTTTAATGCTCTGATCTTTGCCTTGGACTTGCTGGGTGAATGTGTTACCACCGAAATGTAATATGTGTGTTCTGCATGGTGTCATGCATTCTGTGTGTGGGTTGTGGCTGTTGCCTGAGTTCCCATGATTATTTAGTGAGGAAGTTGCGTATAATTCCTGGCAGCATGGTAGTTTATCCATTACTTTAAAGAACAGCTCATATTTCAGAATGTTTTTTCTAAGATCATTACAAAAATAAAAAACAAATGGCAAGGCTATCAGCTCTTGTTACCAACTGCCCAGCAAATGTAAAAACACTAAAAATAGCCACGGGAAGCAATAATTTCAATGACAAATTATAGAGCTGTTTACTTAGTGCTCTAAGTAATATATTTTTTGATCAAAGATAAACAGTTTCAAAAGTTACGTTTGTTTTGTTGCAGAGGAAAAAGGAAATTGCTGTTCCCCGCAGGCTGATGTACCTTGTAAAGCAATCTGTCTTCAAACCCAGAATGAAAGAGCCAAAAAAAAAAAAAAACCCCAAAAAAACCCAAAACCTCTGAATTACATGACAAGGCCCTTGAGATGCTGCTAGTTGCTCTCTGCTGTTGAGGACCACAGATGTCTTGTATTGTGGGTCAGGTCACAATGAGCATTTTCTGGGTTTTTTAAAAACATATTATGAAGCAATTTAGGTTTATACATGCCGGGTGGTTACAGATGTTTGAATACTCAACGCTGTCCGCTCACTGCAGCCCCATTTCAGTACAAGGTATTTCCCTAAAATCTTCATCCAGTCCTAAGCATGTGCCAACGTTCCTTAATGAATAAACACTGGCAGATGTTAGCATGCGTTTTACAGAACCTGCACTTCTAGGGTAAATCTGGCTTCACTGGGATCCTTGGAATCAGAATTGCTGGGAAATTTGAACTGCGGAATTTTTGTCTTGGGGAAAAAAAAAACCCAGCAGTTACACTTCGTTGGAGTTGGCAAAATAATTACTATCCCCATTTCAACTCTGGGGGAAGATTCCATCTGCCTGTCGGGATGCGCAGAACAGAACTTGCAGGACAGGGAGAAAGGAGGCAAAAGTGGCTTTCAATATCTTTGTTCCTTCTTCGGCATTAGGCTGCTTCTCTCTCAAGATTGCTTAAATAAAACCCATAGCTCAAAATGTTTGTGCCCTGGAATATGAGGATCCCTTCATAACACCCTTCCCTTGTCCCATCCTGGTTATCAGCCCCTCCTGCAGAAGTAAACTTTGCAAGATGTTCCTTTGGAGTATTTTTACGGATGTCTTCTACAAGGGCTGTGCTGAGAGGTGGTGCTATGTCTCCTGGGAAGGGATTTTAGAGCTTCTTTACAATCTTCTCTCTGCTTTTGAAGCATAACACTTAAATGACTTCTTCCTTCTGGTTCCCAGACTACAAATGTGGTGAATGAAAAATGATCGTGTATAAGGACTACCAAAATATAACACAAGGAATCGAGATTTGTGAAAGCACACGGTGGGCTTTAAATTCGCTAAAGCTGTAGTGAACGCGCTGACCAAAGCAAGTTAGAAACTTTCCTAAAACAAAATTAATCCTAATGAGACACTGCTTGCTTCAACTGTACTGGGAACAGTTGGATTTGTAGTTTCGGCTGAGGTCATACACTATAGCAGTAAAGAAGAAAAGTGTTCTGTTTTCTTAATTTTGAAAAAGATGTCATTATGCCTTGGGAAGTATTACAATATTTTAGTAATCAGCTGCAATGCTCATTAGTCTGCCTATTATATCTGAAGCACTTGTATTTGTTGAAGTAGCAGCAGCTGAGATAAAAGAAATTTGAAAGTGAAATCATTACAAATTTGAGTCAGTGCCTTTTTCAAACTGGAAGCTTGCAACATTACCCTTAATGAGCTGATGCCCCAAACTCCAAAAATGGATTCATAATTTCTAACCTCTTTTGAACTCCTTATTAGAAGTTACTTTATGATCTGAATTTATGAAGAGATAGTATTTTCTGTTTACTGACTTCTTTCTTCAAAAAAGGGGGGGAAGGAGGAAGGTTGCTAACTAGTTCACGAACCAAACTTCATTTCTCAAACTAGAATACAAATTACTTGACAGAGCAGAAAGTAAGCTGAGGTAGATTTACACTGATACAAACAGAGGCATAGTTTTATGGCCAAATAAATCTAAATTAATGTCTGTCGGTTGAATCTATGTGCATCCTCAGAGTGTTATACTTTAAATTGAACTAAGAATTTGGTTATTTAAAAATAGAAGCTCGAATGGAAAAGGTGGAGGCTTGCATAGCTTATGAACTAATCCTGGCAGGAGTGCAGATGGAAGACTGCTTAAGGCAAAGCGGTTCATCTGCATATGGTGGATTTCAGGAACTGGGCCTGGATTAATCAGGGCCAAACATGGAAGAAATTCGCATAGAAATTGTTTATGTTTACATAGTTTCAAGTTTTCTTTCAAACAAATTGAGCAAATCATTTTAAAAAGGAGATTGCTATTGGCTTAATTATGAATTAATGGATTTTTTTAATAGAAATCAATTGATTCCGTGTGTGTACGTAATGAACAGAAATACAGGGCAGGCAAACACTTGCATTTCAGAACCAGAGTAGGAGGAAGGCATCACTCTTAATTAGGCAATCCGAAAGTGATATGTAGTGCTGTAGGAAAAGTACCAGATCACAAGAAATGAAAACATTTATGTTTTAATAGTTTCCTTTTGGTGACCTTAACTATGCTAACTTGTCTTTGATGAAGTATGACAGGTACTGTCAAGTTGAATGGTCAACATATTCGTTATTTAAAGAATAACATTTTTCTAGCAATAATCCTCGATGTGTTCAAGAATAAGTAACCTTGTTCACGCAAGTCTTACAGCCTTTGTGTAAGGATTGCCCAACAGTCCCAAGGTATGCGACTGTTCTGGACCAAAGGCTAGGACAAAATTAGGAAGATTCCTGTAAAATAATTTTGCAACTTGTTCTGAACATTTATTTCTACCTGTACAAATACTTCAGAATGTAGGTCTACGTTCTTATCACCATGCTATTTATTTGTGCTAGACTGTACTTAATCCTTCCAGGAGATGGTCTTTTTGTCCTGGATAGGAACCTGTAGAAGAGACTATGGAAGGCCAAAAAGTACAACGCTGTTGAGAATTGTCCATCTAGGGCTGTAAAGCTAGCAATCGATGTGAAAAGGATTTATTTTTACAGAATCACACAGATTCTGTGTGATTTTTATTTTTAACAAAGAAAACTCTAGCTGCTCTTTGTAAACACAGAAGTAATCTCCGTCTTCCAGAAAAAAAAAAAAATCAAACAATTAATCCAAAACAAAGTTATGACTTTGGAGTTGAGCAAGCCATGTAAGATGCCTGTGACTTTCTGAAGAACCATGAGACCTTACAGCCGGAATTCATCTTACCGAAGTCGAGCTAAGAGTTAGGTATTTGACCTCAGTGGATGACCTCAGTTCTTTAGCCAAAAGCAGAGAGAAGCCAGCCCTTAAAGTCAGCATCTCTCCTGCATGCCTAGAAGCGCCCACCTCTCTTCTGCAGCTATGAAGCTGGAATAAGTGATTTAGATTAAACAGGTCAGCGTCATTAACTTGGCTTATAGTTAACATTTCCATTTTCACTTTGGTAATACTCTGTATTTGCTTATGTACTTAGAGGATATGGCACAGTTTTAGAATAAATATTTAGCTTCTGTCGATAGATTAAGTGATTCTTAACACCAAAGTTTGGCAAACTGGCTTATTCTTTTCTTTTTATATGTATGGACACATCGACAGATTCAGATCTCCACCCAAAACCTCTTTATAATCTCTTTATATACCTATATAACAGTATTTGACAAAAATCCCTCTGACCTCGCACAGTGTCTTCTCATAACTTTGGAAGAGGGATCTTCCTGCTAAAAAGACAACCATTGTTTTAGGTAGAGTTGGTATTGCTTCTTGTTGGTCAAACATGGTTCTTTTTGTTAAGGCAAATCAGGAATGAAGTGTAAAAACCTAGAGACACATAGACCACTTTCCTCTCTTCGTGCTAGATTCACTTGACCACGGTACATGAGAAACAAAATAACGTCTTCTGACCTTTCCCATGACTGATGCATAACCCAAAACCTGAGAGCTTATTACCTGCCTCGTCACCTGTAATGTTTGTAAGCATGTGATGAGTTATCACACGGCAGTGTTTACCACACCGCCCATAATTCATAAGTAGAGTTAATGAAGTATCTCCACTGGTAATTTTCAGTAAGTACGGTCTTCCTGACAATGTCTACCACATAATAAGCGATGTTGTTACTACTATAAAAATCATCCAAGATTTTTTTTCCATCCAAGTGCAGTATCGGATTGATTAAATAAATCTGCTCATTGTTTCTCTCAAATGGCAGTTCCTGCTGTGTTTTTGGACACATCTTTGGCCAACACTGATTATGTATTTTAATGTTTATATCCAGTTCTAACCCGATTTTTTTGCTGGGTGGAAAACAAATTTTGATTTCATTTAAATGGCTTTGATTTTATTAAACTTATTCCTTGTGAAGGAATCCAGAATTACAGATGTTTTTTCAGTTACTGCACTCAATTTTCTTGCTTGCTGTCTTTGTCATGGATTTTTCTCCAAAGTATGATACCTGCCAGGAAGATCACATGAGAGGAGGGACTTTTTTATAATGTCTTTTTTTTTTTTTTAAACTCTGCCCCTAAATGAGAACCAAAGATAAAATGGTTCATGACTTCCTCTTATTTGAAGGTTTGCGATAAAATAGAAAAACAGGCACATTTACTATCACAAGGTTAGGGTTTGACTTTCTTTTTCCTGACGTCTTGTGTGAAGAAATGTAGCCAGATACTAATAGTAGGCTTTTTTAACCAATAATTGGTGTTGGTAATAAGGGCTGAGCTGACAGCCAGCTGTGCTACTGCCCTCAGTCCTGCGGTGAGGAAGGGGAAAGGAGTCTGCAAATGATTACCAACTTCAAGTATTTCTGGCAGTCAAGGTTTCATTAAAAAAAATTAGTAAAATGCCTTTTTACTTTTAAAAATGTTTCCTGCGTTTGAAAAAAAAGGTCTGTATGAAGACTTTAGAAGGGAACTGCTGCGAACTGCACAAATCAAGGGTATTGCCCAGTTGGGCTGCCGGCCTACATTGTAGAGTTAGTCTTTAGTAAAAACTCTTCTCCTCCCAATTAAAGAATAAAGGTTGAGGAGCCTGCAGGCCTTTCCAGTATGTTTGGTGTGACTTTTAACCCCTCATTTTACCCTCTTTATATGGCTCTCCTTTATACCACACTCTCTGTTATGTCGGTGGCGCCCAGTAGTGTTGCCGTGGGTCAGACTGGGTTAGCACTTTTGTTACCGACTTTACTTCCCGGGGCTGTGTAAGTCAGCTGTAGAAATTGATCACAAATTAAAGCTTTACATGCATATGTTATGAAGAGATCATTTTCTATCTTCTTCCCCTTTACCTTCCTGTCATACGGTACACAAACCTTGGTTAAGTTGGCTAAGGCATTGTGGCGTTCTGGCGAAGATGAGTGATACGAGGTTGGAGAAAGCATGACCAGCAAGATCCTGGTCCTGTCATCATTATTTTTTTTGCCTGTATAACATCTTTTATGCAATAATCTCTAACTATGCCACAACTCTTACATTCCTGCTAAGTCATCAGGGGACTGTGGATTTTCATAGCCGTTGTGGTGAAATTTCCCAAACACGGGGAGGTTCACATGGTGTACCCATGTAGAGACTTTAACCAAAAGTCATTTAGTTTTCCTACCACTCATTTTATCAAGAAGTTAAACTTTCTCCGTTTTACAGAGCATCTGAGTTAAGTGGAAGTTTGGGAAGTTCTCTGAGATCCTTGAAAAGAAGTCATTTGTTTGAAATACAGTTTGGTTTTATTTATTAGTAATTGTTTCTGATAAGTTGTTATTGCATACACAGGAAATAATGGAATTTTTTTTCTGGCTGTTCATTGCACAATGAGAGAAGCTATTACACTCTATTAGGAAAACAGATGACATTTTATATCTGTCTAGATTAAAAGCCTACTTAACCTGCTATTTGTTGTTGAGTAAGGGACTTTTATGTAGAGACTTCCCCAAGGGTGCTTTGTGCACAACAAATCTAGTTTGAAGAGCTGAATTCTATGATTCTATGATGTGAAGGACAGCAGCATCACATTCTGCTCTTTATTCCCCTATTAAAATGCACCAGTTTTTAGTGTCCAAGATTCCTCCATAGCCACCACCAAGAAAACCAGACATCAAATGCTATCTGTTTTCTTAATATCATGTCTCTGGGAGAGTGCAAAGTGCAGGTCATGCACAGGGCACAGACAGAGTGAGATGTGAGATGGACCTTCCTTACACAACAAGGACAGAGTTGGACATGCAGTTGGAGCCATTTCAGCCTTTGAAGAAAATCAGAGAGTCATAGAATAGTTTGGGTAGGAAGAGGCCTTCAAAGACCATCTAGTGCAACTCACCTGCCCTGGGCAGGGAAATCTTCAACTAGACCAGGCTGCTCAAAGCCCCATCCAACCTGGCCTTGAACCCCTCCAGGGATGGGGCATCAGCCACCTCTCTGGGCAACCTGGGCCAGGGGCTCACCACCCTCAGAGTGAAAAATTTCTTCCTTATATCTAGTCTAAATCTCCCCTATTTTGCTTTAAAGCCATTACCCTTCGTCCCATGGCTCCCCTCCCTGATCCAGAGTCCCTCCCCAGCTTTCCTGGAGCCCCTTTAGGGACTGGAAGGGGCTGGAAGGTCTCCCCGGAGCCTTCTCTTCTCCAGGCTGAACCCCCCCAGCTCTCTCAGCCTGTCCTCACAGCAGAGGGGCTCCAGCCCTCCCAGCATCTCCGGGGCCTCCTCTGGCCCCGCTCCAACAGCTCCGTGTCCTTCTGCTGTTGGTGCCCCAGAGCTGGAGGCAGAGCTGCAGGGGGGTCTCACGGAGTGGGGCAGAGGGGCAGGATCCCCCCCTGGCCCTGCTGCCCACGCTGCTGGGGATGAGCCCAGGCTGTGTGGGGTTCCTGGGCTGCCAGCGCACGGTGCCTTCTCACATCCAGCTTTTCACCCTCCAGTATCCCCAAGTCCATTTTTCTGCAGAACTCTTGACTCACTGGGATTGAAGCTTTTTTCTGTAACGAAGTGAGAAAGAATTTATACAGGCAGTATATATATGTCTATATATAAAACTACTGGGGAATAGTGGATAATTGAATAACTGATTTTTGGTAGAGATAGAGAAACTCCCTTGACGGAGAATCAGATACTAAACTGATTCTACTACTTAGCTTAAAAGCCTGGAAACAGTAAAAATAAGAATGGGAAAATAATGAAAACATTGAAAATTTATAAGAGGAGTCTACTAACATTATTTATAGCACGTACTTTGATAATAATTTCTCTGAGACACATCTTCAACCTAAAAGAGCATTGCAGAGAAAGGCTACACCTGGGAAAAGAATGATAGAAACATTATTTTAAAGGGTGTTTATGTAAACTTTGATGTTACTGGAAGCAGAGGTAATGAACAACAGCTTAGAAGTACAGCAATGAACTAAAATTAGAGTGAGAAATTACAGGAAGACAAAAGCATCCAAATCCTAAAACTACAAAAAAACTTATCTCTTACAATGTTTAAAAATAGTATTTTCTGTTAAACATTTTCAAGGCAAAAATAAGTCCTTATTTGGAATAAGCTTTTTTTTTTAGAAAGCTGTAGTTCAGAAAAACTGGAAAGGGAAGGCTTATACTATTCTCTCTGGATCTGTAAATGCAGAAAAGGTAAAAAAAAAAACCCACTGTACAACAAATAGCTGTCAAAATGAGGCTATAAACAGATAATGCAACATATCCATTTTGTGTGCTTTTTGTTGTTATTTGAGAAATTTTTACTATTTGAAAATACTTCTTGTGGCAATTAACAAATTAGCAGTTTATGTGGGTGGAAAAAAAAAAAAAAAACCCAAACCCAAAAAAACCCCTTCAAGTTACTGGGTTACAAAGTGAATTGTTCTGCAGCTGCAAAATCAAGTGCCTTAGCTGAGTTAATGCTTTTCATTTCTTTTGCATGTGTCAGCATTAATGGAGGCAGGCTTCTATAAAGCCTCGCATGTGAAGATGGTGCTGAGCAGACTAGATTCAGTTCTGTTGAATGCTTTTTGCATTTTTTTGGTGGGTTTTTTTTTTTTTTTTTTTTTTTTTTTTTTGGAATAACGCACAAAGGGAGACTTCAAATCAGGCTGAACTTCAAGCAAAAGTTAATGCTATTCTCTTTTGGGTTCAACCACCCACTTTGCTTAAGGTCAGTAGTTGAGGCTAATGCTGCACAGAGGGGCTGCAGCAAACTTGGCATCCCCTTGATTAGGCTCCCCGCTGGTCTAATACACATACCAGCTCACTTGCCAAGTCAAATAACACATTTAGTGAATTGGAAATAAGATTTAAGTGAGCCAGCACAATGCGGCTTGCCCTCTCATCTTTTTACCGAATCCCTCTCTTTGTATGCTAGGCTGTGAAAACTGCTCTTGTTAGAGGACTTAATCTTCATTTTTTCCTGTAGATTATTTGGAAACAGGTCAATTGAATGTTGGAGCTGCTAACTCCTCCTACCAAAGAAAGAAACCGCTTGTGGCATACTGATTGCATCATTTAAATGAAAGGCTGGTATTATTAAAAAGAAAATACTGTAGTATAAGGTTCCTTTAGAATGGAAAAAAAAATTCCAGTATTAAATGCAACCCCTTTTTAAATAATGTGTTTATTCTTTTGTCTTCGAGTCTCTTTTCTCAAGAGTGTTTTGCATTAACTGCTGGTGAGTAGTAATTGATGGGGTTGATCACGTCAGTCCATATATTCCTCTCTTGTGGCTGTACTACAGTAGTTAATTCTTAAATACAGTAAGATACATTAGAGCGACATTTCTATAGGACATTTCTATAATGTTTTTCTTAAAAGCAAAGTAAATCACATCGCATAGTGTTTGACTTTGAACTGTTCTGTATTTTAGCGAAAGAAAATCAGGACTAAAATTAATCCTTCACAGTTTGTTCTCAGCTTGTTTTTATTATTTTCAGAAGTAGGGAGGTTACTGTGTGAAGCGTAATTGGAGATTTAGCATAGATTTGTCATAGACTTTAATGCCATTTATGCTGTAATAATCTGTAACTGTCCCATATCTCCATGTTAGGTGTTCAGGGTTATGATGTGTATTGACTTTTTTATGATCTTCTTATCTCTTCTGGTTATACAGATTTATGTGCATCTCTTCCTCACCTAACTCCTGAAATAAGAGTTTGCTTTCTGAGGTGCTCTTGGTTTTTTTCTTTCTTTTCTTCTTTTTTTTTTTTTTCCTTTTATTTTTCATTTAAACAAACACAAATGTACCGTAATGCAGAGTGGGAAAAGGAGAAAACTGACATTTATAGCGTCTCAGCAAAGACAAGAGATTTTAAGTACTGCATTAAAAGGCAAAAATTTATCCATGTGACCTACAACTGCAGCACAAAATGATTCCTTCTCTTCCAGAGTAATGACCAGTGCACTTGGCTTCTGATGAATTCACTTACACATTTTAATCTCCAGTTAAGGATTTCAAGGTTTTGGCAAAACATCATGGCATATTTTTCATGACCGTTGGTGTAGAATGTGCTTATTTGTCCCTGCAAGCTCCTGAGGCAAAGGAAACATGTTCGGTTTTCAGATCCTCCCGTGTTTCTGCAAAGGAGTGGTGGAGCAGACGCCATTCCTTGCCATTGCCCACAGAGAGGAGAAAGTGCCGAGTTACTGGCATGGGATCCGTAGAGAGTTCGGGCAGGAAATAAGACAGCATTCCGTATGGAATCCTTAATAGGTTTTAGGTCAAGTGACAGAAAACGAAAGGTTAGGAAAAAGAGGCACTTCTTTCTTGCTTTCAGAATCGTTCACAAACCAAAGTAATATTTCTCATTCTAAGACCTCTTTTTCAGCTTCATGTTGGCTTCCCCAGGCTGAACCAGCAAAGAGGAAAACTGCGCTGTTCAGGCCTCGTGCTAAACACTTTAAAAGTTTCGGTTAAATTGTTTAGCATTTTCCAAGATCAAAAATTGTTTAGCATTTAAATTGTTTAGCATTTTCCGAGATCAAACATGAAATAATGTAGTGGTTTGTCAGTAGCTTAAACATTTAATTAGGAAGACATGTCCCTCATTACTTGAGGAAACAACTCGAAGCATGTCTGAGAGCAATCCTGAAGCCAGAGAGACGTCTCCTGCTTTCATTAAGAAAATCCTCCAGCAGCGACTCAAGACATTTTGCATCTGAAAAGATGAGGATGCACATACTCGGGAAACGGCTGGTACAAAGGGCAGCCAAATCCTCTGCAAACTGTATCTGCAAGCGTGGCGCCTACAGAGAACGAGGTTGCCGCAGCATCCCAGGCACAGAAGGAGGAAGAGGAGATGATGATAGCTGGTCGCAGAAGAGTCTCCCTCCGCAAATGCATGCACACGTCCTAGGGTCTCTGTGGTATTATGTGTACCTCTTGGAAAATGGACAAGGAAGGAAAAAGTGTTTTGCTGTGCTCCAGAGCTGAACCTGCCGCTACAAAGTACTTTTCCCGTGACGTTGAGCCAGTCACTTAAACCACTGATTCCAAGGTGGCCGTTAACTGTGAATCCTCCGACGTCACTGAGTTCTCCCTTCATCAAGTGAACACATATAGAAGTTGTGTTTTGAACACATATATAAAATGCTATGAAAAGAGCAGATTCTGCAAATCCACCTACAGGTATTTTAAGTACGGCACTTGGAACTAGGGGCCAGCTTTGGTGGCACAAGCCTGGCTGCTTCTGTAGGTACACAGAAGTACCGGCAGAGAAGAGCTGCTCATATCTGTAAAGCATTCAGATATTTTAACAGTGGGTGACATTTCCAGAGGGAAGTAAATTCTGTATTCAGTCTCAGCCTTGGATAACTTGCAGTCAACCAGGATCACTCTTCCCCTGGTTTAGTAATTTGCGGTACGTTCTTAACTTGTAGGTATTTAAGTTTGTAAATTTTAACAAGTTTTTACATAACTTCCTGTATTTTGTAGAATATATGTATGTATGTATGCATGTAAAACACTTCCCTCATTCAAACAGGTGCAATGCTTCATATTGGCTTCAGTAAATAAATTAAAGGAAATAAAATGTTAAAGTTCGCAGTTTGCATTTTCCTTGCCTCTGCCGTGGCACATTTTAAACTCATAAGTCTAGTCTTTCAGTTGTTCAAGAATCCACATAAATCTATGCCTCCCTCTTTTTTTTTCTTTTGATAGATGTTAATATATTTTTGTACTCATCTATCTTGCTATATTACTCCATTATTATTACTTAATTGCACTGTTATGAAGCCCAGCGTCATTAACATCTAACCCTTCATGGAACGCGCAAAGTTGAAGGGTTTGCAAGGTACATGTAGGTGACTGACCCAAATGTTCAATCTGGTTTCCCAGAAACTCATGTCTTGTTTGTTCCTTAACGCCGTGCCACAGCTAACCCAAGTGTAAGGTGTTAGAGCAGTGAAGCATTTTCACCTCGCTGTAGTCTGTCAGCAGAGGAACATAAAAGCAGCATATTAATGCTTCTCCGGTTAGAGAGTGTAATTTCTCTGCGTTGATGGCTTTCCTCTTGTTGACTTGCAACTGTATGGAATGACTCCTACCCCATTAAGATTTTAATAACAGACAAGTTTTATTATTAACGGTCTTAAAAGGACCTACTGCTCCTCAGATTCAGTGAGCAACTCATCAAAGGGCAGCGCGTGAGGTGAGAGCAGCTGATGTCCAAGAAGCAGTTGATGAGACACCAGTGTAAAATAAAAAGACATTGGTACTGGGGGATCATGACTTAGCATTTTTCAGGTTTGGATCATTTCACTCCATCTGCCAAAATTCCCGCAGTACTTTCCATCAGACTGCTGTTACGTCTTTTTCCAAGCTATACCTTATCGCCGTGCATAGGGCTGCCACAGATATTGACTTTAATGATTTCCACTGGGTTTCTGATATGGTGGTTAATACAGACTCATATTACTACTTTTACGGACAATAGTGTGGTTCACGTTCAAAAGTAAAGCCAGTTGTAAAGGACATAATTAAATTGGTTTTCCCACTATTTTTAAATTATACCTTTGCCTGCTTTTCCTTTTTTCAGGTAGAATCATTTAAATTTGATTTATAGTTTGCCTCCAAATTTCATGTAAAAATCTGAAATGTCACAAGATGTTATATATTTCTAAGGTAAAAAACACTGTCATGTAATGGGGGTTTGCCTCTGACTGAAAAAAAGATTTTGGGTCCCTAACTTACACTGAATTGGTTTTGAAGTAGGTTTATAAATACCACTGTCGACTGTCTAAATGAGTATTTTTGTGAGGAACCAAGAGGAAAACCAATACCAATTTCTATGTGACTTGAGTGCAAAGCCTTCATTAACTCAGAAATGTGCAACTTAGATCTCAATAATTCCTTGGTGATTTATTCATTAAATTAGACATATTTTTAATATAAGAGATGCAGGAATTATATCCACAGTAGATCTATGCATATATATTTAGATCTAAGTAGAAAAAAATCACTTCTAAATAAATTTGAGCCTCAAATTACTTTTTCAAGCTATCATTTTTCTCCATTAGGTACTTGTTGCTACATTGTAACAATCAATTATTTTCAAAATAAAGGAAATAATACTTTTTAAATGTACTTTGACAGAAATTAGCCTATCCTGTGGTCAAGCCTAAATCCTCTATATGGACAAAGTAGTTTTAATGTATTGTTCCACTGCAGCAAGGTCAAAGAAAAGATCAATAGATCATATAGTCTCAATATATTCTTACCATCTTGTCCCTGTGAAATATGGATATCCAATAGGAAAGTCAGTCTAGCAGTCCAGTATTACCAAAAAAAAAAAAAAAAAAAAAAAAAGTCAAGCCTCTCTTGAATCATTACATTTGAATCAATAACCACTGGACTTTTCAAAAGATATCATAATTTGAACTCTTTCAGATATTTGGTCCTTTGGGGGTTTTCAAGGTCATTCTACACGACACAAAATACTGACCCCTCTTCTAGTAGCAGACGTAGCGCGGAGGTGGCACTGTTAATTAGTTCTGACAAAGTTCTATAATACAGTTATTTTTCCACTGCTGAAAAAGCTCATCGTGTGTCCATAGAGCACACTCCGCATCTCCCAGTCATCACGTAGTCAACGCTTTTCTGCAGCCTGGGAGAGTACAGGTAACATTTTGTAAGCTACTGCTACCTTTGAAGGCTCATTCTGGTCAACAGTGTGATTTAGGTCTATAAGTCATTTTGATACATTTGAAAGGTTTGACCTAAAAAAATGTCATTGTTAAAATAAAAAGGCCGATAGTTTGAACAATCACATGACCCAAATAGCTGGCCAAACACTGCACGGGGCAAGATTTGTGGTGAAAAGGATGAAATCTGCCACATTGGGAAGTAAAGGTCCAGTGTTTATTCCCAGAGGAGCTGAGAATTCACAGCTCATTTTTCTGTTCTGGGTTCCGCTGCGGCCATAGCACATTATCATTACAAAGAAGAAGGCAAAATGGGTCTCCACGGAAAAGGTAGGCTGGAGGACAACTTCCAGAGTTGTACATACTGTGTAAGTATGTACTTTAAGTAGTGTAAAACAAATTTTACAAAGATTGTGCGAAAACGTTAAGCTTAAGTTCGAACTTCACTATAAAAATTTCATTTATGCTCAGGGTGAGAATTTTCATTTGAAGGAGTAGGTACATTTCAACACATTTAAATGCACATCGTCATTAGGGACAACGCATTATACTATTCCACTCCTCTGTGACAGCTAACGATTTTTTTTTTCCCTGTCCAAGAGCCTTTTTTTAAATTAAATTAACAGCAGAGCAAACGCAAAGATATGGAAGATCTGCTTTTTGAAGAGCTTCTTATACTCCCATACAACTATAATCACAAAAAAAAAAAGCATGAAAATAACCACCCACACTCAAATAACAAGAGATATAGAAACAGCTCCACGAAAATCTAATTCCATAGCACCTCATCTTCTGAAGCCAGCGTGCTTTTTTGATGTGGAAGCAATAGCACAAAACCTCAAGAGAAAATTTTGGATTCTAAACATAAGAAGAAGGAGGAACAGAAAATTAAGGATTATGCCTCACTGTATTTACCTGCTGCTGTAGTGAACTGTGTACTACTGCTGCATTCGCCTTTGAATCTCATACAGCAAATGGAAAGTTCCATAAAAACTAACAGTAAACAAAAGCACAGGAAAATATTATTTTTAGGAGGCTCTTAATCCAGACCTTTTGCAAACTTAATACTTCTAAGCTCTTCCAATCATAATTTTTTTAACAGCTTATTAAGATAAGAAACACAATCTGAAAATAAAATACGGTAAGTCGCAAAAAGAAGTGCATATTTGAAACAGTGAACGTGTAACTTTACTTACAGGAACAAATGCTTAAAGGACTTTTTTTGTATCAGTTTTACACTCTGGTTCGTGTTCTCTCACTATACCTTCCTTCAACACACATGCAACAATATTGAACTCATTTCAATTTTTACAACACTGTAAAATTGTTCCTGCATTTTCTTATTATCTGAGTTGATGGACTAATTAGAAGCAGTCAAGGTTATATCTAGGTGCTCCAATAAAAAATGGTTCTAATTGCCCCAAGACTGTGGATAATTCAATTACAAATCTTTTCAATTTGATTCATTCCTTTCTTCCTAAGGAAGGATTATGTTGATGGGTTTCAGGTAATGGAACTGGGTGGCTTAGGAGGGGCATTAAAACATCCTTACAGCTTTAACTAATGTGATTAAGTTTTATGAAGTTTGTTTTTCTTCTTAAAATCTTACAGAGGTCAAGTATTCATGTGATTCCCTTGGAGCAGCGGTTGAGAAGTTGGTTAAGTTGAGGACAAGGTAGTAATCTCTTGAAATGTGCTCATTAGTTCTAAAAAGATTTGAAAAAGTTGTTTCCCACATCACACAACCTCAGTTAATAAATGAAAAAAAAAAAAAAGCATAATACTTTTCAAGTCCTTAATTAGTGATTCTCAGTACGGGACCTCTTCTTGGATAACACCCTGTTATCGGTTCACAATTCTGCGATCATTACTGAGCAGACAGTCAGGGTTGACAAATATTTTGAAGTCGAGTTCAAACCTTTGCCCTGTCAGTAATCTAAACTGAACTAGATACTTACTGAGCTTGCAAGAAAAGAACTAGGACAGCAGAGCGAATTTTTTTAATTTTCCAAAAATTCGTCTGCTTTCCTGTTAGAAAAAATGTGTCTGTCATAGGCTTTGTTCTCATTTTCATAGTCTTATTTGTTCTTATTTTCATAGTCGCATGTGCCTGGATGTTTTACACAGTCATAATGGCAATTCATATCAGAAATGCAGTAACTTAGGCCTTTAAAATATTGCTAAAATATGTTTCTTACTGGTAATCTGGTACTTGACACATCGGGAAGAGTGCCAAGTGAAGACTCAGTGCCTAAATAAACCATACTGTGTCATGAAATGTACTTTGGAAGATGGGCGGTATTAATAACGCCCCTGAGAACATCCACCCCAGTGGTGGAGAGACTCTTAAACTCCACTTTCAGACCTGGATCTGCCACTGCCACCCCTGAAGCTGGTGGGAATACCAGGAATACCGGAATACACTGGAGGAATAGGGGATTCTTGCAGACACCCCTGTAAATTCCACAGATGTGACCATGTTCAATTTGTGCTTCATTCGCAGGTTTTGGTTCGCATTTCTTGTTTACTGTCACGCAAATTATTAAAAGTTTGAATTTTTGTTGCGAAAATGTTTAAGGAGCCTAATTTTTACAAATGAACGAGCATGTATTGATGAAAATACTTGCCTTGACACCAGTTAACTGCTGCTTCTAAATGCTTAGAGGCAAAGACAGTATTTTTTAAATCTGTTGGTATTCAGCATGAATGAAAAGGATATGGAGGTTCAAATAAGCAGGTGTCAGAACATCAGAGGCTCACTTTGTAGAGAAACGTTAGCCACTTTGTCATAACCGCGTGACAAAGGGTGTCAAAGATTTCTTCCCGCATCAGTTATCGGGGTGCAAGCCTGCTCTGATGCAGGTGGCTCATGGGAGAGCCGCAGACGGCGGCACAGCCAACCGCCGGTGCTGCAGCCACGTGATTTCCCTGTGCTGATTTTTCAAGTCTCCTGCCATAGAATCAATGCTATCAGAAGGAAAAAAAAAAAAAAGAAAAAAAAAAAAGAAAAAAAAAAAGGAAAAAAAAAAAGAAAAAAAAAGAAAAACAGAGATATGAAAAAAATAATTAAAATAATAAAATAAAAAATAAATAAAATAATAAAAAACCTTCAAACTTCTTTAACAGCTGCCAAGAAAAAGGCAAAAAAAACCCCCAAAATTATAGAATCATAGAATTGCTGAGGTTGGAAGGGACCTTTAAGATCATCAAGTCCAACCATTAACCTACCCTGACAAAAACCACTTCTAAACCATGTCCCTAAGCACCACATCTACCCTTTTTTAAACACCTCCAGGGATGGTGAATCCACCACCTCCCTGGGCAGCCTATTCCAGTGTTTAATAACCCTTTCAGGGAAAAAATGTTTCCTAATATCCAATCTAAACCTCCCCTGACATAACTTGAACCTGTTTCCTCTTGTCGAAGAGGAATTATACCAGATTTTCCTCTCGTGAGCTATTCAAAGTTCAGCATTGGAGCCCACTTTATTTGTGGAATATTTGAAAACAATTAGTTAGATTTGATCAACATTGTTAACACAAGTTAGTGCAAGTAGGTACAAATTGTTTGCTAGGGGTGATTTGTTTGCCTCTGAGCAAGCGACACTCGTAGAGACAGCACGCAGTGGTAGCACATAATTTTTTGCTATTCTGCAGTGGTGAGAGTGGCCGTTACACCTACATGAACCGCCTCACGCTTTTCAGCGTCTGTTCGCTATTAATGAAGCCTCTCCAGAACTTTTGTCTTACAGTACCAACAACCAGAAGGCTAAAATCAATTGATTTGGTACATAACCAGACAATTTTCCTGCCTTCTGTAGTATTTATAACAATGACAAATTTATTTTCTAACACAAATTGAAAATACCTTTGATTTTCTTCCACGTCAAGGTCTATTGCAAAACCAGGCATTTCACCACAGCGGGGTTTTCTCTTGGAGCAGGAGATCAGATATCAAACCAGTCTTAGGAAAGTATTATGGATTTGGAAGTACCTAAAACCTGGTGGAAGAACTTGATCGACTTCAGAAATTACTCTCTGAAGTGCATACTATTTTTTCTCTCTTATTGTCAAATGTTACAGGCTAAAAATCCTCAGTTCACACAGTTTAAAGCAAATCAGGATGAAAGTGATTTCTTGATTTATCAGCAACTCTTCATTCACAGGCAACTTATTCAGTAACTTATACATTTAGGATGAATATCAATAAGAGAAATGATAACTGCAGTGGGGAGGGAATAAGATGTTTTGTGCTTTTTTCCGAATAAGCTTTCTGTAAGGCTTTCTCCATGATTTTATATTAGTGCATTTTTTTAAAGTGATTTCAGCTTTTTGTTTGTTTGTTTGTTTTGTTTATGGTTTGGGTTTTTTTTTAATGTTTTCATTCCCAAGTATCATTACAAATACAGAAAATCTAGGAAGTCACTGTGTAAAAAGTGCATGTGATCCCCATACAACCATAAATGCTGATGGATGAGATCGTTTTTTCTTTTTCTCTTGTGGGTCACAAAAGTTTTTCAGTTCAGGTAGGAAATGAAAGAACTGATAGAAAAAGTATTGCAATTAGGTAACTCGCTTTCCTTTTTGTTCCAAACAAAAATCCAGTTATGTTTAAGAAGCACTGACTTACTAAGTAAATGTGTTTCTGATGAAGAAAAAAAATAATGCAATTTATATATCTTATGTTGAAGTAAAATTCATTTAATGCATCTGCTCATGGGGCACTTTCATTTTTGTAGCATCTTATTTGTTTTCTTCAGAAAGGGGATTTTTAAAAAGTAGTGCAATCTTTTACTTGCAAGGACATTTCTGTTGCTTGAGAATAGTCTTGACAGTCCTCAAATTACACTTTTCGGAGGCCTTGATCTTGTTGTGTGGAACTCTTTTTTATCAAGTCTGTATTTTAAACGAAGGTCGAGGACACGATGGACGGAAGAGTTCGCTCTCATTTGAAACTTAGGCTCGCTCAAATTTTTCATCAGAATAAAGCGTTTACAGGGGTATTTTAAAGTCCTGCTTCTGATCATGGGCTTCAGCTGAGGGCCAAGTCAAGGGCATGGAAATGATAAAACTTTCAGCAATAATTCTGGGCCTCAGCTAAAACGCATCTTGTAGCGCTGCTGTGGGCAGGTTCCTCCCATCTTCCCATGCGCCAGTTCATTTTTATCTAAAAATTAGCCAGCCCATTGTAATGGCCAACCAGCCAAGTACTGCTATCTTTGCTTTATTATTCCTATCTGAGGAATTCATGCTTATGATCCATTTTGACTTATATAGAGTCTTTGCATTAATTAAATTCGCTTCAAACTAAAGTTATTCTACTTGACTGTATAAATGTGCCTTAATTACATGAATAGAACTATAGCCAGATCCCTGAATCAGTGCGGATTAAAACATCATTTCACAGCCAAACAGAAACATGTTCCCAATCACTGCACTTGAATTATTGTTATGTAGCTTGGGGCTTGTATTAAAATCACTGAATAATTGCAATCAGATTATTATAATCAAGTACAGGAGCAGTAATTACAGGTTACAGTCATTTTAAGCTGCCCTGGAAGTCCCATATACTGATCATATGCATATTAAAAGTTTATGTTAGTGATAAAATTAATGAACAGGATTGTAAGCTCCTGTCTGTGAGATAGGTGTCACATATCTTGCCATATATGGAGTTGTATTTTGCATAGCAAGGACATCCAGCCTATTTACATTCTTTTTTTTTTTGTGCTCACATCAGAAAGCTATCAACAAAGGAGAGGGGGAAAAAAATCTCCCGTCTATTTGCTGAAAAATCTGCTGCTTCACTCCACCCTAATTTAAGTACTGCTTAAAGATGTTATCCTTTTCCCTTGTAAGACTTCGCCAGGAGCATCGTTTATACCTATTTATTATGCCCTCTAATAACACAAAGAGAATTGTACAAAAGACAGAAGGAATATTAAACTTTGTCAACATGAGGACATTAGAGACATAAACATAAAGTTTTATTTCTGGGGGCTATTGGAGGACGGCATGGAAGGGAAATTAATTTAGAGAAGAATAAGTATTAAAAGAAAACTTTTCCAACCTGCTTCATATGGTCTTGCTTTGGAGAGGCCATAAAGTAAATAGGTATTTCTGATTTCCTGAGAGCTATATTAAAAACAGAAATCCATGCCGTCTTAATATTCTGATTAAAAGACAAAGACCTTACTGGTTTGACTGTAATAATCTTGTTCTTTGAATAAAACGATGAATACGGAATATGAGATATGAATTGGATTGTGATGGTCTGGGTCTAAAATTAGACCCTGAAACTGAAAGAAGCAAGAGGCCTCTCATCGCAGAGAAATGTCTTATGAACTTGTCGGCTAACCACAAAATAATTTCATTATGGAAAGAGTATGGAAACATCAGTGGAAGAGGGAGGCTAGCAAGGGTAAACGTAGAGAACGTGCAGAGGGAGCATGAGAAGAAACATGATGGTAAGGGTCCCAGATCGTACAAGGGTCTTGAAAGAGAATTTTCTCAGGACCTTTATTCAGACACGTAGCAGGGGATAAATTCATGACAATTAAACAGGAATGAATAAGAAAAATACATTCACAAGCGCCAGACAGATCAACCACCAAAGTACTCCCTCTTGCCAGCCTCACAGTCTTCCTACAGCCACCACGACAGCCAGCATACGCCAGACAAAAGGCCAGCTGAACACCCAGATGATGCTGCTGGAAAATTTTATGCTACGACTCAGCATCTGGGCTGCAGAGATGCCAAGTTCACCCCTCGGGTGCCCAGAGCAGTTGGCTCAGACACTGGACCAAGCAGAAGGGCAGTGGGCAACACGGATGGGGGGCTGCAAGACTGGCTTCATGAGAAGGAGATGTGAGTGCCAGGCGGCTAGCAGAACCTCAGGACCTGCCAGCGAGGTTTAGAGCTTGTGAAATTACCCACCAAAGTTTATGAACACAAGTTTCACACATTCACGAAGGAAGAGAGACGCATCGGCTTAATTACTGAGGTCTAACATCTGCAATGAGATCCAGCAGAGTCATCTTCCGAGAGCTCAGAAGAGGCTCAGGAGTGTAAAACCTGGATCTCGCCCGCCCGCAAGAAGATTGTGTCCAGCGTCTTTGAGTGAGCAGGTTGGCTTGGGCACCAGGAAGCATTATGCCCTTTCTATCTTGTGTGTAAAGAGAGGATAAAAATGGACCAATGAAGCTGTCGACACACATCACAGAATTCTTCTCTGAAAAGCGGTGCCTAGCAAAAACTTCACAATAGTGTGGTTTACGGTATCACTGTTAATGAAACGTATCTGGGTGAAAAGAACAGATGTATGGATTTTCACTTGCAAAGCATAATAAAATCAATTATTTACACAAAATTGCTGACGTATACTTCACCTCATCCCCCATAACACACATAGAAGTATTACGTTTTTCTCCAAGAAACTCACTGAGGAAAAATTATGACTGTAAGAACTTTGTTTGGGGAAAAAAGAAAGGATAAACCTAAAAGTTTAAACCGCCTGCAGAGGTCAGGAACGCTCCCGTAGTGTGAATAATCCTGGGTTTAATGGCATTGAAGTGCACCTACAGCTGCAGAGAAAAGGTATTGCTTTCCTCTCGAGCAGCATGAACAGCCTCTCTGGCCTCTCATGCTCCTGGGGATGCACAAGTGTGGGTGTCTTCAAGTGTTTTCGGCAAACCCACACCACTTGTTCGCCCAGCTCCGTGCAGCGCTGCCTACGGGGAGTTAAAATCTGACACGTCAGGGCTGTACTTAGATGGAGGAAAAGTCCAAAGGAGCTCCTGCATAATGAACTATCGTATGCGTGGTTTTTTTTTTTTTTTTTTTTGTGCCCAGTTCTTCAGTAATTCTCCGAGAGAAGGACACTTGCTGGATTTGGAGATCTCTGGGGAGAACACCATGTTGCGGTGGTGGGTGTGTGACGAAGCAGCAGTTGTGGCTGAAGCACAGGGGCTTTATCAGGGAGGAAGCCCCCCTTGCTGTGCGCGCACGCTGCTGGGCCGATCCCGTGCACATGGGATTAGCACAGAGCTGAAAGATTCCAGCAGCAGGAAGGGATTTTTTTTCCTCTCTCTCTTACATGTTTTCTTTTAAAGGCCCATGGTTTGCAGGGTTTGGTAAAATTCATAAAAAGTGACATTTTGCTAAGCAAACTGTTGAACACGGAAACCTCATTGGTGGATATTGGGCTTATCACTACTACAGCTTTGCCTACACATTTTTTTTTTTTTTTAAAAAGTACCCTTAACGTCAAAATCAAGATTTCAGACCAGCAATATTTTTTAGATTGCTTTGTTAGATCCAGTGTCCTATTGTCCTTGAAGGTCAATTTTCACCCAAGTGGTTGCCAATATGTGGAAAAATTAGGTAAATAATTTGTTCTCCTGATCTTTCTGATCCTGGGTACAACACAGAACGTTCTTGAAAATCGTGACGACTGAGCTTAACTTCTGTCATATGAAAGTAAAACAGATGGAAAAGAGCAAAACTAATATGAGTCCTCAGCCTGAAATGTTTTTGCATCCCTGTCAGGCAGAAGTGGAGTCAGTGATCCCCTGAAAAGAAATTTCTGTACTACCATTTAGGGTGCCTGCGCAACAATGCCCCTTTTCTTTGCATTTGCTGGAGGCTTCATGGGTCATGCTTGTACTTCAAGGCAGAAAAGGGTGAAGACAGACATGCAAGGGACAATTGTTTTCAGATGCAGGAAAAAATCACTCCAGTTAACCCATTCAAAACGTGTTGATCGGAGAAAAATCTCTCTGACACTTTATTTTTTTGTAGAACAAATTAAAAGGTAAATGTCCCAGAATTAGTCCCCAGTACTAAACTTCAGTGTATTCAAGGAATTGTTTTATATAGACTTTCCTGAATATGGATTTTGGGAAAACCTTATTGTTGCTGAGAAAATATTGCAAGGTTACTTTATACGATACATGTGTATTTCTTTAAGTTGCTCTTTCGGCAAACGTGCACAATAACCGCAATCACCTGGATGTGCACTTAGAATGAAATCAAAGCACAGTTCCACTGGAACTGCAGAGGAATCTGAAGTTTGAAAACTTCATTGCAATATGTCAGGAGAAAACAGCCTCAGTAAGATTCCTCACCACTTGAATTTTATACAAAATTCCTCAAGCAGTTCCTCGTCAAGCTAGCTGAAATTTCGTCAGTTTCACCAAGTTATGACATCATATTCTGATGGCAAAACAGAATTTTTCACTAGTGCTTGTTAAAACACTTATTAAATTATAAAGGACTAAAATGTGATATATTGAAACTAACATCTATAGAGAAGACAAAGGCATCAGAGGGTCCTGGAAGTAAGGTGTGTATCTCTTTTATTCAAGCAGGGAGTATGAACTTGTTTTAAAGTGCAATGTCTGCTCTTGACTCACGATGGGATTTCTTTAGCTTTAAAAAAATAATTTGGGACTGGGACGCATTTATAATGGCATTAATTCCTTTGAGAAATATGTTTTAATACCAAGTAGTGGACAAGAAAGTGGATATTGAAATGCAACGGACCGACATGCCTTTTCAGAGTGTCATACCAATGATGCCACAAGAATACCGAGAGACTGCCTTGCGATACACTTGAATCAGCGATACGACAGAGCTCAATATGATATTATAGGGCTTCCAAATTAAAACTGAGTAGTCAAACCAAATTCAATGAGCATGACTTATTTTTCATCAGACGTCCATATAAATACCAGTCTCCCTTTAGGCCTACTGCCTATGCCATAACACTTCTTTCAAGGACCATTACGCAGATGGGATGCAATAGAATTTAAAGACCTAAGTTTAAAAGGCTTAAGGTTAAGACTGTAAGACTACTGGGAATAATGTGAATGACGCGATTATGTCTGAGGTGAACCCCGGCATTTAGAAGAATGACGAATATTGTTGGGTTAACTTTAAGCCAGCATGATAAGCGTGTTATCCAAGGTTGCTCTTCCCTCCCCAATCTCCCTCCTGGCCCCAGATCATGATGCAAGTTGTGTTGCAGGTGTGTAAGGTGGTGTGTGGTCCCACATAATCCTTACAGAGCTGTTCCACTCCAAACAGTTAAAGAAATTCTGGATTCCCCTAGGATGGCGTGGTCCAATATGGTCCTTGGCTTTGCAGCAGAAAGATACACATCCCTACCAAATTCTGAGGTTCTGCTAATCACATCTGTCTATTATGTCCCCTCCGTGTATAACACCTCAAGTAGGAATCTTGCTCCATTACTCTGGAGATAAACTAAGTGTCTGTTTCCTTCACAGGCCCATGCATTCAGCACTTCAGTGAATGTATCCGACAGCTGAGGCTGGAGGGACACGTGGGGGAGACAGAGAACCAGACCTTAGGAGGGGTTTTGGACATTTTGGAGGCAGCTCCTCTCCTCTGTACTTGCTCTCTCTTCTCCATCCTGTTCCTCTTAACAATGCAGCTGGGCCACCTCTGAATCTTAGTAAATCTGTATTTTAGTTAATTTGACGACTTCGTTCTGCCTTCAAAGCTGTCTCAGTCATATTGCTTTAAAACTTGCTTACGTTCATTGTAAACTTCAGTATTCTACTACAGAGTTGATAGCAACAATGCTTTCAGGGAACTTGATCATCACTTTTCAAGTTTCAGCTGTGAATTACTGAAATATGAGAAAACATATGACCCTTTCCTCACAGTAATTTTTTGTCCACAGCAGCAGAGTAAGTACACATTGCATTCTTTCCAACCTGAAGCTCGTGAAAGCCAACCACACAACTCCGCTGTGTTGTCACCTCCTCTTTTGGCGCTCCTAACGCAAAAATGGATCACCCACGTGCCCAGTTTTGAAGACTTTGCTAGCACCCTCCTTCGCCCCTTTCTTCATTTGCCACTAATATCTAGCCATCTGCCGTTATCATCCATATCGTGAGAACACAGTTTTGCATTTATAAATTATTGACAGTTCTCTGTTACGATCTGTTTCAAGAGGAGCTGAAACGCTTCAGCACCTAGATCGTGTTCAACTGCATGTTAGAACTGCATTCGACAGTAGGCTCAAGCAAGCTAGTTTCTTTAAAACAGAAAATATCCCCCAGTTTCTGTATGGTGAAATGATTATGGTCATTCTGCTTTCAAAATCAAAATGGCAATCATAGAAAATAAACTTTTATATTCTCTTCAACATTAAAAAAAAAAAAAAAAAGGCATGGACAGACCTTTAGGAGGGGTCTAATTTAGATTTTACCAGCATTGTCCTGAGATAACGGTGAAGATGAGTTGTTATCTTAAATATAATGCGTCAATAAAAACAACAGAGAATCAGCTCTGCCACTCAACAGAATGATGGGGGAGGGAACAGCAGAATAAAGACCAGATTTTAGGGGAGATACTAAAAAACATACCAGTGATGTATTTCTAGCAACTTTAGTCTTGTAATACTTCACTCTGTTCTCGATCCCGTAAACAACAGCTAAAATTAGCACAATAATTTGGAATTTATGGTATAAAAAGAACAAGTGGAAAAACTCGACAGAACAGGGCTCCCAATGAATCTGAGCACTACTGATTAACACTAGTTTTTGAAATGTTAATTAGTTTTACACTTAACAGCTTGTCATTGTCTAAAAGGGCATAGGAGCAAACCTTCCAGAGTGAAGGCTGAGGAGTTTTTAACTCCTTGGTGACAGGAATTGGCGCACATTCCTTTGCTCTCAATAGCACCATGAGCAGACAAGAATTAATTAGCTTTGGTGATCAGTAAGATAAAAGAATGTAAGTATCGGAATTAGTTAGCAATGACAGGAGGCTGAAAGAAATATTAAGTAAATTAAGATGTACAGAGTAGTTACTGTCCACAAGCTAACTTGGTCCCCCTTATCAGGACTGAGAACTTTGCCAAAATATGAAATTATCTCCCCTTAAGAACGATGTCTGGCGATGTCTGGCAATGTCTGCCATTGCTTTGTTCATTTAAGCGCGACTTGATGACACATTAAAGACTGCGAAGTATGCAAAATTGAAGGAAGTAGAAGGGATTAGATAATGATGATGTAGGAATATGTTTATCCATTATATATTTCAATTTAAATCATTGCTTTGCAATCTTCGAGGATTTAGACTGGAGGGGGGGGGAAGTAAACATATTTTCCTCATATATGTCTGTATCTTCAATTAACCAAAATCTGGCACAAAACAGAAAGTTTTGTGGCTCGATAACGCTTCCTCCTGCGCATTCACACACAAGCCACAATCCAGCTGACAATGCCTCCAATGTGAAGCTATAGATTTATCGGCCAGGTGTGAAAAATCGCGGAGCAGGGAGGTAGAGCCAGCCCAGCTGAGTTTTCACACAGTCCAGCTGAACACGAGATGCTGATCTACCTTCATCCCCGCAAAATTCGCATCCCTGGAGCAGGGAGGGCGAACAGGCGGTGTTGCTGCCTGTTTTGCATGCGTTTCAGCAGGCTCCATTCTCCTGTAAGTAGAGCAAATTTCTCACGTGCTAAGTTCACATATACATTTTCAGTTACCAGAGAAGTGCAAAAATGCGACGTTAAATTTGAATTAGAGAAACCGATAAACACTCCATTTAGGTTTCGGGTTGGCCACAAAGCTCAGAGAACTTGGCAAAGCAAACACAGCATCTTCCCACTGTCTGTGCGACCGGAGCGATATCCTGCCACGTGGAAGGAGTCTTGGCTTGTCCCTGTAGTTTGCTGAACACCTTTCTAGATTATTGCAATTTGCATCATTTGACACATTTCGGCAAAAATAGAAATTCTTTTATTGGTTCAAGTTTCTCTGTGAAGACTTCAACAAGTTTCACTTTGCAAACAGGCCAAATTGTTTCCAAATGCAGAATTTGTGTTGCAGAGGATTTTTTTTTTAATTTTTTTTTTCTTTTCCAAGGGGGGATGCTTTAGTAGTGGCTACTTTAGTGAAAATACACTACCTATCCTGTGAATTATTTTACTTCTTTTTGTCATATGTGTTCTTCTTCCTCCCATGAGGTTTTGAAATTAGTAAATTCCCAGTGAACTTTGGCTAAATTTAAAATGGTTAATTATGGAACACGGTACGTCTGCAAATCCTATCTCAATTCCTCCCTTTCCCAGAAAAAACTCAGCTAAGAGAAATGTGGCATGTAACCTAAATGATACCAGGACACTAAACATTTTTATTGAAAACAAAATAGCCTTACCGTGTTCATAAGCCTAAAACTTTCAAGTCTTTATTCTGTTGTGTGCACGTTTTCAAGAGAAATAAAAAGCTGGAATGTTTTTAGAAACTGCATAAGCTGCATTATCTATGTACAATGTGGGTATAATACTACATTGGTCAGCAACTATAATGTAAAAGGTAATGTGTAAGAGTTTTATATGCTTCTCAGAACTATAAAGGAAGTGTGAGTGGATTTTAAACATTTTGATTAGCACCACAAAGATTTTAATGCTTTATTTAAACAGTTTGCTATAGGGCAAACACATTTGGTAGACAAGTAAAATGAAAGCACAGGCATCAGTTTCCCTGTTTTCTATTAAGTAATGTTGCGAAGTAAGCAGAAGTTGGATTCAGATATCAGATAATTATCTCCACACTATGTGTCACAGTAAATAATTTTAATTGGTTTAACTTCAGGGACCATTACTGGCCTAATTAGAAACATGAAAAGGCTACAAGTATTAGGAAATATCCTGAAGGAATGAGAACATTAGCAATTCTGTCAAGCCATTTTTAAAATAGTACACAGTAGCAGTCACATTTCAGTAAAAGGCAGATTACTTGAAAGGTGCTTTTAGGAAAACAGTACTTGTGGGTTTGTAATAAGAGAAGCTGGTGGGCAAGCGTAGAGAATGTGTAATGCTCCGCGTGTATTGTTGCTGTGTTAAAGATACGCTGGTCTTATTCTGATTGCTTTTTTTTTTTTTTTTTAAAGACACAGGTTAACTTTGTGCTGGGCAGGAGTTGTGAGAGCCCGGGGGCAGGGAAGGAGCGGGAGGAGTGCCCATGGCAAGCAAGGTCATGTGGTTAAGAGAAAAAAAAAAAAAAAAGAAAAAAAAAGATAAAAAAAGCTAAGCCCAGGTTGTGTGGTGTTTGGAAGGGTGGGAAGTTTGGAAAACTTTCATCAAAAATATGTACCAGCCTCTTTGGTGCTTTGGTGGAGCTCTGTAAAGATGACTCTTGAGCTTTTCACTCTTCCACCTCTTTGTCTCAGTTTTTTTGGATCTTCCATGAGCACCCACACCCCAAATGAGGCCACGAGGCAGTGATCTTGTGCTGAATGACACCTTCTGGGTGTAAGCAATTCCACGGCTTCTCGTGCTGGGTTTTAACACTCCCTACCCTCTGTGGAAAACCTCTGTGGCTTAGAGGACTGTGCTTTGACTCGTCTGCCACTGGAAGCCAATGGGCAAGCAGTGGTGAGCTCAGGAGGAATCATTTAACAGACCCCAGATCTCAGTACCTAGTTGTTCACTCTTAAAAAAACCCCAGACACAGAGGTTTCCTCCATTTGCACTGAACCGCTTGCTGTAAACATTGTAAAAAATTTGAATATGCCCCATTGCTTTAACGAGCACGTGGCTGGCTTCGGATTTGCTCTGCTGCTGCACCTGATTTGCCCAGTTGTTCTGCTTTCTCAGGGTTTATTAGCCACTTAACCCCTTTCCAGGGGTTACTCACTTTTTTAAATGTGACTGAGTACTACTAGATGAGTTGCAATTGTACGTTTTTGGAGGCTGGGCTTGAGGGAAAGGGGAAAAACATGCTAATGAATAAAAACACGTACAAGACTTGCTGCATAATCCGGATGAGCTGTTCGGTCGGGTCCTCATCCTCTCTCCTGCAGTGTTTCATATAATGTGCCTGGGGTGGTGCAAGAAATACTACAGAGGAAAAATTTTATGACAGCCTTAGGGGAATGAACACTTGAATCGTGTTATGCTCCGTGTTTGCCAATAGAGGTAGGGTAAACAATGGTGAGGTAGGAAGAGCAATGGGGACAGCCGACCACCTGGGGGGTTTTGCTGCTGGAGAACAGCATCACAGATTTAAGCAGCACAAGCTGCTTGAACAGTTGATCAACACCTGCCACCACTACAGCAAAGGGTATTTTTATTGATATTTATATGAATACCTCAGAGCTATGCAGATGTAAAATATATGTATAATCTTTTTGCTATTAATCTCCATTCTTCTATTAACCTGTGGGAATTCCGCTATACACACTCATAGCCAAAAATACATTCCCAGTGATGCTCATCTAAATCTTAATAACATTCAGTGTCAATTTGTTCTATAGGCTGTGCACCACCTAATGAGATAACTCCTTTTGTATTTTTATCTAGCATCATGTTGTTCTCATGGAAGAAGGGCTTTAATCCACCTTTTTCATAACTCCGCTTTGTTAGGTCTTTCCTGTCCCCTGCTAAAGAAAACAGGTGCAATCCTCACCAAATTTCTGCACCATATACCCTTGTTCTGTCCAAGCTTTTCCATCCACCTCTAAATAGTGCCTTAGAGAGGCATCATAGCAAAGCCAAATATACTGTATGGGGGTACATCATTTTCCATCGAACATTATTTTCAATTTATATTCTGTTCCTACTGTAGCATTACCCAATTTACATTTTTGAAGACCATTACCTATTGAACAAAAGTTCCCATTGATTTAGCAAGTGTTTTTCTGATGGAAGAGTGCTTGCTATGCTTAAAATGTGAAAAAGGCCAATAGATCATGCATGAGATAGGAACATAACTTCATCTAGTACATTGGTGAGAATACGAGGAAGCAGCGAAACTGCTGAAACTGCTGAAACTGCGAGTTGCTTTAGGTAATGAATGCTTATGTAAAACTCTGACTTTGTCAAACTAATGACTGTACCAACATGGTCATATAAGACTTAGAGAAAGGAATTTCAGCAAAATGGCTTTTTGTGACTGCTTTACTTTTCAGCTATATTTTCTGAAAGGTTTAAGTGGTACCTGGTATCTTTTTCTACTTAATCTGAAAAGATATAGCAGCAGTGGAGGTTAGGAGAATACAAGAAGGTGATTTGTTATATATATATATATATATATATATATATACACATATATATATAGAGAGAGATAGAGTAAGAGTTCTCCTTTGATGGCCTCAGGTGAACATTCCCAGAGGCAGAGGGCAGTACATCCCAGTTGTGCTCTTGACAAAAAAGGAGCTGGTGGAGAGGTCTGCATGGAGCTCCTGTGCCACAGGCTGACCTCTGCCTACTGCCTCACCTCGCGAACCAACAACATGGTTCTTGGCTCACATTACATGTCTTTTCTGTGAATGGCTGGGCTCCAAGTTTCGAAACCATCACACCTGTATGATTTAAAAGCAGCCTCTGATTGTATCTCCACTTCCTTCCTGTAAAAAAGGTGAAGATAACAATTCTATTGGGGCTATACATAAAAAGTAGTACGGAAAATAAGAAAAAGTGCCAAAAGGCTTCCCATCAAAGACCACACAAAGCAGAAGAAGTGGCCAATTTTTAATGAATCACAAAATATTATTTCCAGGCATGTTCCATACAAAGAGAGTGGAAGGCATGAAGATCCACTTCTCCAGCGCTGTGTAGATATCCAGCTACTGTGAGACCAGTAACAGGAGCACAATGGAGCTCTGTGTATGCTTCCTTCTCATTAAGGAAAAAGACTTTCCAAAAAGCAGAATAAATTTCTGGATGAGTAGATTGAGGGAGGACATGGCAATGCACCCTGGTCCGCTCTTATTCCTGTTTGCAGAAGAGTCTCTAAAAGGCAGGATAAAATATAAAAACAAAGGGAACTCAGACCATAACTCACCATGGCTAACACCTGCAAGCTTCTTAAATGTTCAGCTATCATTCAAAGTCCTTATTGAAGGTAGAGAATATCTCACTGTGCAGGCAAAGATGCGAATGCCTCGGGACCTTCGCCATTCCCTCTCTTCGCCTGATGCTGTAAAAGGGAGATAATAACAATCAAAGGGAGCCCAGACCATCACAAATCACGCACAACCCCTCTCCAGGTCTCTGCCACACTCTCAAAACTTAACTTTGCCTCAGTGGCCAGGGGAAACATAGAAATCATCTGGCTCGGTGGCCGAGGATGGGAATACCTCAGGGCCTGCTCCGTTACCTCTCTAGGCCTGATGCTGTAAAAGGAAAGATAATATCACCAAACAAAGGGAGCCCAGACCATCACGAACCACGCACAACCCCTCTCCAGGTCTGGGCCACACTCTCAAAACTTAACTTTGCCTCAGTGCCCTGGTGCAAAATAGAAATCATCTGGTTCTGTGGCCACGGAGGGGAATATATCAGGGCCTGCTCGGTTCCCTCTCTTGGCCTGACGCTGTAAAAGGCAAGATAATATCAACAACCAAAGGGAGCCCAGACCATGACGAACCACGCACAACCACTGACCAGGTCTCGGCCACACTTTCAAAACTTAACTTTGCCTCAGTGGCCTGGTGGGACGCAGAAATTATCTGGTTCGGTGATTGAGGATGGGAATGCCAATTGGCCTGCTGCGTTCCATCTCTTGGCCTTATGATGTGAAAGGCAAGATAATATAAACAAAAAAAAGGGAGCCCACACCATGACGAACCATGCACAACCCCTCTCCAGGTCTCTGCCACACTCTCAAAAATTAACGTTGCCTCACTGACCTGGTGGAACGTAGAAATCATCTGGATCTGTGGCCAAGGATGGGAATGCCTCAAGGACTGCTCCGTTCCCTCTCTTGGCCTGATGCTGTAAAAACCAAGATAATATCAACAACCAAAGGGAGCCCAGACCATCACAAAACACGCACAACCCCTCTCAAGGTCTTCACCACACTCTCAAAATTAACTTGGCCTCAGTGGCCTGGTGAAACGTAGAAATCATCTGGATCTGTGGCCAAGGATGGGAATGCCTAAGGGCCTGTTAAGTTCCCTCTCTTGGTCTGATGCTGTAAAAGGCAAGATAATATCAACAAAGAAAGACCGCCCAGACTATGATGAACCACGCACAACCCCTCCCGAGGTCTCGGCCACACTCTCAAAACTTAACTTTGCCTCAGTGGCCTGGTGGAACATAGCAATAATCTGGGTCTGTGGCCGAGGATGGGAATAAATCAGGGCCTGCTTCTTTACCTCTCTTGGCCTGATGCTGTAAAAGGCAAGATAATATCAACAACCAAAGGGAGACCAGACCACCACGAAACACGCACAACCCCTGTCCAGGTCTCAGAAACAATCTCAAAACTTAACTTTGCCTCAGTGGCCTGGAGAAATGTAGAAATCAACAGGTTCTGCGGCCGAGGATGCGAATAAATCAGGGCCTGCTCGGTTCCCTCTCTTGGCCTGATGCTGTAAAAGGCAAGACAATATCAACAACCAAAGGGAGCCCAGACCACCACGAACCACGCACAACCCCTCTCCAGGTCTCCACCACACTCTCAAAACTTAGCTTTGCCTCAGTGGCCTGGAGAACTGTAGAAATCATCAGGTTCTGTGGCCAAGGATGGGAATGCATCAAGGCCTGCTCGGTTTACCTCTCTTGGCCTGATGCTGTAAAAGGCAAGATAATATCAACAAAGAAAGAGAGCCCAGACCATCACGAACCACGCACAACCCCTCTCCAGGTCTCGGCCACACTCTCAAAACTTAACTTTGCCTCAGTGCTCTAGTGGAACGTAGAAATCATCTGCTTCTATGGCCGAGGATAGGAATGCTCCATGGCCTGCTGCTTTACCTCTCTTGGCCTGACGCTGTAAAAGGCAAGATAATATCAACAACCAAAGGGAGACCAGACCATCACGAACCACGCACAACCCTGTCCAGGTCTCGGTCACACTCTCAAAACTTAACTTTGCCTCAGTGGCCTGGAGAAATGTAGAAATCAACAGGTTCTGCGGCCAAGGATGGGAATAAATCAGGGCCTTCTCGGTTCCCTCTCTTGGCCTGATGCTGTAAAAGGCAAGACAATATCAACAACCAAAGGGAGCCCAGACCATCACGAAACATGCACAACCCCTGTCCAGGTCTCGGAAACAATCTCAAAACTTAACTGTGCCTCAGTGGCCTGGAGGAATGTAGAAATCATCAGGTTCTATGGCCGAGGATGGGAATGCTTCAAGGCCTGCTCGGTTCCCTCTCTTGGCCTGATGCTGTAAAAGGCAAGATAATATCAACAAAGAAAGAGAGTCCAGACCATGACGAACCATGTACAACCCCTCTCCAGGTCTCCACCACACTCTCAAAACTTAACTTTGCCTCCGTGGCCTGCTGGAACGTAATACTCATCTGGATCTGTGGCCAAGGATGGGAATGCTCCATGGCCTGCTGCTTTACCTCTCTTGGCCTGACGCTGTAAAAGGCAAGATAATATCAACAACCAAAGGGAGCCCAGACCACCACGAACCACGCACAACCCCTCTCCAGGTCTCGGCCACACTCTCAAAACTTAACGTTGCCTCAGTGGCCTGGTGGAACGTAGCAATCATCTGCTTCTATGGCCGAGGATAGGAATGCTCCATGGCCCGCTTCTTTACCTCTCTTGGCCTAATGCTGTAAAAGGCAAGATAATATCAACAACCAAAGGGAGTCCAGACCACCACGAAACACGCACAACCCCTGTCCAGGTCTCGGAAACAATCTCAAAACTTAACTTTGCCTCAGTGGCCTGGAGGAATGTAGAAATCATCAGGTTCTGTGGCCGAGGATGGGAATAAATCAGGGCCTGCTCGGTACCCTCTCTTGGCCTGATGCTGTAAAAAGCAAGACAATATCAACAAACAAAGGGAGCCCAGACCATCACAAAACACGCACAACCCCTGTCCAGGTCTCGGAAACAATCTCAAAACTTAACTTTGCCTCAGTGGCCTGGAGAAATGTAGAAATCAACAGGTTCTATGGCTGAGGATGGGAATAAATCAGAGCCTGCTCGCTTCCCTCTCTTGGCCTGATGCTGTAAAAGGCAAGACAATATCAACAAAGAAAGAGAGCCCAGACCATCACGAAACATGCACAACCCCTCTCCAGGTCTCGGCCACACTCTCAAAATTTAACTTTGCCTCAGTGGCATGGTGGAACGTAGAAATCATCTGCTTCTATGGCCGAGGATAGTAATACTCCGTGGCCTGCTGCTTTACCTCTCTTGGCCTAACGCTGTAAAAGGCAAGATAATATCAACAACCAAAGGGAGTCCAGACCACCACGAAACACGCACAACCCCTCTCCAGGTCTCAGAAACAATCTCAAAACGTAACTTTGCCTCAGTGGCCTGGAGGAATGTAGAAATCATCAAGTTCTTCGGACGAGGATGCGAATAAATCAGGGCCTGTTCGGTTCCCTCTCTTGGTCTGATGCTGTAAAAGGCAACATAATATCAACAACCAAAGGGAGCCCAGACCATGACGAACCATGCACAACCCCTCTCCAGGTCTCCACCACACTCTCAAAACTTAACTTTGCCTCAGTGGCCTGCTGGAACGTAGAAATCATCTGGATCTGTGGCCAAGGATGGGACTGCTCCATGGCCTGCTGCTCTACCTCTCTTGGCCTGACGCTGTAAAAGGCAAGATAATATCAACAACCAAAGGGAGACCAGACCATCACGAAACATGCACAACCCCTGTCCAGGTCTCGGAAACAATCTCAAAACTTAACTTTGCCTCAGTGGCCTGGAGGAATGTAGAAATCATCACGTTCTGTGGCCGAGGATGGGAATAAATCAGGGCCTGCTCGGTTCCCTCTCTTGGCCTGATGCTGTAAAAGGCAAGACAATATCAACAACCAAAGGGAGCCCAGACCATCACGAAACATGCACAACCCCTCTCCAGGTCTCGGCCACACTCTCAAAACTTAACTTTGCCTCAGTGGCCTGGAGAAATGTAGAAATCAACAGGTTCTGTGGCCGAGGATGGGAATAAATCAGGGCCTGCTTGGTTCCCTCTCTTGGCCTGATGCTGTAAAAGGCAAGATAATATCAACAACCAGAGGGAGCCCAGACCATCACGAACCACGCACAACCCCTCTCCAGGTCTCGGCCACACTCTCCAAACTTAACTTTGCCTCAGTGGCCTGGTGGAACGTAGAAATCATCTGCTTCTATGGCCGAGGATAGGAATGCTCCATGGCCTGCTGCTTTACCTCTCTTGGCCTGACGCTGTAAAAGGCAAGATAATATCAACAACCAAAGGGAGCCCAGACCACCACGAAACACGCACAACCCCTCTCCAGGTCTCAGAAACAATCTCAAAACTTAACTTTGCCTCAGTGGCCTGGAGGAATGTAGAAATCATCAAGTTCTGCGGCCGAGGATGCGAATAAATCAGCCCCTGCTCGGTTCCCTCTCTTGGCCTAATGCTGTAAAAGGCAAGACAATATCAAGAACCAAAGGGAGCCCAGACCATCACGAACCACGCACAACCCCTCTCCAGGTCTCCACCACACTCTCAAAACTTAAATTTGCCTCAGTGCTCTGGTGGAACGTAGAAATCATCTGCTTCTATGGCCGAAGATGGGAATGCTCCATGGCCTGCTGCTTTACCTCTCTTGGCCTGACGCTGTAAAAGGCAAGATAATATCAACAAACAAAGGGAGCCCAGACCACCACGAAACACGCACAACCCTGTCCAGGTCTCAGTCACACTCTCAAAAATTTACTTTGCCTCAGTGGCCTGGAGAAATGTAGAAAACATCAGGCTCTGTGGCCGAGGATGGGAATAAATCAGGGCCTGTTCGGTTCCCTCTCTTGGCCTAATGCTGTAAAAGGCAAGATAATATCAACAACCAAAGGGAGCCCAGACCACCACGAAACACGCACAACCCCTGTCCAGGTCTCGGAAACAATCTCAAAACTTAACTTTGCCTCAGTGGCCTGGAGAAATGTAGAAATCATCAGGTTCTGTGGCCGACGATGGCAATAAATCAGGGCCTGCTCGGTTTCCTCTCTTGGCCTGATGCTGTAAAAGGCAAGACAATATCAACAAAGAAAGAGAGCCCAGACCATCACGAACCAAGCACAACCCCTCTCCAGGTCTCGGCCACACTCTCAAAACTTAACTTTGCCTCAGTGGCCTGCTGGAACGTAGAAATCATCTGCTTCTATGGCCGAGGATAGGAATGCTCCATGGCCTGCTGCTTTACCTCTCTTGGCCTGATGCTGTAAAAAGCAAGATAATATCAACAACCAAAGGGAGCCCAGACCACCACGAAACACGCACAACCCCTCTCCAGGTCTCAGAAACAATCTCAAAACGTAACTTTGCCTCAGTGGCCTGGAGGAATGTAGAAATCATCAAGTTCTGCGGCCGAGGATGCGAATAAATCAGCCCCTGTTCGGTTCCCTCTCTTGGCCTAATGCTGTAAAAGGCAAGATAATATCAACAACCAAAGGGAGCCCAGACCATCACAAAACACGCACAACCCTGTCCAGGTCTCGGAAACAATCTCAAAACTTAACTTTGCCTCAGTGGCCTGGAGGAATGTAGAAATCATCAGGTTCTGTTGCCGAGGATGGGAATGCCTCAAGGCCTGCTCGGTTCCCTCTCTTGGCCTGATACTGTAAAAGGCAAGATAATATCAACAACCAAAGGGAGCCCAGACCATCACGAACCATGCACAACCCCTCTCCAGGTCTGGGCCACACTCTCAAAACTTAACTTTGCCTCAGTGGCCTGGTGGAACGTAGAAATCATCTGGATCTGTGGCCAAGGATGGGAATGCTCCATGGCCTGCTGCTTTACCTCTCTTGGCCTGACGCTGTAAAAGGCAAGATAATATCAACAACCAAAGGGAGCCCAGACCAGCACGAACCGCGCACAACGTTGTCCAGGTCTCGGCCACACTCTCAAACCTTTACTTTGCCTCAGTGGCGTGGGGGAACGTAGAAATCATCTGCTTCTGTGGCCGACGATGGCAATAAATCAGGGCCTGCTCGGTTCCCTCTCTTGGCCTGATGCTGTGAAAGGCAAGACAATATCAACAAACAAAGGGAGCCCAGACCATCACGAACCATGCACAACCCCTCTCCAGGTCTCGGCCACACTCTCAAAACTTAACGTTGCCTCAGTGCCCTGCTGGAATGTTGAAAATATCTGCTTCTGTGGCCGAGGATGGGAATGCCTCAAGGCCTGCTCGGTTCCCTCTCTTGGCCTGATGCTGTAAAAGGCAAGACAATATCAACAAACAAAGGGAGCCCAGACCATCACGAAACATGCACAACCCCTGTCCAGGTCTCGGAAACAATCTCAAAACTTAACTTTGCCTCAGTGGCCTGGAGAAATGTAGAAATCAACAGGTTCTGTGGCCAAGGATGGGAATAAATCAGGGCCTGCTCGGTTCCCTCTCTTGGCCTGATGCTGTGAAAGGCAAGATAATATCAACAACCAAAGGGAGCCCAGACCATCACGAACCACGCACAACCCCTCTCCAGGTCTCCACCACACTCTCAAAACTTAAATTTGCCTCAGTGCTCTGGTGGAACGTAGAAATCATCTGCTTCTATGGCCGAGGATGGGAATGCTCCATGGCCTGCTGCTTTACCTCTCTTGGCCTGACGCTGTAAAAGGCAAGATAATATCAACAACCAAAGGGAGACCAGACCATCATGAACCACGCACAACCCTGTCCAGGTCTCGGTCACACTCTCAAAACTTAACTTTGCCTCAGTGGCCTGGAGAAATGTAGAAATCATCAGGTTCTGCGGCCAAGGATGGGAATAAATCAGGGCCTGCTCGGTTCCCTCTCTTGGCCTGATGCTGTAAAAGGCAAGACAATATCAACAACCAAAGGGAGCCCAGACCATCACGAACCATGCACAACCCCTCTCCAGGTCTCCACCACACTCTCAAAACTTAACTTTGCCTCAGTGGCCTGGTGGAAAGTAGAAAACATCTGGATCTGTGGCCAAGGATGGGAATGCTCCACGGCCTGCTGCTTTACCTCTCTTGGCCTGATGCTGTAAAAGGCAAGATAATATCAACAAACAAAGGGAGCCCAGACCACCACGAAACACGCACAACCCTGTCCAGGTCTCAGTCACACTCTCAAAACTTTACTTTGCCTCAGTGGCCTGGAGAAATGTAGAAAACATCAGGTTCTGCGGCCGAGGATGGGAATAAATCAGGGCCTGTTCGGTTCCCTCTCTTGGCCTGATGCTGTAAAAGGCAAGATAATATCGACAACCAAAGGGAGTCCAGACCATCACAAAACACGCACAACCCCTGTCCAGGTCTCGGAAACAATCTCAAAACTTAACTTTGTCTCAGTGGCCTGGAGGAATGTAGAAATCATCAAGTTCTGTGCCGAGGATGCGAATAAATCAGGGCCTGTTCGGTTTCCTCTCTTGGCCTGATGCTGTAAAAGGCAAGATAATATCAACAACCAAAGGGAGCCCAGACCATCACGAACCATGCACAACCCCTCTCCAGGTCTCGGCCACACTCTCAAAACTTAACGTTGCCTCAGTGGCCTTGTGGAACGTAGAAATCATCTGCTTCTATGGCCGAGGATAGGAATGCTCCGTGGCCTGCTGCTTTACCTCTCTTGGCCTGACGCTGTAAAAGGCAAGACAATATCAACAACCAAAGGGAGCCCAGACCACCACAAAACACGCACAACCCCTGTCCAGGTCTCAGAAACAATCTCAAAACTTAACTTTGCCTCAGTGGCCTGCTGGAACGTAGAAATCATCAGGTTTGTGGCCGAGGATGGGAATGCCTCAAGGCCTGCTCGGTTCCCTCTCTTGGCCTGATGCTGTAAAAGGCAAGATAATATCAACAACCAAAGGGAGCCCAGACCATGACGAACCATGCACAACCCCTGTCCATGTCTCCACCACACTCTCAAAACTTAACTTTGCCTCAGTGGCCTGCTGGAACGTAATAATCATCTGGATCTGTGGCAAAGGATGGGAATGCTCCATGGCCTGCTGCTTTACCTCTCTTGGCCTGACGCTGTAAAAGGCAAGATAATATCAACAACCAAAGGGAGCCCAGACCATCACGAACCGCGCACAACCCTGTCCAGGTCTCGGAAACAATCTCAAAACTTAACTTTGCCTCAGTGGCCTGGAGGAATGTAGAAATCATCAGGTTCTGTGGCCGACGATGGCAATAAATCAGGGCCTGCTCGGTTTCCTCTCTTGGCCTGATGCTGTAAAAGGCAACACAATATCAACAAACAAAGGGAGCCCAGACCATCACGAACCATGCACAACCCCTCTCCAGGTCTCGGCCACACTCTCAAAACTTAACGTTGCCTCAGTGCCCTGCTGGAATGTTGAAAACATCTGCTTCTGTGGCCGAGGATGGGAATGCCTCAAGGCCTGCTCGGTTCCCTCTCTTGGCCTGATGCTGTAAAAGGCAAGATAATATCAACAAAGAAAGAGAGCCCAGACCATCACGAACCACGCACAGCCCCTCTCCAGGTCTCGGCCACACTCTCAAAACTTAACTTTGCCTCAGTGGCCTGCTGGAACGTAGAAATCATCTGCTTCTTTGGCCGAGGATGGGAATGCTCCATGGCCTGCTGCTTTACCTCTCTTGGCCTGACGCTGTAAAAGGCAAGACAATATCAACAACCAAAGGGAGACCAGACCACCACGAAACACGCACAACCCTGTCCAGGTCTCGGTCACACTCTCAAAACGTAACTTTGCCTCAGTGGCCTGGAGGAATGTAGAAATCATCAGGTTCTGTGGCCGAGGATGGGAATAAATTAGGGCCTGTTCGGTTCCCTCTCTTGGCCTGATGCTGTAAAAGGCAAGATAATATCAACAAAGAAAGAGAGCCCAGACCATCACGAACCACGCACAACCCCTCTCCAGGTCTCGGCCACACTCTCCAAACTTAACTTTGCCTCAGTGGCCGGGAGAAATGTAGAAATCATCAGGTTCTGTGGCTGAGGATGGGAATAAATCAGGGCCTGCTCGGTTCCCTCTCTTGGCCTGAAGCTGTGAAAGGGAAGATAATGTCAACAAAGAAAGAGAGCCCAGACCATGACGAACCATGCACAACCCCTCTCCAGGTCTCGGCCACACTCTCAAATATTAACTTTGCCTCAGTGGCCTCGTGGAATGTAGAAATCATCTGCTTCTATGGCCGAGGATGGGAATGCTCCATGGCCTGCTGCTTTACCTCTCTTGGCCTGACGCTGTAAAAGGCAAGATAATATCAACAACCAAAGGGAGTCCAGACCACCACGAAACACACACAACCCCTCTCCAGGTCTCAGAAACAATCTCAAAACTTAACTTTGCCTCAGTGGCCTGGAGAAATGTAGAAATCATCAGGTTCTGTGGCCGAGGATGGGAATAAATCAGGGCCTGCTCGGTTCCCTCTCTTGGCCTGATGCTGTGAAAGGCAAGATAATATCAACAACCAAAGGGAGCCCAGACCATCACGAACCACGCACAACCTCTCTCCAGGTCTCGGCCACACTCTCAAAACTTAACTTTGCCTCAGTGGCCTGGAGGAATGTAGAAATCATCTGCTTCTATGGCCGAGGATGGGAATGCCTCAAGGCCTGCTCGGTTCCCTCTCTTGGCCTGATGCTGTAAAAGGCAAGATAATATCAACAAAGAAAGAGAGCCCAGACCATCACGAAACATGCACAACCTCTCTCCAGGTCTCGGCCACACTCTCAAAACTTAACTTTGCCTCAGTGGCCTGGTGGAAAGTAGAAAACATCTGGTTCTGTGGCCAAGGATGGGAATGCCCCATGGCTTGCTCTGTTCCCTCTCTTGGCCTGATACTGTAAAAGGAAAGATAATATCAAAAAACAAAGGGAGCCCAGACGATCACGAACCACGCACAACCCGTGTCCAGGTCTCGGAAACAATCTCAAAACTTAAGATTGCCTCAGAGGCCTTGTGGAATGTAGAAATCATCTGGTTTTATGGCCAAGGATGGGAATGCCTAAGGGCCTGTTCGGTTCCCTCTCTTGCCCTGATGCTGTAAAAGGCAAGATAATATCAACAAACAAAGGGAGCCCAGACCATCACGAACCACGCACAACCCCTCTCCAGGTCTCGGCCACAATCTCAAAACTTTACTTTCCCTCAGTGCTCTAGTGGAACGTAGACATCATCTGCTTCTATGGCTGAGGATGGGAATGCTCCATGGCCTGCTGCTTTACCTCTCTTGGCCTGACACTGTAAAAGGCAAGATAATATCAACAAACAAAGGGAGCCCAGACCACCACGAAACACGCACAACCCCTCTCCAGGTCTCAGAAACAATCTCAAAACTTAACTTTGCCTCAGTGGCCTGGAGGAATGTAGAAATCATCAAGTTCTGCGGCCGAGGATGCGAATAAATCAGGGCCTGCTCGGTTCCCTCTCTTGGCCTGATGCTGTAAAAGGCAAGATAATATCAACAAAGAAAGAGAGCCCAGACCATGACCAACCACGCATAGCCACTCCCCAGGTCTCCACCACACTCTCAAAACTTAACTTTGCCTCAGTGGCCTGCTGGAACGTAATAATCATCTGGATCTGTGGCCGACGATGGCAATAAATCAGGGCCTGCTCGGTTTCCTCTCTTGGCCTGATGCTGTAAAAGGCAAGGTAATATCAACAACCAAAGGGAGCCCAGATCATCACAAACCAAACACGACCCCTCTCCAGGTCTCGGCCACACTCTCCAAACTTAACGTTGCCTCAGTGCCCTGCTGGAATGTTGAAAACATCTGCTTCTGTGGCCGAGGATGGGAATGCCTCAAGGCCTGCTCGGTTCCCTCTCTTGGCCTGATGCTGTAAAAGGTAAGATAATATCAACAAAGAAAGAGAGCCCAGACCATGACCTACCATGCACAACCCCTCTCCAGGTCTCGGCCACACTCTCAAAACTTAACTTTGCCTCAGTGGTCTGGTGGAACATAGAAATCATCTGCTTCTATGGCTGAGGATGGCAATGCCCCATGGCTTGCTCCATTCCCTCTCTTGGCCTGATGCTGTAAAAAGCAAGATAATATCAACAACCAAAGGGAGCCCAGACCATCACGAACCACGCACAACCCCTCTCCAGGTCTCAGTCACACTCTCAAAACTTAACTTTGCCTCAGTGGCCTGAGGAATATAGAAATCATCAGGTACTGTGGCCGATGATGGGAATAAATCAGGGCCTGCTCGGTTCCCTCTCTTGGCCTGATGCTGTAAAAGACAAGATAATATCAACAACCAAAGAGAGCCCAGATGATCACGAACCACGCACAACCCCTCTCCAGGTCTCGGCCACACTCTCAAATATTAACTTTGCCTCAGTGCCCTTGTGGAAGGTTGAAAACATCTGCTTCTGTGGCCGAGGATGGGAATGCCTCAAGGCCTGCTCGGTTCCCTCTCTTGCCCTGATGTTGTAAAAGGCAAGATAATATCAACAAACAAAGAGAGCCCAGATGATCACGAACCACGCACAACCCCTCTCCAGGTCTCGGCCACACTCTCAAATATTAACTTTGCCTCAGTGCCCTTGTGGAAGGTTGAAAACATCTGCTTCTGTGGCCGAGGATGGGAATGCCTCAAGGCCTGCTCGGTTCCCTCTCTTGGCCTGATACTGTAAAAGGCAAGATAATATCAACAACCAAAGGGAGCCCAGACCATCACGAAACACGCACAACCCCTGTCCAGGTCTCAGAAACAATCTCAAAACTTAACTTTGCCTCAGTGGCCTGGAGAAATGTAGAAATCAACAGGTTCTGCGGCTGAGGATGGGAATACCTCAGGACCTGCTCCGTTCCCTCTCTTGGCCTGATACTGTAAAAGGCAAGACAATATCAACAAACAAAGGGAGCCCAGACCATCACGAAACATGCACAACCCCTCTCCAGGTCTTGGCCACACTCTCAAAACTTTACTTTCCCTCAGTGGCCTGGAGGAATCTAGAAATCATCAGGTACTGTGGCCGAGGATGGGAATAAATCAGGGCCTGCTCGGTTCCCTCTCTTGGCCTGATGCTGTAAAAGGCAAGACAATATCAACAACCAAAGGGAGCCCAGACGATCACGAACCACACACAACCCCTGTCCAGGTCTCGGCCACAATCTCAAATATTAACTTTGCCTCAGTGCCCTGGTGGAACGTTGAAAACATCTGCTTCCCTGGCCGAGGATGGGAATGCCTCAAGACTGCTCCGTTCCCTCTCTTGGCCTGATGCTGTAAAATGCAAGATAATATCAACAAACAAAGGGAGCCCAGACCATCACGAACCACGCACAACCCCTGTCCAAGCTTCAGAAACAATCTCAAAACTTTACTTTGCCTCAGTGCCCTGGTGGAATGTCGAAAACATCTGCTTCTATGGCCGAGGATGGGAACGCCCCATGGCTTGCTCGGTTCCCCCTCTTGGCCTTATGCTGTAAAAGGCAAGACAATATCAACAAAGAAAGAGAGCCCAGACCATCACAAACCACGCACAACCCCTCTGCAGGTCTCGGCCACAATCTCAAAACTTAAATTTGCCTCAGTGCCCTGGTAGAATGTAGAAATCATCTGGTTCTGTGGCCGAGGATGGGAATACATCAGGGCCTGCTCGGTTCCCGCTCTTGGAATGATGCTGTAAAAGGCAAGACATTATCAACAAACAAAGAGAGCCCAGACCATCACGAACCACGCACAACTACTTTCCAGGTCTCGGCCACACTCTCAAAACTTAACTTTGCCTCAGTGGCATGGGGGAACGTAGAAATCATCTGCTTCTGTGACCAAAGATGGGAATACATCTGGGCCTGCTCGGTTCCCTCTCTTGGCATGATGCTGTAAAAGGCAAGATAATTTCAACAACGAAAGGGAGCCCAGACCATCACAAACCACGCACAACCCCTCTCCAGGTCTCGGCCACAATCTCAAAACTTAACTTTGCCTCAGTGGCCTTGTGGAACGTACCAATCATCTGGTTCTGTGGCCGAGGACGGGAATGCCCCGTGGCTTGATCCGTTCCCACTCTTGGCCTGATGCTGTAAAAGGCAAGATAATATCAAGAAAAAAAAAGGAGCCCAGACCATCACAAACCACGCACAACCCCTCTCCAGGTCTCGGCCACACTCTCAAAACTTAACTTTGCCTCAGAGGCCTGGTGGAAAGTAGAAAAAATCTGCTTCTGTGGCCGAGGATGGGAGTGCCCCATGTCCTGCTCCTTTGCCTCTCTTGACCTGACACTGTAAAAGGCAAGATAATATCAACAACCAAAGGGAGCCCAGACCATCATGAACCACGCACAACCCCTCTCCAGGTCTCGGTCACACTCTCAAAACTGAACTTTGCCTCAGTGCCCTGGTGGAACGTAGAAATCATCTGGTTCTGTGGCCAAGGATGGGAATACCCTGTGGCCTGCTCCATTCCCTCTCTTGGCCTTATGATGTGAAAGCAAAATTATATCAATAAACAGAGGGAGCCCAGACCATCACGAACCACACACAACCCCTATCCAGTTCTCTGCCACACTCTCAAATCTTAACTTTGCCTCAGTGTCCTTCTAGAACTTATCCAAACTCTTTCTCTCTGGGTTAGGATGGGATTGCGCAATTTTCTCATCCTTTCTTTGTGTGAGCCTCTAGCTTTGGAAGAAAAAGCGGGAGCAGCCACCATCCATCACACCACAGACAACCCCTGCCACCGTGCCCTGGGCAGCAGCCCTCCCTTGCTCCCCTTTACTGTCCCTCTCATCTCACCCTTGGTCACCTCCCTGCTCAGCTCCAGCCTGTGCCATGCACTGCCCAGACCTTTCCATTCCTGATCATCAACCTTCTGTGACATGGCCACCTCCAACATTCTGTTGCCCTGGGGGCTGCGCCAGGACACCACAGCTCCAGGCAGAGACAGGGCTGTGGAAAGCCTGGCCTTTGACTGCCTGGGGAAAAGGGTTTTCACGCTTCAGCTTTCTTATACACAGTGGGATGGACAAAGCCCAGAAGTCAGGCCCATGGGGAAAACAGCCGATGTGCAGACCTCAGGGTCACTCCTATCTGTCTGGGGACAGTCTCTCACCCGGGGCTGTGGTCACCTCATGGCCCCTCACCTCTCTGTCCCTCCCCCATCCCCTGGGCCTTCTTCTGGCTCCCAGGGCCAGGGCAGAACCAGGTGGAGCTCAGCAGGAGGGCGCAGACACATAAATCACAGAATCATAGAATCATTTAGGCTGTAAAAAACACTTAAGATCATCGAGTCCAACCACAGCCCTAACACTGCCAAAACCACCACTAAACCACATCCCTCATCACCATGTCTACATGTCTTTTAAAAACCTGCAGGGATGGCAGCTCCACCACTTCTCTGGGCAGCCTGTTCCAATGTTTGGCAACCATTTCGGTGAAGAAATTCTTCCTAATATCAAATCTAAACATCCCCTGGTGCAACTTGAGGCCATTCCCTGTTGCCCTATTGCCTGTTCCTTGGGAGAAGAGACTGACCCCCCCTGGCTACCCCCTCCTTTCAGGGAGCTGTAGAGAGCGAGAAGGTCTCCCCTCAGCCTCCTTTTCTCCAGGCTGAACACCCCCAGCTCCCTGAGCTGCTCCTCACAGGACTTGTGCTCCAGACCCCTCACATGCTCCGTTGCCCTTCTCTGAACATGCTCCAGCACCTCAAGGTCTGTCTTGTCATGAGAGGCCCAAAACTGGACATGGCACTCGAGGTGCAGCCTCACCAGTGCCCAGTGCAGGGGGACAGTCACTTCCCTAGTCCTGCTGGCCACACTATTGCTGACACAAATGTAGCATCTAAACACTGGGAAGCAATTCAGGCTTTTAACATACAGACCTAGTGCCACTTCAGCTGTCTTAAAGCCCAGTGTCCTACTGATATACATGAAACTGAACTGGCAGGCAGGACACAGGACCTGGGAAAAATGTTTGTCTCTTTAGATCTATCTTTCTCCTCTTAAGTGACTTTGCCAAGTATCCTGGTTTGTACTCTGTAGGAACATACTGGCCCCACCTTGAATTTCACCATATCATTCAGAGATGCTGCTGCCTAAATAAAGATCCATCAAAAAAGAAAATTCTTGCACAGCAAAGCAGAATATATGGTTTCACTACCTTTATAAATTTAGAAATATATATAACACTATAGCTCTACTTCTTGGACTTTTTTTTCTTTCCAAAAATACAGTAGGAATTTGCAGTCATTATTTTATTTTCTGCTTTCTTGTCTAAGTTTCATTAATGTGGGACTCATTATTTCATTTCTGTGTTGCTGGTGTGCATCTGAAAGTGATTCTGCATTTTCAGGCTAGGTTTTTCCAAACATGGTAGGGCTGAATCAGGGTTTATATCTGTGACTATCTCCAAGTTTCTTTATCTGAGGCAGCAGGTTTCTTATCTGACAGCCTTGTAATTATAGAAGTAGCTGCATATTAATGATTCAGTACTTACATAAACAACTGGCCTTGGAGAAATCTAATGAACTAACTTGCAGGACTTGATTTTGCCTAATTAAATGTAAATAATGTTTAATGTTGTATGTGACAGGATTTCTCTGGAAACTTATGGAGTATTTTATGTAACCAAAGTGCTGTTATGAATGCAGAGTGAGGGCCATACTGAACATCATGAAATTGCATGTCATGTTTTGTTTTCAGTAGTTATCTGTCTATCTCTTCAAGTAGAAAACAGAATATTTAATATCTAGTGCAGCCTATGATAGTGGGTATCAAGAGGTGCCTGCACGTGTATAACAGGCTAACCTCTGAATAGCTTCTTCTATTTCTCTTAAAGCTTGCAAACTATGAGCCTGAACAAAATTTTTCAATCAATCAGAATCACTTTGGTATCAACCAAAACTCTTTCTTTAATGCTAATCTTTTTTCTCCCTTTTTGCAGTAATCCTTTCCTTTTATCAGCAATCTGAAATGTATTTGTTTATTAGACATAAACCAGGTGCAGTTGGATCATCAGATGCTGGGTCTCAATTTCATTGCAGAGGGACATTTTGTAAGTGAGATCCAGAGTAAAAGGCAGTATAAATTTTTGCCACAAGAAGTGGTAGGCTGATTAACCTGAGCTGACTTTTTCACAGTAAAAATACTGTATTTACAATGTGTGTGTGCATATGTATGTGTGTGAATGCACATAATTCAAATACTTCTCTATAGGAATTTAAAACCTTACCAAAAATATGCTGTTTCATCTGAAATGGAGAAGGTTTTGTAACATTGTACACATTTTTTACATGTGTTTATGAACCTGTTTGTGATATGAGTGAGAATTCCAGAAGGATGGACCTAGTCACTTTCGGGGAAAGACTATGTTAGCTATTTTTATTCCATTCTGCACTTCTCCATGTGGTGTCTGTGTAATTCAGGTAACTAAATCATGACAGTCCTGCCAGACTGTCTAGGAATACGCATACCTCAATTTCCTTATTTCTATAGGTACTTCTTAGAGGCAGAAAGGGGTTAAGATTTTTGTCTGGCATCAGAGCTCTGGAGAAGGCTAGTCTTCACTCAGCTGCCTGAATGAGCTATCAATAATTGAATAAGGCCATTACCTGAGGAAGACACCTTGAATAAGGTAATGGGAAATGGCATCCAATGGACATTATCTTTCATCAATGAACTTCCCCCCCCGCCTTCCCTTTCGACTCCGCAGGAAACTTGAAAGGAAACCATGCAACTAAACCATGGGAAGACACTATGTGGAGAACAGGGAGAGTCACCCAGAAAAGAAAAGGGTAAGATGTGTAGTGTGTCTCTCCTGCTTTTATGGGATGTGAATACATTTGTCCTAAGTTTTTGTCCTACATGTCTATAGAATTTTTTTAATCCTGATAAACAGAAAATGGTTTTGAATGTGTCATTGCACAGCTGTAAAGTTGTCAGCATTTGCCTTACAAGGGTAAGTCATCATATAACTGTACCTGATGGCAGAGAATTACACAAATGTGCTGTCATTCCAATGACAAGCTTTAAGAGAACTAAAATTGAGCAAAAAGTCACCAAGGCTTTGCTCTCATACAGAACCTAGACAAGGACAAGTTTTCAAAGTTGCGTCAGGAATGTGCTTAACTGTCACTGTTAAAAGAAAAACCTTTGCTATTTCAAACCACGCTGCTTCTGCGTCAGGCCCAGGGAAGAACAGGTACTCGATATTTCGGTCCTGTGTTCTGCCTTATGTCAGTGCAGCCCAAATGGATGCTCTCAAACGTTTCGATTTCATTCGCAACATGCTCACAATTGAACTTGCTGAATTTAAACAGTCTTTATGGTAGCAGTATACATTTATGAGATCAAAGCCAGGTTCAATACATCTCTGTTTGGTTGATGTGTTCTCCCAGTTGTACTTTTTTAGGCGTATTTGTTGTGGTTAGGGATGGTACTGCTGGCATTTTTTTATCTTTCAGCTGTTGTGGCTGCTGCAACATTTGTTGGTTTCTGTTCCTTCCTTTTCCCCTTGTGTTCCTGAAGGCAAATCCAGGTCATCCTGCAATCAGTAGAAAAATTCTGACTAAATGATACTAATGGCGTGATATTAATGAGTGATACTGCTTTGTGTTCTTTCACAAAAGAAAACTGGTAAAAATTATGGGGTATGTCCATCTCAAATCATTGGGTTTTCTCTATATCTTTTTCTATTTTTTTTTTTTTATTGGATACTTCTATCACTGTACTTTTGTTGTCCCCAGTTTTAGGACTATATTTTTACTCTGAGTAATTTTCCTATTTATTCTATAGAATCAGATTTTAAAACTGTAGTGTTCATACATCCATTTCTACACAGACTTCCCAAATGAGATAAAGAGCTGAGATCTATTCTGACGTAGCTTTGGTGATTTGGCTTTATTTATTTTTGTGTTTTCCTCCTCGTTCCCACTTGACTGCGCTGAGTTTCCATTAACTTTCCATTCTAAGTGCAAGTGCTGATGAGTATATGAGTAAGATTGAGCTACAGATCCAATGATGTGGAAAGCTGAATTAGATCTTCAGTAACACCCTCAAACACGCACATGTAGATGCAGTGAGACACATTTACTTTGGCTGTGGGCACAAAGCAGGCAAAGCCACAGAGAACTGCAAAACTGCAATGCTTCCTTCCCCCCCGCCCCCCCCCCCCCCCCCCCCCCCCGCCTCCTTTCTTCCATTTTTTTAAGCAAAGCAAAAAGTCAGGCTTTTACCAGTTTGTGATTATCTGTCCTGTCCTGCTGAGAATTCATTTCAGTGAAAACAGGCTTTGTTTGCATTCATATTGTGTGTATAAATATCATTGTATAATTATGATCCAAGGACTTGTAAGTGACACTTGAGACAGGGCAAACACTACAGGGAGATGAGCTGGTTAGAACCTGTCAAAGTATTGCAATGAGAATTAACAACTAGGTCTAGATACCCTTTTAGTTTTCAAGGAGTAATTTGCTGTATTGCACTTCAAAAATATGTGTAAGTATAAAAATATATGCTTTCAAAAGCAAAGGTATTTAAAAAAAAAAAACATTGTTTTTATGTGCTTTCCAGTATTTCTAGCATGCACTATAAGATTTTTGTCTTTCTTAGCAGTCATGCTCAGAGACTGAAGTTTATTCAGACCTTCCATGGTTTAGTTCTAGACTCAAAATAAACACTGCAATTTTAAATTCTACAAAATTAAATAAAGCCCACAGCACAATGGGTATGGATGTCTTCCATTTGGTGGGAATCCCTAAATACTCTACCAAGGGACTTCTGATAAGAAATAGCTATTTCACATGACTCCACATTCAGACATACAGCGTAATACTGCTCAGACCCTGCAAGTCACTTTAAATCAGTTTAGACCTTCCTCAAAACCCTTAAATAGTAATGAAATTGAACATGCATGCCAGGCACCTTGCTTGCCCTACAGCAACCATAGTCACTGGTCTGCTTCTTACCATTTTCCCCCCATTTAACCAGGCTACCATGTCACTGGTGAACACATATGTAAACATGCTGTTAATGAGGCCCCTGGAAGAAGTAGCTGGTTCAATATGAGACATTTACCCCAACACCCCAGGTGAGCAGGTCTTCATCAGCCACAACACATTATAAGAGTTTATGGCCGAAGTTTGGATTGGGACCAGGATTTGATGTTGACCTCTAATAAGTACTGGTGACATTCAGTTTAAATTAATAAAGCGAGACTGAAAAGACTAATTTGGAGAAAGTTATTTGGAAAAGTAATTATTTATTTATGGTGTGCAGTGCTTTCAGATTCTTAATTTCTTTTCTTGTTTGGGTAAAACGCACAGGATGCCAAAGTTAAAGCAATCTGTATAAATCCAGTCATGTTACTTGCTCCAGTAAAGTTACCCCAGATTTACACCTGTGTTGATGAGATCAGAGGCTGGCCAATTAAGCTTAAGATAATTCATAAAAATAACTTTGCTTCAGTTTTTTACCGATTGATTGAGTGGTTAAGGCGTTTTCATTGTGTTGATATCACCTAGTTTCACTTTGCATTGCATATCTATTCAGAGTGGAAATGGTTAAATATGAAGAAGCCAGGTTATTACACATTTCAATTCCAGAGTCAAATATAAAAATTTCTATTATAGGGACAATTAATTACATCTCAAAATGGCAAATGTGCATCCTTGTCAGGTAGAGTGTACTCTGATGGCCTTTCCTCAAACACTGAATGTGGAGATTTGATCTCTTCTAATGGTGCTGAGAAAAGGGTAATTACGCTATGGTCAAAGCTAATTTGCTTTCTGCCAGATGAACTGTTGTATTTTATTGTACGCTGACATTTTAAAGTAATTACGGCACTGTTGACCTTAGACAATTCCAGTTGTATCGCTGTCTACAGCTGCAGCGTTCTACCTTTGGCTGGCAGACAGCGGCTGTAACGAGGTAATGACACGGACAAAGAGCACCATATGGGGCTCCTTTGAGATACACAAAGCCCAGTGAAAGGAAACAAGAAAATTTTAACATCATCATTACAGTCACACATTTTTACAGCCATAAAAGATCCCATCCCCCCCCGTACACAAGATGCCCTAAATAGTTTACTTGCTTATATACTGTATATCCGTGTGTTTTCCTTCTGTAAATGGCAGTGTGCATTAAGAAGAAAGAGGTCAGGTAGAACTGAATGTGACGGACTGGTCTTCCTCTGACACGAGTTCAAAGGCTAAAGACTATTGATTGAGATAAAAGCCTAGGTTCTTATCTAATGTTAAAGACACTCCTTGTTGTCTGAAAGCTGTGCACATAATTAGGCTGAAAGAAGAGCACTTCATCCAGAAAATCACTATAAACTGAGCTTCATTAAACGTAGATATTAGTTAATTTAAAGGAAGACGTTATTTTTCATTGATATATTTTAATGGTGTATGTCTGGTTGTCTTTTCTATGCTAAGAAACATAAACGTGTGCAGAGTGCTTCCTGGTTAATGCATCCCTGCTAGGACAGAAAAATAGATTACTATCACTCACAGAGAGTAATGCTTTATTCTCTCAGAGAAAAAAAAAATGCAGGATATCGAACACAAAAATTTATTGTAGTGAAGAGCTGGTAGAAAACGGAACTTTACTGTCACATTAAACATTTTCCTACTGTTCTGTAACACAGGCAACAGAACTGTTCACTTGTTCGAAGCAGGCAACAGGATTTTACCTGTGTCACGCTCTGCAACTTATATGATAAATGTAAAGAGATAGCGGAAATGATTCTGTGATTGTAAATCAGTTAATCTCCATTGCAGTTAGTTTTCCACAACGAGGCTTTGTTAGAAACAGTAAGAAAAGGGAGATTACAGTTGGCATGTGTCAGAAAAATTACATCTGAAGAAACAGGTTAGGCCCAGCGCTCAGTGTTGCTCTTGGCTCCGAACTGATCATATCGTTTCTTAGAAATCTTGTTTTCAATTTTGCACAGCTCATCCGGTTGTGGCTGAATATTAGATGGAGAAATAACCCATGCATCCTAAAAGCCTGTGTTTTGAGAATACCATCTCTTTATGAGAGGTTCTAAAACGGTGTTTTAAAAGTTAAACTATGATCAAATATACAGTGGGCTGTTCTCTAACTCTGGGTACTTGCTGAAATGTTAGGTTTTTGGCTAAGCATTTAGATGCGAGACTAGTAAGGTTTCTAATAATCGCCCAGCCTTATGTTTCAGTTCTGGACTCAGCTTATATTTGGGGGGTTGGGGGGGGTGTACTCCAAAAGCACTTTCTTGTTGTATTTTTTCCTCTTTTAGTACTTGTGTTATCCCCCACAAACATAGAAACCCTGGTGGCGAATGAAACAAGGGCCATCACTCTGCACATAAAAGTCTGGCGTTATCAACCACCGAGAAAAACACCATCTCTGTGTCTGAAAGACAGAGTGACAGAGGGCATAAGCCATGCCAGCTGCTTTGTGGCAAGGTTTTCTATAGCAATACTTCGCAAAAGGGCACAAAGAGAAAGTGACAAGGCAAACATTTTTTATAAACCCTGTAATTTAAAAAAAAAAAAAAAAGTCAATCAGTAGCATTGTAGCATAATACCATAAAGTTGTAAGAGTGAGATAGAGAGGGGCAATATATTTCAATAGAAGACAAACACTTGTCCTTAACACATTGCCAAGGTGAGACAAAGAGAAATAAATCATAGTCCGACCGTTCATTTTCACACAGCTGGCCTGGAAGTAGAGATTCAAAGGGGTGTGATGGCACAGCGAATCTTTTTCTTTACCCAGAATACAAAGGAATAGCAAAGCATTATGACAGGTCTCACTCCATCTAGTCTTACAGTAAAGGGGTTATTCTCAGGCACCCGCCCATCAAGACCAGTGACAAAAACTATCTACAGGGCAAAAGAGCAATTTATCCCAAGATGTATAAACATATGGATATTTCCCCAAGGAGTAAGGTTAGAAAGCATCAAGGGAAGCGCGTTGTCTATATGCGCTTTTCAAATTTGCTTGTAATCTGTCCTGTGGCTCTGTTACAAAACACATGGAATCTGAGGCTAAAACATCTCTTTTGTATTCTGAGGTTAGATGTTGTAACTGTTTTTTTTTATCCCAAACTGTGTGCTCGTGCTATATCCTGTACATCTTGCGTTTGCTCTGTGGGCTGAAACAGCTAAAGCTCAGAAGGGGACTCTGCTGCACGCACAGACAGCAGCTTTAGTGGGCTGAGCCAGAACGGGTTTATCTTCCTAGCCAAGCTAAGCTTGTCTCAGCTGGAAATTGCTCTTTACATGTTGGATAGTTCACCTGTAAAGAATTACAAATTGCACCCTATTATTCTTATTTTATACAGATTCCATATGTGACATGCATGGATTGCTATTCATGCAGCTTTATTGGGAAATGGCTTGGAATAGGGCATGAGTCATTTGTGGTCTTGTGGTCTTTTAAATTAGAGATAGGAATACATTTTTCTGAATTGTTAGCCCAGTCTTATTTTCTAGGTTGAAGTTGTTGATGATGCCACCTACATTCCTAGGTCTGAGGTCCTGACTCAAGACAAGATCTGCTATTGATCTTTGTGGAGCCATATTTTCACCCTTCAAATTGGCATCTATTGAATGTGAACTCTTACATAAGCTAATAGAGGAAGAGAGTTACATTTCCTGATGGAAAATTATTTTTACAGAATAGACAACCTACAACAGGAGAGAGGAAATAAAAAAAGAATTGGAAGATAGAGACAAAAACCTTGGAAGAGAAAACAAGATCTTGAAGCGGGAATCTGACAACTGGTGTGACATCAAGATGAGAGAAAGGGGAATTTTGAGAAATTCATAGACCAGGGGTATTTTAAGTGGAAAAAGTGCTCCCCGGAAATAATAAAGAAGATAAGATGGTAAAAAAGGAAAAAATTCTGAGAATTAAAAAAAGAAAGTAGGTAATATGGAGATTTCAGGCTAAAATAACACAGATCTTTTAATATAATGTGGCCACATATTGCTTCATTGAGGTTTTTATATTTGGAGAATCTATTGGTCTCCAAATCCCAGAGAAGAATCTTTCTGAGTCTTTTCACAGGAAATTATGGTAACCAATTCACAAGAAATATAGAACTTTTTTGAAAATTTCTAAAGGTTATTTTCTTTTAGAACAGAGTGACTCTCTTAACCCTATTTGAAATGAGCCAGTTTTCTGTGCAAAGCTTTTTAGTGCTATAAAAGATAGTAACTCTAATCAAGTATATAGATTCATTAAGGGCCATACTAGATCTGTGTCAAATATGTGACCCTCCAATCTGCGTGCAGTTAGCTGAGGCAATACTATCTCCTCATTACTATCTTGAATTTATTGTCCATGAAATAGGCTGTTGCCTGCTTTTCTATGAAAACAAATATAAAGACTAATCTGGCACATGAAAATGTAAGTCAGAATATTGATTCCTCCTAGCCGATCTAGATATACTTATCACTGATACAATGGTCTTTAGAAACTGTTGATATTTCCCATGTAATAATAACACGTTTTCATTTTTAGGAATTTGCTGTTTAGCACGAATTTTCATTAACCATGCAAAAGAAGAAACCACATTTTAGATCTCTTGTGTAAAATATGATGTGTGTTCAGAAGTTTTAAAATGGGTCAGGCCATTGGTGGTACGAATTGTGCACAAGTGATGAAAGCTAGGAAATAAAAGTATGAGAAAAGTGTGCTTTTAAATAATTAAAGATTCCTAGGCAGCTTAGTCCCCCAAGTTGAGATTTTTAAATGGAGACTTTTTGAGATATAATGAAGTAAAAAATAAATATTGACTGAAAAACATAGTTTTCTTTCATTCTGATTTTAAAATTCCCTTGAAATATCAAGATTGTATCCCTAATTTAATTTATTTGACTTTAAAGTTAAGCTGACTACCTTGTAGAAAGTAGGGTGGTTTCTTAGCATTCCCTCAAAAGTAATAAAATTTAAACTGTGGTTAGCAGCAATAACATATTCAAAGTGTTTTAAAAAGGAAAGCCTTAATTTATTTCACAGGTTACAGGTTATTGTAGTCTATTCGATTACACAGCACTTTCTGTTTTGAATATAACCCCGATCCTTCAGAGATGTTAAAATTCCATTCAACTTGGAAATCAATAAAGAGGTAATGACATCTTCACTGGAGAGAACATATTTTTCTTAAAAAAAAAGTAAATGGTGTTCATATTAGTTATAACTTCCTATGTAAGTTGGAAGGGGGTTGGTTTTTTTTGTTGGTTTTTATTATGTTGCTACAATTTTCAGTAGTATGGTAGTAGCTCTTTTCTCACCAGAGTCTGAGCTTCAAAAGGCATAATCTGGCTTCCAGAAATGTAATAAGAATTTGGTCTACATAGCCAAACCTTTTATCTCGTTTCTGAATTTAAAAAAAAAAAATAATAAAATATTTATTTTGAAAGGCTCGGTTTCGACAGCTAAATACTCATTTACTGATGAGGTGCTGGGTTTTAGGCCCTTTAGGACAAGTCCCATTTTCTTTCTTCGAAGTCAGCAGTAAAAGAGTCTTTTCACAGGTCTGGATCAGCCCCTGGCCTCTGGCTGTTCAGGCTCAGGGTGACCAGGGCCTGCCTTTCTCACCCTTCAGAGATACCACCGGTTTTGGGGAAGAGGTAGTTCATTTACACAAACCCTTGTTTATTGGAAGCCATCGTGCCTCTGTTGCTCTTTGTAGCGACCAGGAAGTCAGAGAGGTAGAAAAATATTCCACTTTCACAGCTGTGCTGCAGTTTAAAACTTTTTCTCTTAAATGCACAATTCCAGTAGCCATGGAAAAGCCCAGCACTATCAAACAACTGCCTATTTAGAATATTATAAAATCTCCTGCTCCGTAGGCTTCACTGCACCCTAACCTGGAAATTCTGGAGTGTTTCTGTGGAGGCCCAGCTCTCCTTTCCCTTCTATATTTTCCATTGATTTGAATCGATCTAATTAATGAATTGTTGTCTGTCCATAACTCCAAATACATCAGCTTGAGCTGCGAAGTTCAGATGATATCTGAATTTAGCGTTTTCATAGGTGTTTGCGGACTTTCTGTGGCCCTTAATCCCATTTGTCATAAGTTGTTCTAGTTATTTTAGTAAAAGTTTATTACATTTATCTCATCAAAGCAGAGTGCAAGATCACTTCAGAGTCACTTGTAACTGAGTTCACAGCAGTTCAGGAGCTCAAGGGCATGGGTCTTCAGATGTTAAGGCAGCCGAAAGATTCGGTTTTTAATTCATGTTTATTCTGTCACTGAGTTCAATACAGTTCTTCTGTTTCAATGAGTTAAAGTAAAACTTTCTTTAGGGCTATGGCCGGGAAAGTTTGCTACTCTCTGTCCTTTAGGGACTCTACTGCAGGGTACTGGACCCATTTATCATGAAAATAGGACATTAAAGGAACTGTGGCTTTAAAAGATGTTCTCTGGAGGTGTGTTAATCCATGGCTAAACTGGTCGTACACAATTTCTGAGCGAGATCATTCACTTAGCACTGTGCTTCCTGCTCCCCAGGCCCGTACCTGAGAGCAAACTGGTGACAACACATCCCTAATCTTTTCCTACAAATCCTTTGGATTTTTGACATAGGGAAAAAATATGAATCCTGGGTATATTTAGCTGACCGTGTACCAATGGTTTTTTGTGTTCTAAAGGTTTAAACTCATATTTCTGGACGAGCTGTAGAGGAGATAGCAGTGTTAGCACCTGGTAATTCATTTTGTTATCTCTGTGACAGGGTACAGTTGTTCCTCAGAGTGATGTCACACCCTAACGGAGGTGCCTGCTGTGAGAAACTGAGATTTATTTTTGATTGGAAAGGGGAAAAAGAGAGGTTGGTAAAAGAGAAGGACAGGACCTCAGACAAATGGCAAGTGTTAATGGTTCACAGAGAAGGTGAAAAAAGCAAACCAACACTGCCTATGTAGAACACCAGTTCTGGGCGGGTAGTTTATAGGAACAATGACATGGATCAAACTTAACTCAGTGTACACCTGAACTATTTCATTTATAGGTTCTGTATTTTTCTCCTAAATTTTCATAATTTTTATCATCTCTAAAGTGTTTTTACAGCACCTGATATATTTTGGATGGCGCTGGAGCGTTTATACAGGTGATCCTGTAAGCCTTCCTGCCCTTTGTTGTGTTGTGGGAGGGTGAAGTTGCATGGTGTTTCCTAAAATTCGAGTCCACATATTTTAGTTTTTTCTGTCTTCAGGTGGAAGACAGAAAATCTAACCCAATAACAGCGTGCATCTGAGGCTGGCACGGAAGTCTGTTTATGCAGGTTATGGCTAGTTTAAGAAACCTCTGAACTGTCACGTACCATCTGAATTAATGAGGCCATACAGGTCTAAGGTCCCTAAAAAGACCCATCTAGATTAGAATCGATTAAACCTGTGGTGGGCTGCATGGTATTGTAAGAGCTATGACAGATATAGGTTTTTCTTAAGCATAATTTCATAAAGATCATCCGCTGTATTCTTTAATTAATGACGATTGCCCATAATTTGACTGTAGTGAAAATTTCTCCAAAACCATTAACCCACATTTGCTGAGAAGTAACTTTGCGAAGAAAAAGAAAAGTCAAAGATATGATTTATAATGAGAAAATGTGTTCAGAAGAATTCAACATGCCATGTGGAGTCAAGTGAAATACGAATCCCTTCAAATATTTGAACTATTGACAGAATTGCTATTTCTATATTCCGCATGTATTTCCAGCTTCCTATTGAATGCATTACTTTTTCACTTTTGTGAATAAAATTAACTGTAAAAATCAGACAGTGACTGAAAGATATTGTAACTGTCATACAGATATGCCTCAAATCAAAGCTGCAGTTTTGAACCCTGATTAGCACTGAAGAACTAAGAAATAATCTGGTCCAAATTTTGTATCTGTTATCCCTGTAATCAGCTAACATAAAACCTGCGATCCAAACACTAATAAAGATTTTTTTTTTTTTCTTGAGTATAAATGTTGAAAGCTACGGCCAGTGGAGCACTGAAGAGAAAGGAGTTTGTAAGATATTAATGTGGAAAACAAGTAAAAACATAAGCTTAAGGAATCCTTTTGGCTTGTTAAATATCTCACATTCTGCGACTCTACAGAAATAAAAGAAATTGATCACTTGCCACCCTGCCACCTACACGGCTTGTCACCTGTTTGCACGGTGGTATAGGTATCATTTAAAAAACTATGCTCCAGATGAATAACGGACATTACTCTATTAACAGACGTTTTGAATTTTTGTTTTGTGCTTTCGAACCCAGTGGACAATCACTTGAACATCACAAAATCTATTAGGCATCTAGCCTTTAACTTCCTACCCTTCAATATCAAATGGTCAAAATAAGAGGTTGTTTGAGAGCGATCACGGTGACCGTAATGAGGCCTGACACTTGTGACACTTCAGCCACGCCACCACCAGCAGCTCCATCACAACAAAGGAGCTCCGAGCGCAACACATTGCGGTGGTGGGGAGAGTTGTGAGTTCGCAGCTTTGCACAGCAGGTGTGGCCGCACATCTCCGCACCCCTAAACACACGCGCTCATCCAATCTGACAGATCGGACAATGGCACAAAAACCCCATCCCCGGCGCCTAAACAAAGACTTCATCCCTAAAGAGACAAAGCCGCGTGCTGAATGTGTTGCCGCTAGTAAATTTTCCAAATGGAAAACAATGTATATTTTATTAATGAAAAACAAATTGAGGCAGGGATGACAAACGCATTGGCTTTTTTTGACATTTTAAAAATGTGTGTTCTCTTTCCTTTTAATATTTACCTTCATATCATTCCGCAAATGATTTTGTTAATTAGTTGTATCTTGTGTATGCTTCACACGACGAATGCAAGGAAGCTAGGGGACCACACTAAGAGAAATTAAAAATCCATCAAGCCAGTGAAATATGATTTTGCAGCCTTTAGTGTATAAATAGCTTCTTTTCTTCTTTAATACGTATTTAGACAGAAACATAAATGTATGAACTGGAGTCTTTAAAGTCATCGCTACCTTGGTGTTTGAAAAATTTATTTTTAAAGGAGGAAAAAATAGAAAACCTAATTTTCTATTCAACTTAGCGGCAACAGAGCATTAAAAAGTGAAGCTAGAGATGTGCATATTTACCATGAGGGAATGAACTGGGCATTAATGGGCTCTGGAGGCTTATTTGGAGACAGCTGCACTTATCATGAATCAGGAAAGGGAAATAGCAGCCCTGGTGCGCTGTAGGTCAGTCACAAATGTCGACTTCAGAGAGCTGTAAATCTCCAGCATTACTTCAGCAGCCGACTCTCAGAATACCCTTCTAGCGTTTTCCTATAATTTAAAGATTATGTAAGGTGTATAGTGAGAGTGTTCGATGAAAATATTAATTTAGAGATAAATCCTGTAAATGCTCTAAAGCAGCAGCTTCTGCTGAGCAGGATCATCTTCTGGTACACTTCAAATAGGAATTGCTGCTAGTTTTGTCAACAGTAGGAGGTCATGGATGGCTGCCAAATAAAACAAGGCCTTTTTCAATAAAATGCTTTCAGTTCTAAGTAGTCACAGAATATCTTCCTGCACCGTTTTATTACTGATATTTAAACTTTGATATATTGTTTTATACTGACAATTCCTTGAGACAGAAATCTTAATCGTGAAATGAGCTGGAGTAAAAAGCAATTAATCACAGTTAACTCCTTCTGGCATGTCCAAAAACGTATTTTGTTGTTGCTTCTGAATGTTTTAAAGGCATTATCCAGGCTCACAGATTTCGTATCCCACTGTGAGGCTGCTGGTTTTCGAAATCCGATATTTACATGTTGAAATTTAAAGCTTTTAAGAAAAGTGGCAAAACTTCTTTGCGAATTAACATTTTAATTACTGTGAAATAGAAGGGGGTTGTATTGTCTTAGCTTCATCAGCATGAGCTATAGGAACAGACCTTTTGGCTCAATAGAACCTTGTGGGTATAAATGCGGATTATTTGGTTTCTGCCCTGTTGTTAGAAAGACTTTTTGTGAAATATCAGGACAGTAAAAAAATTATGTAGGTGGGAGTTCCGGTCCTTTTTGTAAGGTAAAGTGAAATCAATGACAAGTGATATGTTTGCCTGTGTTAACATGCACTCCACTCACAGAACTTCTAGTTATGCGTTCTAGGTTAAACCACAACTTTGGGGTAATTTTCCGTTCCCTCCTGGAATCAGGACTGACTTACTGCAATTTTCACCAATTTCAGAAGGAATGCCAGTACAACAAGAACCTATATATAAGTGACATATATAAAAACTTACGTGCAGTTCACTAACTCCCAGGAAAACGAATGGGTTAATGATTCTAAGAGGGCTTTTTTCTCAAAGCCTCATACATACATACTCATACAGAGTATGGAAGGACCACTGTCCTTCAGAATCACACTTTCTGATGAAATACTGCCCCAAAACTGTCCAATTGTGAATGATCACATGGCTTACTAGAAATCTCACATGGCTCAGTAAAAATTCTGTCTTTTTGACTTTCAAAGGATGTGAATTATGCTGTAGCATCTTTGTAACTACTGCAGTTTCAATATAAGAAATTTTTGACGTGTCAATTCTCATCCCACAAAACTTTCCTCAGGGCTCCTCTCTCTATCCAGTTTGTGAAACCTTCCTTATCCTTCCTCGCTCTTCTCCCCATGCTAGAAATTGCTCAGCTGTCATAATCATGTTGAATTTTGTTGCCTGGAAGATGAAGACAAAATAACTTTCCCACATTCTTGGGGTGGTAAGGAAATTTCACTGATACTTCTAAACAAATTTGTGCGGGATACTTTTGTAAAGAAACATTTAAGAAACAAAACTTCTTTCTTCTTAGAAATATGCAGTTGTACAATTGTTTGGAACACTCCAACTATTCCCATAGTTCTTTTCATATGCGTGAGTAGTATAACTGATAGTGTCCTCTACCTTATTCATGCAAGCCTTCACGCTTTTACCACAGGATAAATGAGGACTAGTTAGTGACGGGAGCTTCTGTCAACACAGCATCTTGATTCATCCTGGGAGCATATTCCTCCATCTAATAAACCAACAGAGCTATAAACAAATAAAAAAAAAAAAAAAAAAAGAAAAATTTAAAAAAAGACATATAGTTGTACAAGGAAAGATTACAACGTAACATATATTTACAGGCAGGTGGGTTACGATTACAAAAACAACCTTAATTTTGGTATTTCCTAACTTCTCCATGCATGACTTTGCAACCAGAATGTTTTTAGATGGATCTTCATTCATTTTCTTAGGCTTTTGAAAAAGGAAACTGAAAACCTAGAAATTCTGACTATGCTTGTGTTTTCACATGTCTTTATATTTCTGTAACACGAAAGGAAGTTTTGAAACTCACAGATGCATACCTTTTGCTGACAAAATAATAGACAGTACATGATTACCCTCTAACTGGAACAACTGGAAAGGGGTTCAACATTGCGGAAGTACTGTTACAGAGGGGCAAGACACAAGGCTTTCCTCCTCTTCACAGCCAATCTATCCCACCTCTTTCTTATCCCTGGCTTTCATGCAGGTCTCCACGTCCCTGCCTATAGAGCATCTTCTTTGCCTTGGACTCTCCATTTGAGTCCAGCTCCTGCTCTAATCCCAGACTGTTTTCCCCCTGAGGCTCAATTCCCTCTCACATGATGTTGCTCCGGCTCTCTTCCACCAGCCACGACCAGTTGTCTGCTCCAACCTCTGCTCCTTTCAGCTCACATTCGTTCCCCTGAATGTGTTTTCACCTGCTGTTTGTTGGCCTCTCGCCCATCCCACCTCTGCCACCCCTTCTCCCTCCAGCCCACGTTTGATCTCAGCAGTTTCTTCTCTCCCACCATCTTCAGTTCCACTGGTTCACAATTCCCACCACCTGCTTCAAGGCACCAGTGCTTCTCAGGAAAAATATCGCCAGGCTGCATTAACAATACAAAAAATACGTATGTTCCTCAGCCTCATTAGCCATTTTCCTTTGGCTCACCCTTCATATAAAATTTTATCCTGATGCAAAGAACCAGCCTCGAATACTTCAGCCAAAATGGTTAAAATTCAGTAAAATTACAGGCAATGCAATTACAGTCAAACTGTGGATAACGTCAAGTAATTTTAACCATAACTGGCATTTTTGTCCAAGTCTGATATAACAAGGAATGCAGTATGTTGTGTTTGTGTTTAAGAATACGTAAACTAAAGAAAGATAAGGTACAGATTAAAACAGTGTTAAATAATTAGTTATTTTATACAAATAATAGATTTAGTTCATTTCTATTATAAAATGTTTGCATCTATATAATCTCAAGTTGTTGCTGACTCTGCAAAGATTAAAAATAATAATTATAAAATACAATGTCACAGGCAACCTAGATATGCCTGAAAAATTTACCTTAAACAGGTGTTTTGAGATAGAGAACTAAATTTTATGGCTTTGCAATTCAAGTAGCAAGGCTGTGTTCGTGGTGCTTCAAAAAGTAAAACGAGGTTTCTCATTGCACCCACAGCTGCGAAGGAGGCTACGGACTGAGTGTCCCAAAATTCAGATTCGCTGGAGGTAGAACTTCTAGGAGATACTTAAAGACTTTCTGGAAGAAAATAATCTGGGATTATTTGTATTTTTTCTGGTTTAAAATAATCAAGACATCTAGCACAAAAAGCTTTGAAATAAAATTAAGTTAGGATTTTTTGAACCTCAAGAACCAGAAATTTCTGGCTTGGGTGTAGCCCTGAGTGCCAGACAAAGAACCAGGAGAAAGGCTGAGCGTTGCCAGGAGCTGAGGTTATGGGGCTTGTCAGCCTTTCGGACGTCCACCCGAGCAGTTTATTGCCTACTTTGCAATCGCAGAGTACTGTTTTCAAACGTTGCCGGGGAGCGGACAGAAAACCAAGTGTGAGTCTGACAGCACGGCCTGACCACAGGACACCCCCCCTTCCAGGATTTGGAGGGGACTGACACGACTAGGTGGAGACAGGAGAGGCTTTATAAATGCGTTCAAACTTATGTTCTGCTTTGAAACACTCCGTCTTTGATGAATTGTCATTTTTGTGATAAAACCTCGCTTTATCAGAAGACTCCGGAGCAGCCGTAGGTGCAGAAGCTCTTCCCCTGCTGCTACTGATGCACCGCTCCGCCACATGGGGGGATGTGCCAGTAGACCCCAACAGTGCCAGATCCACCAGCTTGATTTGTCTTGACCAGCTCCTACAGGGCAATGCTTTCATCTTTATATTGTCACTCTGTGGTTATCCATGGTGAATACACTATTGTTAGGGTAATTCTAGTGTAGCTGCGCAAATGAAGCTGTTGTTGGAGTGCTCCCAGAGCACCAGGGATGGTGGTTGCCTGTTCTCATTGGTCTTTTATTTATACCACATAAACGGCGCTTTCCCTCCAGATCACATAGCTGGTCACTGCAGTGGGGCATCTTGGTGATGCTTAGACTCATTTTATAAGTGTTTAGTGGATCCTAGTGATGGAAAAATGGTTCAATTCCAAAATATATTCAGACTTAAAAATAACAATCATAAATAATGCGTCCAGGATGTTTGCATTAGAGCTTACATTTCTTCAGCAGAGAGACTAGAAGCCTGTTTAGGAAAATAAAATCAAAGCAGCTCAGTAGTTAACTGAAGAGAAAGGGCTTTAAGAAAAAAACAGCAAATATTGTAAGAGTCCAGAGTACAGCAAGGGCATTGTGGGTGCTCCCTGTAATTGCCATTACTCTTCAAAAGTAATGGACTGGAAATTGCAATGAAGGCAGCTGGTAGCTTCTCTGTACAAGGGAGGGAAGAAACCAAAGGCCCTTGGGAAAGGCTTAGGCACACTGACCAGATTTTTCTAAGAGAAAACAGCAGGGCTCAAAATCATAGAGACTATACTAATGTTTTAATAAGAATTTTTAATGATATTCTATACCATCCAAATGTTGTTGCTGCCCACAAATTAAGCAATAGATCTAGAGTTCATCAACATGCCATTCACATAAGCTACACACACAACATCCATTAGCTGGTTTAGCTGACCAGGTGAGTATTTTAATGAATGAATTAGATCTTCAAACACTTCTTTATTCCACAATAAATTCGTGAAGGTGGAGGTGGTGATGAAACTGTGTCAACTATAGTGTTGTAGTATAATAGGCATGAAAAGTTGGGCTCCTATTACCTGGAAAATGAACATGATATGCAAAAATGCTGTAACTTCTGTATCTGAAGTGCTCAAGTAATATCTAACTATACTAACAGTCTATTTTTAATTCCATATCACAGTGGACCTTCAGATGTCTGTATCAACGTGTGAATGTGTTTGTGTGTTTGAAACTGTTTAGGATCCTTTTAATCATTCTGGTTGAATAGTACTCAATCACCATCAAGTTCAACCAGTGGTCCTCTCACCTTTGTGAAAATTAGCCAAGTGCTTAAATATGATTTTTTTTTTTAGCCTTGGGGATATCTGAAGAATACTGGCTAAACAGCTGTCTAGTTATAAATGTATTTTCAATGACAGCATGGCATTTCAGTATTTGAAAGCCTGATTTGTAATTTCAGTTTCCTATTCTTGTTTGTTTTTAAACACTTGTCTAAGCGATGGCTGTGAGGAAGTGCAAATACACTACACTGTATAGAAGATTATTTTTCCCCTCTTAGTCCGCTGTACAGCTTTAACAACCCTGGAAAAAAAAGTTTTCATGTTTTATTTTTCTTTCCTGATGTCATTGTTTGGCCTCAGATGGCAAAAAAGAACCATGTGCCACGCTCTCGAGCTTCCCCAATACGGCAAGAATTAGGAGGAAAAGGCAAAACTCGTGGGCTGAGACAAAGGGAGTTTAACAGAACAGCAGAGGGAACAGGAAAACAACACCAATAACAGGGACAGAGGAATGCACAAACACGATTAGGGAACCGCCGCTCACCCACCGGACCCGAGACCCCTGCCCGCTCCAAGCTGCGACTTCCCGCCCCCTCCACCTGGGCATGGCTCCCATGGGATGGGATACCTGTGTCCCTGCCGGAGTCTGCGGAAAATTAACCCTGTCCCTCCTGGAACCAGGACACCTGTTCATTTCATTCCCATATTTGAGTAGCCTAAGGTCTCAATGTCACACACACCCTGTCAGACACCACACCTCCAGTGGTGTCTTCTCAGAAAAACTGTCTACTTCCACAGCAATCCAGTCTCCATCCCTTCCCTGTACCAGTTACCACGAATATCTTAACATGTTACGTTCTTAGCTCTGCACACCTGAAAGATGCAAAGATGTAGTACTTCAGCTACTTGCTTTCTTCCCTGTGCTGAAAACATAAAGGGAACTGAATCTAACACAGAAGTGGTCTCAGAAAGCTTTTACAGCCTTACTTCATCCCGGTCCATGAAAAAAAACAGCATCCTCTGTTGATCAGTTGATCATGTCGGTAAAACATACCAACGGTGGTAGTAAATATAGGCCTGTATCACAGATGGGAGACCAGACTCCTGTGATGGGACCTGGATATTTTATCTGTCTACCAAGGGAGTTGGAAGGAATCACGCATGACGCACAGCTCTGCGGAACACCGAGGTCACCTCTTTTTTGTGGGTGACCACCAGCTGTCGGCCCAGTGTGGATGCGTTTGGTGCCCTATGCTCCTCCCTCCATCCCTCTTGCACCAGTGTATCTCCCTTAGACAACTGGTTTTGTCACTAGGAATTAAAACGAACATAAACTCTTTTCCAGACCTAATGTCTCTGCAGATTCCTCCAGAGCACCAGGTTTCTCCATCCAGTCCTAGAGCCAAGAAGCCTTTGGCCGCTACAGCCCTCAGCCGGGTAAGCTAACAACTGGAATTGTTCCCCAGATTTAAATTATTTATGCCAGCCTACTGCGAACAATGCAGAAAGACTGCGCAGACCAAATTTCACAGCGAGAATGCTAATAAAACACAGCCAATTACACTTCAGGCAGGTAAGGCGCGAAGTCAATGCATCTGACAACATTCCTATGGATTACCTGCATCAGAGCACACCATTGTAAAAAGAACGGAGAATAACCTGTTTGCATTTTAGAGAGAGGTGGAATCGCACTACAGAAAGACTCTGGGAGTTGTTCTGTCTTGTTACCACTGCTCTGAGAGATCTTTGTCCAGTTTTCTACGGAAGGAGATCAGGATTTTGTAAAATGTAATAGTATGTCAAAGGTATATAAAACACGTAGATACAACGTCACTAAATAAAGCCGAAATTTAATAGCCAGTATGAGGCTAGTCTCTTAATTGCAAAACTAAATATTGCTTCTGGAAAAACTACAGTTACTGCTGATAATTTTAAAAATAAATATAAAACTATCTATTTTTTTAAATACACATTTAGAAAATTGTTTTGTATGTTACTTCAGTAATAACCTGAAATAATGGGCAACTAACATCTCGTGTGATATCTCTCTACTATTTTCAGTCATTTTGTGAAATAACTGGTTCCACCATCTGACTAGAGCATAAATTTAGATCTCTGTGATACACAACTTTTCCCTACGTTCACTACCTATTTTTTTACTTTTAATACAAAAATGATAGGGTGCTTGTTCTTTATATACTAGGATAGCTGTATGATTTTCAAGCATATGTTGACATCAGTTATTCATAGCTGTTGTGTCTACAGCATTTTAAGAATATTTACCATCATCGCTGGGAGAAGGTGCAAAAAGTCCTTTTATTTCTTTATACAGAGATAAGGAGATTAAGGAGAGGGAACCTGTGAAGTTCCTCCGGGGTTTTATCATTAAGTGTGAACAATGCTGGCATCTCCTGCGTAAGCCATAAGTCTAAGTATGGGTATTGTAAATTCCATTAAGTACCGCTTTCTAGTTGTAACAAAGCATCATCCCTTCCAGTAAGACCACTGGAATAATGTGGTAGCTATGTACTCTGCCTTTAGTTCAGCATTTTTACGTTTTAAAATTTTAGGGGTTAAATAATCTTCATAGATCCTTATTCAAGATTTTGTCTCTCAGTGGGAATTGGCCAAAATAGGACATTACACAGCTATTTGAAAGGTTGGGTGTTTTTTTTCTGGGAAAACTGCTGCTTTGGAATCACTTCCTTTAGAACATGGACTATCTAACTTCTCTTTCAAGAGAAACCAGGAAGCCCATAGCTTAGGCATTCAGCCTTGTGCCATCCCCTCCTGGTCTCCGGCTCCATCGGCGGTGTGGGCAAAACAAGTCATGGTATCGAGGCATTGAGGAGAAAAGTCTGCCACAGCCGAGCTGTGTCTACCACTTCCGTTTAGGTGATATTTATAAAAGCACATCTTCTATACTTTCTGTTTGGTATAACTTGTAATTTACCAACTTCTGTCTGCGAAGTGCTTCGCAGAAGCAATGCTTTACCAAAGCACCTCTCTGTTGGCAGAGAGACTTCTGAGCCAGGCGGGCCACCGCCAGAGCAGAAAAGCTTTCAGGAGAAGCCCTTAGGACAGATGAGCTCGAATGGGTAGCGGGGGGAAAACCGTAGCATGCTCTACAGTCTCAGCGCCCTCCCGGAGCAATATCTTGTTCACAAATCTGAAAAATAAGACTGTTATCTTCCACATGGGAGAAGCCCAAGGCAGTAGCTGTAACACGTCCTGCCTTTGTTTCTATTGAACTGTCTTTGAGGCCAAGATCCTAGTGGGTGCAGGAAGGGCTAACCTGCTCGTATAAATCTGATTAAAGAGCTTCAAACCCATATGGAAGAATTTTTGGTATCTGTGACCTCTACATAGCATCTGAAGTGAGCCTTTTATTGCTATTATTTGTAGACAGGACCCTTGTCATGGGGTTGCTTTGATGTTTTTAGTAGATTACAAAAAACATATGAGGGAAGGGGCCGTGACAGCTTCAAATCACGAGATTTGCTTTGCAAAAAACAAACTATAAAGACTGTAGTAAAGTATATACAGTAGTGTTTGCAAAATTGAAATCAGACTGTTATTCAGATCTCCAAGTGGATTTCGGTGACTTTTTGAGAGGAAGTTCTCTAGCTTGTTTAGAGAAAATGGAATCTCATAAATAAATCTGCTTATCAATATTTTTAATGATTAATTTGTTTTGACAAACAAAGAGGTATTTAAAATCATGGTCTCCAACACCAGTAGTTTTCTTTGATACAGGATTTGTAATGAACTTAGTGTCATAACATATTGTCACAGTTTGAACTGGGATGCATAACTCATGATTAATAGTGTAATCACAACAGTTAGAGGACTATTGCTCACACAGAAAGCTGTTCTGTCTTCTCCTCCATGACTCGCATACTTTTAAGTTTATATGTTCAGTGGTATTGATACAGATGTCTTTTAAGCAATAGACAGAAAACAAAACGTAACATACTGTGCACTCCCTACTTCCACACATGTTCATGACAAAATAATTTAGAATAGCCCAGAAAATGTAGATTAATAAAAAAAGGCAATTTGTAAACATAATCAATGTCCCGTATTTTTCAGTGTCTTCAAAGTTTTCTAATTTGGGGTAGTCAACTGGAGGTGCTTTACAGAGTGCTGAGGGTTTCTGAGGGCTGTCGCGCAAACTTCAGAGATGATCAAGCCTCTTGGATATGCCTTTCAGAGGACACAGAAAATGGAGATACTCAAAATCCATATTTTGATATCTTTTGAATAGAGGAGAGGAACTCTAAGGCTATATGAGTGAGCTACTTAGAAGATCAAAGAAGTGCTATGTACAGACACACAGAAATCGTTAGAAGGGGTGTTTGTATTAAGCTAGATATGATGTGCTCTCGGCCATGGAAAAAAAACTAGAAGACCCAGTAGCACAATGAGGCTGGCATCGGCTCTAGTGTGGGCGTAGAAGAGATTTTCTGTCTGCCTGTTTGTTATGAACTTGTGTTTGCCCTGTCCAGACTCTGGATATACTCTTTTCGGCGTTGTTTTATGACTTCTCATGCTCAGTATATGACGTCAAATCAGATATACCTGCGCTTTTTTGGGTGGCAAAGTTACGGAGGCATTTCATCTGTAAGTGTGCAGTACTGTTTTGTTTTTCTGCCTAAGCATGTGAAAAGCTCTATAATGAATTTAAGAATAAAATTAAACGTGTTTAAAGTCTCTCCACCCAGGAATTACCCAAAGACAATAATTTCCTTCCAGTCAAGAGGAAGCATAGACAGGGATTTTTCTGACTTATGGGTTTGATTTATAAAATTTCAGTTCATCAAAACTAAACCTCGAAGGGAATAGGGGGGAGGAGAAAGGAAGAACACAGCAAGTTGAATATGAAAAATTTCTCAGCCTCCTAGTACACTAGGACAGGAGGAAATGGCCTCAAGTTGTGCCAGGGAAGGTTTAGGTTGGATAATAGGAAAAATTTCTTCATTTAAAAAGTTACCAAGTGCTGGAACAGGGTGCCCAGGCAAGTGGTTGAGTCACCAGCTCTGAACGTTCTAAAAGACGTGTAGTGCTGAGGGACATGGTTTAGTGGTAACTTGGCAGTGTTGGGTTTATGGTTGGACTAGATGATCTAAAAGGTCTCTTCCAACCAAAACGATTCATTGATTTTATGATTTTTTATGATCAAAACCCACCAAAAATGGACTGGTGGTCACTATATTCGCTTGGCAACATGGGATACAAGCTTGAGACTCGTATCTGAGTGATTCAAAGTGGGTCTGGGTCTTAGTCGCATCAGCTGGAGCCATTCCATTTTGCAGAAATAAACAATTATGGAATTAAGGTTTATCACCCTCTCCTTGTGCTTGCGTTTATGTCAAGTCTTCTGACTGCCACACTGTAATTAATTATTTCAGCAAAGGGGTAGAGGAATGGAAAGTGAAAACTGGCAATACAAGAACGAAACCCAAATCTTCTCTTCCCTAGGTGAACGCCTGAGCTCACTGAGATGTCTGTTATCCTGGTGTCAGTTCCTTTTTCTCTTCTCTTTCTTCCCCTTTTTTCTGGGGGAAAGAAACAAGCAAACTTTGCAAAGCGTGCCTTTTACGCTGATGTGGAATGAAAATTTGAAGAAAAGTTTATAGACCTGTGTCAGACAGGAAAATAATTTACTGTCTCATCTACATTTTCAAAGTTAGATAAGAATACCCTAGAGATATTTTACATGTAGGCTACTTTATTTACAGTGAGTGATTCCATATATCTTTGTAGGTAACAGTTTAGCAGGCATTAGCTAAGTTGTATGTTCCTGGATTTCCTTTCATGTAAATCAATGTGGCAGAAAATTAAGGTGACTGGGGCTTTATGGAGATGAAGATCACGTCTGGTATTTTTCTAACAGAAACAAATTAAAAGCATATCCAATTTAAACAAAGCCTTTGGTCTGAAAATGCAGGAAGAGTGATTTTCATACTTGCTTAAACTCTTGCCTGAATTATGAGTCTTATGTATCCATTATGTTCTCCTGCTTTCTCCTTTTATATGCAGCTTTTCCTTGCATGACCTTTTTCTTTTTTCCTTAGTAGCTCAGTTGACAGTCCTGGTTGATTCTCTGGTGAGCAAGTGACTAAAAATAAACTCTCCTTCCTGCCATTTTGGTGCTTTTCATTCATTTCAGGACAGCATTACATTGCGAAAGGAGAAGCCAAGGGCTAGATATAGTCAAAGACAAAGTCAATCATGGCAGCCTGCAAATTGCTGGAGATACCATAGAGGTACCAAATTGTGAGACCTACTTCTTGAAGATGGCAAAAGGAAAGAAACACAGGTAACAGAAAGCCTGTGGGAGGAAGGGTTAGAAGACCTGCTAAGCTGCATGAATACTTTTGCTACATTTTGTACATTTGGGTTTTTGTTTTTAACTTTGTGCAGCAAAGTTCCATGGCAGAGGGTTCCTGCTCAGGAAGCTGGTGGTGTAAGCATTCATTCCTGCAATACTGAAATGCTACAGCGGTTTGACCAAACACCATCATGAAGTCATGTGACATTATCGTGTAAGGCCTGCTGTGTTTTCACAGGTCATTACCTAACGTAAAGGTCATGGGATACAGTACCAAAAAAAAAGTATTTTTTAAAACCATGAGGAAATGTACAGAGATTTTAGATATCTAATCCTGGAGGTCCTTCTAGCCCGACATAATTTTTTTCCATGTGTTTATCAGAAACTTAGCAATAGTATTGATTTCGAGCTTTTTTTTTTACTGCACTAATTTATGCTGATTCAATTAAGATTCCAGATAAAGAAACAAAAAAAGAAAGAGTAATTTTATCATGAACTTTCAACAAGTGTTTGTTTCAAACTATCCATATGTGCTATTTTACTCTTTTGACATTTTAATGCATAGTCTATTAGAGTTACAAGTATAATGTGCCTAGATCTGTTTTTTCATTGGGTATATGATAATTATTTTGTAGCATTTGCTAGAACTTGAGAGGCTTCGCACTGATTAGATAAAATATTACAATTTTCCCTTTCCACTTTAATTTTTTTTTTTTAAAGTAAGGTCCATAATCCTTTTTTTTAATATAAAATAAAGTTAACATTTTGAAACAAGAATTGAGTTTCTGATGTCTTAAAGCTAAAAACCCAGAAGCAGCACAACAGGATGAGCTGGGGAATGCAGCAAAGAAAGAGTTAAAAAGAATGAAAATGTTTTTAAATTCCTGTACATATTAGCCAGCCCTGAAGAAACTCTAGAGTTCTGTCTAAATCTAACTGACACCAGTGTGTTTTACAGCTAGACTAACTTTGTGACTTTGAAAAGTGTTTCTTCACATTGCTTTTATATGACACCAATTATACTGTGCACTGGAGGTGACTGTGAAAAATATTTTGTTGGTTAAAAATATTGCATTAAATGGTTGTCTTCCATACAATTTTCAAATAAGAATCAATCAAGGCTTGTGTGGTGATGTGCAAATTTTCAGTCAATTTGAACTGATTTGGCTCTTTAGAAGGTTAAGGTAGTTTAATGGTTGAAAGCACATTGCTGTGCAGCAAGCTGCAAAAGTCAAAGGGTTAGAGGATTAGGATTTCATTTCCTTTTAGCCGTTGCCATGTCTGTTTTCTGTCCAAACTACTTCTTGTTCCCATTTAACCCATGCTTTTAAAGACAAAAGGGGTTGAGAACTTGTGGGCCTCAGGCTTCATTTTAACAAGCCGTCTCTAGCACTTTGGTGCGTAATTTGTCATAAATGTCATAGGTCAGGGAATGTAAGAAACCTACAGCCAGCAGATGGTCATTATGACAGCAGTTAGGTTTCAGAAGCAAAAGATGCTTTGTGATATTTACTCCAGCGTGTGAATGTTACACCTCTGTAGAATATTTTCAAGTTCACTCTTAAAATGAACTCATCCTTTTTATCACTCACTTCTTAACTAGAGCTCACAAAAGCCCCTGAGCCAAATCCTCTTCCCACTGCTCACGGGGTTCAGTGGGGCTCCTTCCAGCAGTAAAACATACCTGTACAACAGTCCATTTCATTTACAAAGACTAGGAATAGTCCAGAATTGCTAGACATAGGCAAACTTTTCAGAGTTCAGTTAAATTAGGAAGAATTTCTTTTTCATCCTCATGTTACTTTTCTGTACTGTTGTTCTTTTCAAAAGGCACTGGAAAATGGAGGTTTCAGATATTCACAAAATGGGCTTTTCCTGGCAACATTACATTTCCAATTGAATGTAAATGAGAAATCTGTACTATTTTGTTTCACGTGATACCACCTTAGACCTAAGAACCTTACACAGGACACAGGCTCCATTATGGCAGCCAATAAACAATATTTAAGGTTTTAAAGAGGAGGAGGGAGCTCTTAGGAGCAATCTCAGCCCCAAAAAGCCCGCGGCCCAAAGTTGCAGAAAAAAAAGATGAAATTTAATATGCACAGTTCACTACGCTCAGATCTGCATGGGAGTTGTTTTACGGTGAAAGAAAGAGCTGTCTGTTCCCTCAAGACAACTGGCTGAGTAGTTGGCTGATCTCTTATAAACCTCATGACAAATGTTGATCTTGAGGAGAGAGTAAGGTGGTCTTTTTCTACAAATCAGTTCTATGAAAGCATTTTGTGCGTAAGGGCTGTAGATACAGATAAGTGCAGGAGTATAGATGTAAACTTGTGTGTGACAAGCTGACAGGCAGGCAAATGGGTTTAATATTGCTCATAAGTGAAGGAGGTGGGTGAGCAAAACGTAAAAGACAAGCCTCCTGTTCTGAGATGATAACTAGTTAAGTCAAAAAAACTCTACTATATTTAGTAGGAAGAAGATACATTCTGCAGATATGCTTGAAGCATCATTCAACAGGTAATCATTCAGAATGAGAAAATTAATTTTCTTGCTAGTCACTGAAAATCTTGTTTTATTATGTCTCATCCAAGCCACTTAGTGAACTTTGCGAAGGTCACCAACAAACACATTTTACACGTGAGGAAATAACTACAGCAACAGTAGCTGGGATTTGAAGACATGGCCTGGTTTCCAGGGAAATAAGGCTGTGTCGTCCATCTGTCTGCCTGTTAGTTCCCCTTTAGTAATTTTGCCCAGTTGGCCAGTTTCAACAGGTTTCAGAGAAATTTCACACGTTCACAAAAGATTAAAAAATAATTCAGTTCCTGCAGGTTTCCTGAAAATTAGTGACTGGATAGAGAAGACAACCCAAATTATTCCCGTAGTACAAGATTATCAGTTAAGCACTGCTGTCAGACTGTGGCTGCCCCGTCAATACGCACTTGCAGGACAGTGGATACACGCTCCTATTGATCGAAACCCGCCGTGGTGTTCTCCTTGCCAAGCTGACAGGTAGGTGAGAATGAGCTCCTAAAGTCATCGTCTCACTATGGGAATAGGAGGGGGACAGGGGTAATTACTGTGGTAGAAGAACATACCAAACTCCTTAAGAAAGCATGATCAGTTAGTTCCACTGCTAATGGGGTATTTTGTCTTCTCTTTGCAATGATAAGAGTTACAGAATGACTACCTGCAATGGAAGAGGTTTCTTCATCCTCTAAGCTCAGAACCTCACGTCCCCAAAAATGTGTTCTTCATGTGTGTTTCATGTTTGCACCCAGCGATGAGGGTTTTCCCAGTGCTTAGCTTTTGAAGGGTGGAACCTCTGGTTCTCAGTGCCCTCAACATTTCCAAGTTTTGTATAGAGAGCCACCAGCTACCAGCTTGTGAACCTTGCAGTTAGTTGTATCTTCTTGTTTCACCTTCCAACGTGGAAAGTCAAATATGTAGGGTACTCATATTGCCTGAAGGTCATGAGAGACTTGTGAGGTCATCATTCCTCCAGGGCCACTGTAAATGAAATATGCAATTTTTAATTCTCAAAGGCTCCAGATTAGAGAGGTGCAAACCTGAAGGATATTACCTTTCACAACCTGAATTCTATTTTATGCTCTTGCAAGGTAGTAGCCTCCAGGGTCCTAATGACCCCAATAGCTATCTGTGAGTGAGTGGACTACAATTCCTATCAGTCATTACGACAGATTTGATCAGCAACTAACTTTATTTAAACACTTTATAATTAAAGCCTGTCCCAATGATTGATAAGTATTGAATCCAGCGCTCTCTCGAATAGTTTAGCTATTGCTGGTCTCTGGATTTTGCAGGTGCAGGTACTAACAGGAAAGAAACTTTGGCAGATAAGAGAAAGACATCACAGATGGTGCAAACCTTCGGGTGGAGAATGATTATTTTACTGTCTTTTGAAGTAATATAGGTAATACTTAGGAAAATTCTGAAATTCATACAGATAAGGTACAGTTCAAATGATAAGGAATAGTTCAAGCACTTTAAAAAAAGCAGTAGACCTGTCTAAATTTTAAGTACAAAATGGACCATTATCAACGTATTCTCTAATTTCAGGCATAGCAGAGGTTATGACTTTCACACAGTAAATTCTTCTTTACCTTTACATAACTCTGTCTAACTATAAACATGCTTTATGAAACAAATTTGGGTATACCCTTCTTTTGTGTTATTTTTCCATTTAGAATAGAATATTTCTCAATATTAATTTCCAAAATATAAATAATGAAATCACACATGTGTTTTTACACAAATGTGTAGTATAGCACTTATCAATGTCTCCTAACCTATAAGCATGTTTGGAATATCTTCTTTTGGTTGCCATGTGTGGGCTTTTGTATTTCTTGCAGTTTCTGTTTAGCAATTTTGAGGATAGGGGAAAATGTTAAAATATGAAAACACTATTTCAGTGCCTTGTTTTGCACTGAAAGCTAAAAGCTGCGCATGAGTTTCCTAAGGGAAGAGAAGGTCAACAGAAACTCAGAATTAAGAATTGTTCTGGATGTATCCAACATTGATAAGTAGTAAGAGAGCAACATTTAAATACATCGTTGCTACCACTGTGGAATGCAGACCAACCAATCATTTTATTTTGGGTGGAATAAAGGCATTACTAGATGTAGGCACAAATGTTTGCATTCATGCAGGAAGTGGTTATTAGCACTTTTCTATAAAAACTATGAAAAACCACACTTTTCTCTCTCAGATTAAAAATGTCATTCCACACATAACTGGCACTTACCACCGTGTGTAGGATGCTCCAAAGACTGACCCTTCAAACATATGACCATTTGAGCACACCACATGGCAGAGAAGAAAATGTTGAACCTGCTGCTTATGCGGCAAATCCACGTCTCTGTATGCTCCACACTGAGCGATTTTGCTTACAACTACAGGGCTGTGTTCTGATCTCACCGGGTAGTTACCACGACTTTTCTTGAGGTGTAGCTGCTGCATAGAGAGGAGAGAGAGGATTTATTGACTTATTCAAATCCCAGTGAAGCTACTTGGGATCTTTCCATTTCCTACAACAAGTATTAGATCAGACCCTTAAAAAAGGTGCAAACAAAAAAGAAATGTTGAAAAGTGAAGCCTTTCATGAACTGAACACTTTCCTGCATCCTTTTAACCAATATCCTATTTTCTTAAGGACTGATTTTGAGCTATGAGATTTACCTCAGTGTTATGAGGGCATTACGGTAAAAGAGAACATGTTAACAAAAATGCTATTATTGCCTTCACCACAGTAGTAAGGAAGTCAGGAATCAAAACTGTACCTCGGCATGTGGGCAAATAGAAAAACATTGTGACAGGGGAGCCAGAGTTGGTAAACAGTTTAAAAATGTACAGTGAGGTTTTTCCAGGAGATTTTTCTGTGCGTGTTTTGCTTTATCTATTATGCTGTAAGTTTTCATTGGCTTAATTGTTTGCATTGATATGCATGCAATAGCTTAAAAATATAAAGAAATTTAATAGAAGAATTCAAGCAGCAGCTTAAGGTTATGCAATAAAGGAGACTTTACAGGCATGTGCTGTATCGAAATCTCCACGTAGGTCCTGTAGGTATATAGATTAGATTAAAAATGATGCAATGAAAGTTACTCCTGACATTATTTCCAAGCCTCATTTAGTATCATTTAGTGATAGGACGGTTACACACTCTGCACCAGGTTCAGCTGTACTTCTTTGCATAAACTGCTTCAAACACAGGCAAAGGAGTTAGTAAGCAGCAATCATCTGCGCTCTAAGCCTCGCTTTTCTTTTTCTTTCTCTTTTCCATTTGTATTTTCCCTGTTTCCATTCTGTGCACATCAGGTGACACTGAATTTATGACAGAAATCATTTTTGCGGGAAACCTAAACAAAAAACGAAACGATTTCTAACTGTCCAAGCAGGGAATCTGAAACTGTGGTTCTAAATCATTGCTGGATTGTAAATACTACAAATAACTGTTGTAGAGCTATTTTTCTTCAGTCATTTCTGGGTGGCAGAGCATCCACAGAACAGCTTCAGAAGTGGTGTTCTGCAGCCTAACAAGCAATTAGTACAGTCCATTAAAAAAAAAAAAAAAGTAAAAAAAAAAAAAAAAAAGAAAAAAAAAGAAAAAAGTAGGCCTTGAAAGTGGAGGTGGCCACTAATTATTAAAATGGAGTCATAAATAGCTATAAATATTTAAGCTTTATAGTTCGATTTGTTTGTGGAGGTAGCTATTAGGCTGCTTGTGAGATGGTAAATTCCTGCCTGGTACAATGCAGCACTACAGGCAGCTCCAGTGTGCGCCGAGACAAAGAGCCCCAGGCAGCCCCACCCTCGCCCATTCTGCTCTCCGACAACACCCCTTGTTCACAAAGACCCTTTCAATTATAGTCTTTGTTGGCAATGTTTACTTTTTTCATTCAAATCTCTCTTTCCCTCAGTCTCGGTCTTGCAGGCAGCCAGCTCGCTGGAGCCAGCGCAGGGAGGCAGAGAAAAGAGAAAATGAAATCCAGCACATGCTCTACCGTGGTTAAAAATAAATAAATAAATAAATAAATAAATAAATAAATAAATAAATAAATAAAATACAGCACAACCCAGCCCAAAAAAAAAAAAAAAAAAAAAAAAAAAAAAGTCCCCAGTCCTCCAAGGAGTGGGTGCAAAGAAATCCGAATTTTTTTTTTTTTTTTTTTTTTTTTTTGCAGCGCTTATAATTCTCCATTCCTTATTATCCACCACTGCCTCTCATCCCTCGCTGAGGACGCAGGCTGGTCCTGCGGATGCGCGATGACAGGAGCTGCTTTAATTTGCTCAGCGAATATCATTCTACTTAAGGTTTCTACCTAATAAAAAGGTTATTTATTGAGGAATGACGCTTCTCCTTCTTAGGAAAAGATGCCACAAATAAGGATCCATTGTGTGACACTGTCCAGAGTTTTCCTTGGTGCTTTCTGCTTTTTGCCCTTGTGATTTTTATTATTTTTTTTTTCCTTGCTTGCGGGGATTTTTGCTTCTGGGCATGGAGGGTCTTTTTTGTTTTACAAAAACAGTTATTTACTTTCGTGTCTGAAGTACACTACAAACTGCTTTTTGAAATATATTATGAAATGTGACAATCCTGCCTATACGTGACAAAATGTAACAAAAGGACAATGCTGCAAAACATTTTCACATAAAGAGGTTAAAGTACAGGTTTGCAACTTTGTAAGGCAGAATCCAAAACAAGCAAAAAGCAGGAGTTAAAAACGCTTCTTTTTTTTTTTTTTTTTTCTGTATCGTTGCATCAGATTAATTAAAGCTGAAATATGAATACTTTGATCAGAAGGTGGCAGCTGTCACTCCAGCATCTGCAACCTGCATTTCAGGAAATAGTCTTCCCATCCTCTCTCTGCTCCACCAACAGATACATGTCATGATGCGTATCAATAAATTTTCCATTTTAGGCTGATTTCTGTAATGTCCAAAAAGCATGCATGTATGTGTACAAATGTGTGTATGTATGTATATATGTGTGTATATATACACACAAAGGTATGTTCATAATTGGAGAACATTTTTCTACATTGTCCTTCTCAAATTCCAGATAGCAAGGGTTGGCACATAAATATTAACATTTAATTGGGAAATATTTATCCTGTTGTATGTAAAGTGTCTGCTTCAGTTTTAAGAGGGAAAGTAAGCTATAGATGAAAAAGTCCAGATTTCAAAGGTATATTTGACATGAGACAAAAGTTGGCGTAGCCCTACAGTTTAGGAAAACCCAAACTCATGTTCTGAATGTCCCATATTCCTTTGAGAAGTTTAGTTTGCTCGAGGTAAAGTAACCCAAATCAGTGATGAGAACATTCTCCTTAATTATTTTTTTTCCAAATTAATAAAATGAAAAGAATTGTTATATTGGTTTCTATATGTCCAGAAAGTGTTTACATTTGCAGTGGGCTCCAGACAATGTTTAACTAAGATATTAGTATTTTTCCTAGCCCTTTTTTAAGCAATAATCAAAACAGAAGTACCCTTTCTTTCCTTTGGCCTTGAAATTTACGTCACCTGTTATTAACAAAAACAATAACAGTCTGGGTCAGCCACACAGCCTCGCAGGCCCATGTACGCTCAATGAGGAACATCTGTATTCAAGCTCTTTTCGGGCCTTAAAAGCGGTCATAAATCCAGTCCCTGGTAAATGAAAAAGGTTTCACAGACGACTTAATTTGCTGTGGGAAGCCGAGTTCCCCGTAGCCTCCCCGTTTCTCAGCCCGTGACCTTCCGCACTGTCCACCTGCTGGAAGCCATGTTTGATTTCCGGCCCGGGGAGACGCCTCTCGGCAGCAAAATGGTGTCATAGGCAGGAGTGAAGGAATTTCTCTCTCTCTCTCATCATTAAGGGAGTTCCCCCTATGGCGAGGGGAATGAAAAGTGCGATTTAATGTTCTCCGGATAGCGGCGGCGGGGAAAATTAAAAAAAAAATAAAAAATAAAGGCTGAAAGCTTCGCCAGCGCTTCCCGAGTGGGCCATTGCAGCCCTTGTGGCGAGTGGGATGTCCCTGAGGAATTCACCGCAGGCCAGCCTGAAAAGAAAGGGATTAAGGGCCTTTAGAGAGGGGGAAATGTAACAAAAGGAGCACTTTTATGATGTAGCAGCATAAAATAAGGGGCTGCATTGTGCAAGTGATTGCTAAAGATCTCGGAGCGGAGCAGCCCTCGTTGTAGGCCCCGCTCCCCCCGGGGCAGCGCCTCCCGCTAAACCCTCCGCCGGCGCTGGAATAAGAGCGCGGCTCTCATTTAGGGGCAAATAAGAGATTATTGGTGTGTTTCTACATCTTTCTTTTTTTCCCCCACACCTACCGAAAAGTGGCCTGTAGGGAGATTATACTCTAGTGAAAGTTGCTGCTAATTAAAACAAGTAATTAGTGTTCCTCCAGGCTTTGCGGTTTCACTCACTTTTGCCCGCCAGACAACATTAGTTTAAAAGCAATCCAATTTCTAGCAATAACAGACTGTAAAAAAGTCATTTAACAAGTATATAAGTGTAAGGTTACATTTCAGGCTTTGATTTATCTCTTCTGGGCTATTTAGAGAGCCATAGCAAAGTTGGGAAGCCGGGGGAGAGTTAAATGTATTTTTCTTCAGGTTTTGTTTTGGTGGGTTTTTTTGAAAAGTCGTATCGCTGCATTTGCAAAGACAAGACAGAGCTTCAGGAGACAGCTTTCCAAGCCACATTAAAAAACAGAATTGGATTTAATGCAGTTTTCCGAGAGAACCCTCACTTAGCATTTTGTAAACAGATCATTTCATTAAATCCTTTTGTTTCCGCTCCTGCTTCTGCCGAAATGAAGACTTTTTATTGACTCTGGCTCTCTCTGGATGAATAGGAGTTTAACATATTATTGCTTCATGTTGGTACAGACAAAAGTGATTATATATTTATGTTGTTGTTCTACAGGAAACTTAAGGAGATTAGTATAAAGTTTCAAACATGATGATGTATCGATTGACAAAAAACATATTGGAACATCGCTCCTATCTTTGGTTGGTTTCCAATGTTCCTGTCATTCCAAAACTGCCAGCTGTTGAACATGTGGATCGTAATATTTAATGCTGATGTGTGTTGTAACATACTTCCTTATAGGCTATTTTGGTTTAATATAGGCACTGGTGGAGGTTCCTTATTTTTGAGGAAGTGGTTGCATGCATGGGTAATGCATAAACTGCAAATTAAGGACAAAGAGAGTATATGCAGGTGATTTCTTCCTGTAAATAGAAAGCACCATTTTCTAACGTTCAACCAGTGGACACAGATTTTGTTTTCAGTTTGGCTTATCTGTTATTTCTGTTGATAAATGAACCAGAAAAAGGAAAATATGATTTTTGATAAGCTAGAAAAACATTTTACACTGATAAACAGAATAAGATTGCATAGTAGTCACACCGAAATGGCTGTAATTCAACACTAAAGTGTCATTTTAAATGGGGTATTTTTTTTCCAGTCATGTACGAACAGACAAGTCTGTACAGCTGAACTGCTGTTCTTGTAATGTTAATTTTAAATACACAAAACATACTGGTTTTGATCACAAGCAGAAAATGTGGATATATCCATCAGTTTTCTTTTTTCCCTCCTGCTAAAAGTTTAATAATTCAGTCTGACAAGCAGTATCCATCAGGTTCTGTTTATGTAGATCCTGATAAAATACTTCATCATATTGAATAATAACAAATTTAAAGAACAGTTCAGATCTTGCTGAATGCCAGGATTTTCTTTTACACTTTAAGCATCTTAGTACTTTTTTTTTTCCTTAATCTGGTGATTTCAGTTGATGTCTTCTTCTGTAATAATAGATATAGTGAACAAAACCAGTTTATTTTAAATTTGTTTTACTGATAAGGATAGGAACAAATCTCCATTCCTGAAAAACAGTAATAATTATTGTAAGGTCCCTGTTCTCCCATCCCTGGGATTTCTTTTAGAAAATTATTTTTTGCATGCCTTCAAGTAGTTTTAGTGGATGTATGTACAGACCCAGTATCTGTTTCTGGATGTCCTTTTGGGCCACCCTCAAATAGCATTCTGCATAGTAAAAATCTCCTTTTAAAAACACATTGACCAGCATTCTCTGATTTTTTTTCTTATTAAATTTAAGATGCATATATGGTGTGCACACATATATACTTCCCTTTCAATCGCAGAAGCTGCGTTTATTCTTGGTGCCATCCTGCATGGAGTAAAGCAATAGCAGAACGGAGCATGGGGCACCAGAGGGCAGAATCTGCTATGACTTGTGTGGACGTAGTAAACTCCTTATAGATTAGCTCAAAACCATAAGGGTCAGTATAACAGCTCTAATTTTATGTAGTAAGCCATATTTGCACAACAATTCCATTACAATACAAAAGGCAATCTTCAGAAGTAATTTAGGAACGGCAACTGTATTAATGCTGAGTCCAAGAAAAGGAGAACAATTTTCTTATGCAATCCAGTTTCAATGCCCAGATGTCTTCTGTAAATGATTTTAATGGTTATTTGATTCTAATTTAAACATAAATTGACCTTAAGATTCACCCATATCTTACATCCATGTTTTTTGTGCAATTCTGTTTATTTCGAGTTACTGGGTTTTCACTTATGTTGACTTCAGAATAGACTCCATATTTATGATTTTTTCCCTTTATGACACTTTTCAGAGTAATTTTCAGCCTATTAACAATATCCAAGTGAAGAATCTCAGCAGCATAATACACAAAGCACATAGTGGAATAACCAAAAGGCATTTTGAGGAATATTAAGGTGGTAAATGATCCAAAGAGTTCATTGAAGTCACCTTCTATCAATTAAAAGAAAATACTAGTTTTCCCAGCACATTTTTAAAGATACATCAAATTAAAGTCACCCCCATCCCCTAAGTTTAGAAGCCACCAGTGTTCCTCATTTGTGGTCTTCTTAGTGTAATGATCAGTATTGAATAGGAAGAGCAGTTGTGACCCTCACAGTTTAGTGAGCAATTCAAGAAAACAATATTCATCTGGTGTGATATTATAGAAGATAATGTGCCTGCTTGTTTCTTGCCACATAAACTTTCTGCTCTTTTAGATTTCCTAACCAGCAAGTGAATGAGCATGGTGGGGAGGGTAGCGTTACTTCTCAAGTGTGATCCACCGTTATCTGCAATATCTTATTGGTCTTTCCACAAAACTCTTCTAAAGAAAACAAAGTCATTTGCTTACTGCAAAAACTGTCAAACATACCTTGCTTTGAAAATGGCATCATTGTTATTCCCTCTTTCTTCTTACTCTTCTCTCAATTCATCCTATCTGAATGTATTCTTGCTGTTCTTCTCGGAGGTCCTTGGTCCTAGAATCAGGGCCTAGGCTTCTGTGGGGGCAAGACTTCAACCATATGTTCTTCATAGAAGAGAGGCTAGACACACACACACATGCAAAATGTGTGTGCTTGGGGTACAATAATAAGGATAAATAAGGGCTCTCAGATGGTTTCAGTGCTAAAGTGTAGCAGACATTTTAGCAGTTTGATTTTAATTTTTTGAAGTTATAGCAGACAAAACACAATTACAAGTTGATGGAGGCAGCGAGTAGATGTAATATTGAGTGTCAGGAGTTATCATTTCCTAATCTTTTCCATAATTTCTGGTGTGTCTCATAAGTCAAGTTGTCTGTCTTCAGTTTTTCAAAGTGGACAAGTGGAAAAAATCACAAAGAAGCTAGTGTTAACAGTGGTAGTTTTGTATTGTTCTGAAATTGGATGGAAGAAATAATACAGGAGCCAAATGTCTTGACAAGATTTTCTTCAAAACATTCATATCCTGAGGGCCAAATGCTGCATGGATTTTGAAAGTCCAATTTGTCCCTTCTTCGGCCTGTTTGTAAAAGACACTGGCAGCCACAGCTTGACTTTTGCGGAAGTTGTTAACTTTTAAAAACAGACTTAAAGTGTTTCAATTCTGTGACTCAAAACCAAGAAGCCCACGACTAACAGCTCCTTCTGAAAATATGGACGGCAAGCAGAAGCTTGCAAAAACAGTAGCCTTAAAGCCTTCATGAGAATTAATCTTAAGGCCAGTAAGATCTTGTGGTGTCAATGGGCAGCATGATTACCATCTCATACCTTCAAGGCCTTGGAAGATACTCCACTATCTTCTCAACTTTCTGCCAGCAGAAAAAGGCTGTCCAGCCTTCAGGATGCCAAGCGCCCTGAGAAAGGGCTATGGTGGCTACATTTTGGGGAAAGACTGATGCCTCCTATGCTCCACTTTAAAACACATTATAGGGAAATATCCTGTCCCCTATACGGTCTAAGCTCTCTGACTGTTGAGTAGAGCCTTGAGATGATGAGTCAGAGCAAAGCGCCTCTGCTGTTGCATGCCATTTGCTTGTATTAGTGTGTCTCTTCCGTACAGTGCAGTCCAGTGATGTTATGCTCTCAGCGATCAGTGTCTTGCTGTGACTAAGGATGATTGAATGCAGACTGATTCTGGTCTGTTTTTTCCAAACTGTCTGTGCAGGTGAGAATCACAGGTAGTTTTGTGTTACTTTATAATATAGGGTGCTAAGTCTTTTTAAAACCTAGGTGGGACAGACTACATCTGGTGAAAATCAGCATGGATCCAATCAAATCAAAATATTGCCTGCAGGACATTATCTCAGTTTTTAGAGCAGCCCAACCCAACATTGCATCTGTTAAAATGCTGTTGTGAAAATTTTCATGGTCACAAGAATAAAATGGGTGGTGTGAGTTTTTCAAGATGTCATTTTTTTTTAAGGATTAGCTGTCAAAGTTAGAAAAACCATTACAGTTTATTTCGGTGTTCTGTCTAACTTTACATTTTAAAATTTATCTACTATGCAAGGCCGTGCAGCACGTACTGCTGTTATACAGAATGAAAATGGTCAAAAATCTGGAAAGATGCAGAGGACATAGGAAGATAACAGTCAAGAGACACTGTTTCCCTGTCCTGCCCTGTGCAGTATTTTTGGCACTAATGGCAGATCCAGACTCCTCCTTGATAAGATGGTAAGTATTGTGGTGATAAGGGGTAAAGTATTTTGATTGTCATTGTAAAACATCGTTAATTTTGAGGCATCATTAGAGTGTCTTCATTTTGTCTCACACTGCATGAGGCCATGTCAGTATCTATTTGCTGGTATTTGAATATTCTAACAGTCTTGTGAGATAAATTCATAAAAACTTGTATAGTCTTAGGTAAACAACACAGTTGCCTTTCCTGCCTTCTCAACAGAAAAGCAGATATTTTTCAGGATTTTCATTACAGGTCTTGAAGATCTTCACGTTTGGCATATTGATCTTTGGCTATGGGGACACGGCTTCCCTTATTTCGTCATAAACACAGCTGTGTAAGAAAGGATGAATAATACTATTACTTCTTGGGAAACTGAACTGTTCTCAAGAACTCAGGATGTTAGTAGCATACTGAAAATTACTTAAGTTTTGTTGGTATCCCTATTACCAAGAAGTCTGAAGAATACTGGGTACTGGACAAGCTTAAAAAAAATCTCCTTGTGCATTTCTACTCTATGCACTTTAATCATTCCCACATAATAGAACGTAAAAATTAGAACCACTGTATTCAATAATTCTGGGTTTGTTTTTTTTTCTCTCTCCAATATTGATGAAATCAGTGTATCTAATTCCAGGAAAAACACACTGTACTCACATACACTATTACATCTGCCACCATCTACAAGTCCTGTACTTGGAATATGAGAATGATTGAGCAAAAGTTGTGAGGGCTTCTTTGCATTGTCCAGACTCCAGCTGGCCTCTTTGTAGCAGATATAATATCGAGGTGCACTTAGAGTGCTGTAGCCTTCTCCAAATAAAGGACAAATATGTCCAATATCAGAAAAAAACATCAGATCAACTTAATGATACTTGAACTCGCACTCATAAATGAGTTGTACTGTACATTCGTCACTTGCCTTTGAGAATCAGGAGCCGTAAAATTTAAGCTAAAATCTGATCCATTTCAATGACATTGGACACATTCTGTATATTCAGTAAAGACACATTTAAACTCAATGTTAAAGCACAGCTACCTTATTTAGTCGACTAAAAGTCATAACCCTTTGTTACTGGATAATCCATAATAAATAACTAACCATAATCCATAATCATATTATTAACACACTAGTTATCAGTGTGTTTTTCAAAATAACCAGTAAAGTTACCATCACCTTGCAGAGAAGACTGAAGTACTGAATGGATGGAGAGGGTGCTCTTCTGTTTTCAACTCAGGGGTGTCTCATCTTGAGAAAGATTAAAACCCATCCAAAAAAGTAATGTAAGGAAACTTTAATTTCTAGTGCCTGTGCTCCTGAACAGGTTTCAGTGGCTGTCAATCCAGCGCTTTTCACAGACCCAAAATATGCTTTCTAAATATAAAAGTAATGCAGAAAAAAAACCTAACAGGTAATTTCTTCAGTATGTGGTAGTTGGCAAAAACTCGATATCCGTATTTTTCTCAGCCTTATCTATTAACTCTGCAGAGGGACAGGTAACAGAAAGTTCACAACAACAACAAAAAAAAAGGAAGGTCCATTAAGCAATTCACCTCCATTCATGGAACAAAATCGTTCCTCAAAATTCTCTCCAAATTACAGTATATTTGAGTTAGGAACATATGCCCTGGGGAAATTTTGTCCTTTAGCATTTTGGAGTAATGCTATATGCATGCACGACCAGAACTACTTTTGGAGATGCTTAGGTTTTCAAATGGTGTGTACCTGCTACTTATTTCACAGGCGGGAGATTGCATAAGGAATTAGAGAGAAGTGCTAAATCTTACACTTTCTTTGTCGGTCTCTAACCTGAAAATAATAGGCCTTAACTGTATATAGACCATTAAAACTAGTGATATATCATTTAGTTTTAGAAAAATGAAAGTTTTTAATGAACTGAGTCAGAGCAGAGCCCAAAATAAGTCAGTCAGAACCAGAGGTTATACCGTTCCCTTCAATTCACCAGCCAAACCCAAACGCGGGGGAGAAGGGTCAGTAGGGGGTTCATCAACCACTTCGTCTCCATCATCTTCCTCTGGGTGTCAGGCACCCTTGCAAAGCAGAAAGAGCTATTTGTCCTTTCAGTGGTGCAAAAAAAGAAAAGAAGGCAATTACTTGAAAACTGTCCCTACTACACTACCCATCAGAGTTACAGCTTGAATCTGATAGTAAATGACTGGAGTCTGGGGAATTCTTTCTCTATATAACTGTAGTATTATTGTAAGGTATAGAAAACGCGATAGCTCTATAGAGTTTAATTTTTACAGCCAGCAGTATCTATTTCAAGGTAGAGAAGGTGGGTCTTTTAAAGGCAGGCCTGATACCAGAAATCAGAGAATAGAGGAGGGACAGTTTATAGATGCTGGTAACGTGAATGTCTGTGTATTTGTCCTCTAAAATATTTGCAATCGTTTTGTGTTAAATGGAAGGTAAACATGTCGTTAAGGAAATCCAAATGGGTGCTTTGTGATTCTTTAGTACGTAGCAGGCAATGTCAGGCATGAGAAATTGATTGATTGATTGATTTGCACTAGGAAAAAGAGTTTTGATTGATTGTCTGAAGAATCATGTGGATAAGATCCACCAGCAAAAAAAAAAAAAAAAAAAAAAAGCGAGTTTCCAAAGAAAAAACTCCTAAAGTGATAGCATTGTTTGCAGCTCACAATGTTCATGTTAATGAAAATTGGATAGCTTTGGTGCTTATGTGTATCAGCTTGATCAGCATTTACTTGCTAACAAAATTAAAGAGGAAGAAAAATATAAGACAGTATTGTTGCTGCTCGTTATATCTAAGATGAAAACACACACCCTGAAAAAGCACCAGCTAGTAACTGTGTGTGTGTGTTGGGGGGTGGGGGGGTACATACATGCCCCGCCAAAAAGGTCTGTCAACCGGTTTGCTCAATAGTCGGTGCTGCTTTAAGTCCTCTGCCGTTCCCACTGGCTTGGGTCAAGGTCCCTGGCCTGCTGCTCAGATCCCTCCACGGGTTTGATCCTTGATATCCGAGAGATCGGCTTTCCTTCCGTGACCTTTCCCGGCAGCAGTTCAGCGCAATTGTTGACTAACAGGAGGGATGCTTAAGAACTGAATAAAAAAGTTACCCACTTCACAAGCTCAGCCTCGACTACGGAATGAACTCTCACAGGAGATAAGAAAGGACACAAAACTGACCACAGAGTTGGACTCAGAAGTTTTCTCTCCAGAAAGAATTCCTTCCTGGACATATGTAACAAACACACACATGGATAAACTCTCTCACCAAATTAAACAAACAAACAAAAATCCTATCAGCAAAATCAAACAGTTTCCCCTATAATCTCCAAGGAAAGAAATAAAGAAATTAAGCAAATGCTTTTGTTATGCAGTCTTAAATTTAAAAAATGTAGAAGATGGATATATAGTAATGAAGTAATATCCTAAAACATATTTTAAGTAGGTAGGAAGAGAGTTCAGAGAACATCAGCATTCTGTCCCATCACTCTCATAAACAAGCCAGAAATAGTTCTGATTTAATTGAAGTTACAACAGGATGTTTTATTCCTGAGTTTATAACGATATAATGCTGTTATATAAGCTACACTTGAGAAATTAGTGAAGAAGGAAATATTTTCTGGGTTACCAAATGAACTTGTATATAAACTTTGGATAGAGCAGATTTAACATTGTTATAGTCCTATAAGGTTGATAGACAGATGTCCATATCGCGTATCTGTTCCAGGTGTTAAGGGCTAAAAGAATTTAAGAGAACTGAAGCTTATTCAGCCTGGTCAGTGGGAGGTGTCCCTGCCGGTGGCAGGGGGTTGGAACTAGATGATCCTTAAGGTCCCTTCCAACTCCAATCATTCTGTGATTCTATGATTTAGCAGGTTTTACTGGTCGAAAGAGGAGAATGTTGTCCATTCACATATGATTTCTTTGGGCAATGGTTTGATGTGTGAATTTCAAGATTTTTCCAAGTAGATGTCTATGTTATCATTTTTTTTTATTTATTTAAAAAGCCACAGAGACAGCATAGAAAACAGAGTTTTCATTCATGTTCAGTGTCCATATTGTTTCAAATGGTGCTCCAGTATCTTCCACAGCAGATGGGACACCTTGCAAACACAGTAAATTGCCAAGTGAAGAATTGCTCTTCTAATGAATCTCATGTAGGATTTATAATTGTAACCTTATTATTACCTTTAGTGTTGGTTTCTTAAATTCAAAAGTACATTAAATTGCCAGTTTAAACATATTTAGGGCACAATTTCCTGTAACAGTAAGTGTGATCAATTAATAAAACATGAAGTACTCCTTATCAGTTCTATTTTTACCTCCTTTAATTTTTTTTTGAAGCATTTTGATTGTCCAGGGCAATGATAGAGAAAATTCCGTTTTCCTTCTTTATTTTTAACCTTTTTCTTATTCACTTTATGTCTACGCTACCAGTCAACACCATTTTTTAATATATATTTTGGAGTATACGCCATCTTTTAGTCTTAGATGTCTGAAACCATCCTTACACCTCTTTATTTTGCCTTTTTACTGTTGAAGGAACCAGAATTCAGGAGCCAAAGCCCTCAGTTAAATTCTGTGTCCATTCCTCTATGCTGACTCCTCCACATGAGGAATTTTGTGTGGTGGATAACATAGCTGTGTCTTTATTTCCTCTCTTTCTGCCTACTTCTTCCTGAAAAGCTTCTCTGCACCCTGCTCCTCTTCATGCAGCATTTCTTGCCAGAGGAACCTTTTAGAAACTGGTGAAGATTCCGAGTTACAATTTGAGCTCTATTTACTTCCTGCCTCGGGCTGGGTTTCTCATCTGACTTGTTTCCTTGCGCTGAGAATCAAGCCGGTCCTATCGCAACATAAGCTCATCATCTCCCCTTTTCTGGGGGTACCAGCCAAGCTGACACCAGGCGACCTTCTTCCCAGCCTCCACGATGCGTTATTCTCCAGGACGTTCTCTGGAGGAGAGCAGAACAGGATGGGCAGCACCACTGTAGTGCCGAGGAACTGAAGCGCGTGTTATTTAGATACTTGCCTTTGCATACAAGGTGGTCCACACATAAGGAAGACATCAGTCTTTGCTTTATGCATGATTTAATGTCCTCATTAGTCAGCGTTCATTATATTTCAGCTCTCTGTCCAACGGTGCCCTGTGCCCAGGATAAATGGTATTAAAGATGGTGATTCATAGTTTCATATTTAGCTGTCGCTTTCTTCCAAAATAATCAATCCATGCCCTACCTTTGCACTTATACAGCTTATTTCTGTAGAACTTTAGAAATTGCACTTTTGTAAAGAGCTTGCACTAAGCTGAATTTCAATAGTTCTGTCCACTTCAGCTAGAAATTCCCCAGCACAGATATAATCCACACATACTTGCAACTCACCGCTCTGACCAGTCTAAATGTGTTCTGATTACAGAGCTCTGCTGCAGCACTGGCAGAATAAACAACTTTCAGAAGCTTGCAAAATCCCCAATTGTATTTTCTGAAACACCTCTTTATTTTAAGTACAAGAATTTTGCTAATGTGTACACCTCGCAGAAGCATGCGGAGGGCAGAATTGTCCACTGCAGCAGGGAGTTAAAAGTTTTCAGTGTGACTTGGAATGAAAAACCCCGATAGTGATATTGTTAAAGAATAAAATGAGGAAAAAAATAATACTTAATCCATTAAAGCGTCTGATTTTGTTCAGATATGTTTTACATTTTTACTTCAATTTTTACATGCTGCAATGTTTAACATTAAGAAGAAAAAAGAAGGAAAGTCACATTGAAAAGGCAAAAGTTAAGTAGGCCATACAGAAGTTATCAAACAGGGCATGATTTCTTTTATTCTTTTGAAACAAAATTTTGGCACAATCAACATAATTTTCCAGAGCATGTCTTTCGCAAGAGAATCATTAGAACAGTAGCAATTGCTCCGCCAGAATTTTGCTGGTGTTTTAATATCAAAAACAAACCCAGTAATTTTTAGCATGACATCTGTCTAGCTTTCCTTTTTTTAATTTCTGTACCATTAAACAGTTGCTACTGTATAAAGAGAAGTGCTGCTTAAATGAATCACAGGTAGATACCAGCTAAAAAAAAATTATCTGGACTAATAGATAACAAAAGATTTTCTGTTGCAGATCAGCATCTGTGCTTTGAATTTTTAATGGTATTGTATGAAGGGCAATTTTTATGTGTGGGATTTGCAGGGGGGACTTGAAGGGGAGGGCTGCTTTTACATTCATCAGTTTAATTCAAACACCGTGCATTTAAAAATAAAATCAATCTAGATTTGCAGATGACGTGCTGATGTACCCTCATCGGAAGTGCCAGGGTTTATTTTTCCCGTGTTTCCACAGTGGGATAAGTTCTGGGTTGTGCCTGGCTGAGCGTCCAAGGCTGCGTTTAACAAAGAGACTGAACTTTTAACCTTTCGGGCTCCCAGATTTTGATTATTACGACTAACTGATTTTCATTTAGATTTCGTTTCATTAAAGTAAATCCAAATCATCGATGAGCATGCATTTATATGAATATACTGACCTTCAAGCAATAAAGGATGTCTTTTGCAGGTCACTAGCAAGACTTAGGAAAGAGATGTGTGAGAAACCCCTGCCCCAATTTGATTAGTAATCAGCACTTAAATGAAGAATTCTCGCACCTTGGTTTCAGTCATTAACTCACTCACCTATGTACAAATTGATCCTTTCCCAGGGATAACGCTATACTATCGTTTGCCTTCTAAGTGCTGCTTCAGGTACTCCGCACGCCACTAAATATTTTTGAAAGACCAGGCATTGTTTTGCACTAATTTCAAATTAGCATCCTCATTGTTTTTTTGTTTGTTCTTACAAAGCTAGCTGAAAGAAGCCAAATAAAAACACATTTAAAGGGCTCTATTTACCTTTTAATCTTCTTGCCACTGCCATTGTACTCTTAAGCTATAAAAGAGTAGAAACCGTCTTCTGTGAGAAGTTATGAAGTGACATGTCTCTCCCCTTCTTCTTGGAGGAATAATGTGATGAGCAGTGAACACTAGAGGGGGAGCTTAACCGTTCAGGAGACTTAAATCTCCAGACCCTCTGGGAGAGGATCAGAGTGATACGATAGCTGCTGACTTAAACAAGCAAAGTTGAGGCATGGACAGCCATGGTTCAGAAGTCAAGAGGTCAAGAATAGTAGAGAGCCAATTTATCGTCATTTTCCAAAAAGGCAGCAAATCATAAGTGGAATTGAGAAGTTTAGGGCTCTGCTCCTACCATGATGTGGTATATTTTAAAAACCTCTCTAGAGGCAGTTTAACATGAAGAGTAGGATTACAGGGATTTTTTTTTCCCAAGGACTGTCTGTCATTTAAATGTCTGAGGAATGATGGAATGAATTATCATAAAATTTTGACAAATTTGATGGCTCAACCAAAGGGGGAAAACAGACATTCCACTTATTGGGTTCTAATAAGACATGACATTTAAAATGAGTTTACATGGCAGTTAGACCTTTGCTTTTCTTTTTTTTTTTTTTTTTTTTCCCTTATTTGATTAAGAAACATTTGTGTTTGGAGAGCAGTTATTTATAACTGATGCTTGTTTAAGAATGGAAAGCATGCTCCTTTTCATCCTCTGCTTCCTATGTTTTAATGACTTGGTGCCTGTTTCACATATTGTACCTTCATATACCCTTAATTTTGGGTCTTGCTGGCTCTTATAGGATGTCTGTACGTCCTTTACTGCAGTAATAAAATATGAACTTACTGTATGTTTCTACTAACTTATTGTAATTGCATCAAAAAAATTTCATTTTCATTTTAAAAGGTTTCAGGTTTTTGTTTCTATTTGTTGAAATTAAAACATTTCAATAATTCATTTTCTGTAGGTATTGTATCTCTTTTCTAAAGGAAGTAATGACAAGTCCAAACTATTTTCTGCTTACACAAACTCACAGGTATTTTGGTGCCCACTTCTAACTTGGGCAATGTAGCATTTGTTCATTTCTTACGAAGTAGCCTAGAAAAACAGACAGTTGAGTTTAGCTTTTTTTTTTCCTTGCCTTTTTTTTTTAATACCATATACCACTGAGCGCATGCAACATAGCACAGACAAACACGGGAATTTTCTGAGTGCGAAACATCCAGGAAAGTCTCCAAAATGGTCTTATCAGGATGTGGAGCTCTACATCCAAGAATCTGTTACAGGAAAGTGCTTTTTTTTTTTTTTTTTCTTTAAAAATAGTGTTTCTGCCAGCTCCCAAGCTGATGATGAAAGGTGGATGTGAGTATGGCAGCTGCTTGGCCAGGGGGTGCCGGAGCCAACTGAGCCAACTGGCCAGGTCACTGCTTCTGGCACTGTCCCTGGATCGGTGAGACTGGATGTTGCCCTAACAGGAGCCAAAATATAGCTGAATTAAGCAAAACAAAACATAACGATAAATCATGTTTTGTTTCTTTTCCAGATTGTTTATTACTCTGGGTGGGATGCTAATTTTATCTGCAGTTACTAAAGAAAGTAATGCTCCTGCTGTAGCTGCAAGGTACCAGATAAGCAGAAATTAGGTAAGTGTATGTTTGTATCTGGTTACCTAACACAGGTGATGATATTTTTCAAGAGCCTCTGCAAATTATTTTCCCTCTTTCTGTTTTGCTCTGCATAAGAGGTAGATACTTTTTTTTTTTTTCTTAGTGTTTTCCCCCTGAAGGCTTTTACTCATGGTGACTCTACTCACAGCTTTCCCTGGACTGCAGATATACAGAAAATATTACCGTGTGCTATATTTAAATAAATGCATTTTAAATATAAATTTATTTATGATGCTTTATTATATCATATGCCATATTGATCTTTACATGCATGATGGAAAAACTTGTAGTCACTGCCTTAATTTAAATATATTAATATTAATCTCTATTGTTTTATTATACTCCAAACCATTATAGTACATTGTAAAAATGTGAAAGGTCTGAAACATCATTCTTTAGTGTAAACGCAAAAATGAACTCATGACCTCAGAAAGACACTAGTTCAATTACACATTATTCTAAAATTTTCTGTCTTGAACTTTCATGAGCCTTTTTCCAAACAGGATGTTCCTGCCCTCAGAAGGAAAGTATGCTACTACTTTAATTTGATCTTATCGTATTGTTCTATCTAAGTAGGATGTCTCACTTTGATTTGCGTATGTACTTTAATGGTTTGGAAAAGAGTTTTGGGGATACTACTACCAATAAAAATAAAATAATCAGAGAGCTGGAGCCCCTCTGCTGTGAGACAGGCTGAGAGAGCTGGGGGGGTTCAGCCTGGAGAGGAGAAGGCTCCAGGGAGACCTTCCAGCCCCTGCCAGTCCCTCAAGGGGCTCCAGAAAAGCTGGGGAGGGACTCTGGAGCAGGGAGGGGAGCCATGGGATGAGGGGGAAGGGTTTTATGCTGAAAGAGGGGAGATTTAGATGAGATCTGAGGCTGTGAGGGTGGTGAGCCCCTGGCCCAGGCTGCCCAGAGAAGCTGTGGCTGCCCCATCCCTGGAGGGGTTCAAGGCCAGGTTGGACGGGGCTTGGAGCAGCCTGGTCTGGTGGGAGGTGTCCCTGCCCAGGGCAGGGGGTGGCACTGGGGGGGCTTTAAGGTCTCTTCCCACCCAAACTATTCTGTTATTCCATGATTCTATGCATAAATATATTATGTGTTGTATTATTACAGGCAGGCATTACTGCTATAGCACTATGGGTCTCAATAATTTGCTTCATTTTAGAGAATAAGTGATTGGATTTGAACGAGAAACAGGTCCACTAATTATACACCACACAGACCACAGACAGCTTTTAAGGGCACATTTTCTTCAGTTTTGTAACTGTATCCCCACTGATTTTCAATAAAGCTTCACTGCTGAAATTAATAGGAGAATTTGACCCTGTATTTTCAAGCACACTAATTTCTCTTTAGACAAGACCTTTTTATTACTCTCATATCCTTTATTATCTCAGCCAGACGTGCATTGCTTCTCTGTGACGCTTGAGGAAAGACCATGTATAGCAGTAAATACACTTCAGGAAGAAGGAGAAGACAAATAAGAGGTTACTAACTGTGGAATAAGAGCTCTTTTAAAATCAATATCCATCCATGCTTCACCAGATTTCACCTTTTCTTCTCACTGATCTCTTATTTTTACTTTACTAATTCAAGTAGCTCAAGTAACCACAATCTTTTCAAAGGTGCAGGGCCACATTGAACTCTCCCCAACCAGTTCCTTTTGCTACTAACGTTTACTATATGATTCTTTTTTTTTTTTTTAATGTAACATAAATCTTACATTTAAGCAAATAATCTGTGAGTACAGTAACTGATGTTACAAAAATTACATGAAAGACGGTAAATCAGTACATCAGATAACAAATAAAGGCACAAGATGCTGGGTTTTGTAAACTGAGATTTACATTTATAGCAACTCTGAGTGAACTCAGGCTCTAACAAGAGCACTTTTTGGATGAGATCTGGCTAGTGAAGCAATAAAAACTGGAAAAACACCAAAAAATCAGGCAAGCCCTAAGGTAATTTAGAGGAGTGGGGAGATGTTTGTTTCCAAAGGAAAAGAAAACATTAAACAAGTACCAGCTATCTAAACAGAAAGGACATCACAATTCTTTTTCCTTGTTTAGTACAGTGCTGAATAGCTGATAAACTATCTGATATTTTCTGAAAAGCTTTGTTTTCTCAGGCAAACAAGCTGAAGAATGGCTGTATGTTGGTGGCGAGCAGAGGTAACCACTCCTTTCCCCTAAATTTCCCTGGCAAAACTCTCCCTAGGGCAGAGCTACGCTTTTGCCCGTGCCCAGCACTGCTCCTGCTTGACATGAGAAGGGAAGTCCTGGAGGACCCTCAATGCAGTTGATGCTTCTGAGCAAATGGCAGTGCGTTGCTTTCCATGAGAGCACGTCTGGTGATGGAGACCTTCTCTTTAAGAGCAAACTCACATAAATGGGCCCATTCCAGTGTTGGACGCATAGAGAAAAAAAAAAAAAAAAAGAAAAAAAAAGTCTTCCTTTATTCCTAGACATAACGTATGAACATAATGGAGGGCTTGCAAAGCACAACCCTGATGTCGGTTCTTGCAGGCTAGCTGGTTGAAAGCAGGCCTGTCCTCATGACGTGTCTGGTTTGGATCTTACCCCGCAGCTTGAGCTTCTCCTGTCTCCAGGCAGAGTCCTCAGATACGCTTCTCTCTGGAGACCCGCCCACGCTGCGATTGGATGGTTGAACTGCCTCATTTTAGGGAATTTCTGCACTTCAGCTGGAGTTTGCTACTCCACCACTCAAATTCAGCGTCTGCCCTCAGGAAATCCAATGCGGCAGCTTGAACAGAGGAGTTAAAATGGGTCTGCCGTCTCTGTCAGAGGTCAGGTTGATGTGGACGTCAAGTTGTGGTCTGGGCGGCATCATTTTCCTTCTTCGGTGTTGTCGCCCATGAAGCAGCAAAGATTTAAAGATGCTGCTTTTCATATCGAGCTGTAAAGCACGAAGGAAAAAACCAGCAAGGTGTTTCTAGGAATAATGCAATTAGAGGGAGGGTTAGTTGTCTTCAAAAGATAAACACTGTAATTGAAAGAAGGGATATTATCTAGAGAGAAAGAATTAAACCAGAAGATGTGAAAGAACTCATTGTCTATTAATACCCACAGAATGATTCATAACGGGTTTTCAGCTCTGAGTAAGTGATTAGCAGTTAAATCTACTCAGTAAAAGTTTTTTGTAGTGGCATGCTAAAAGTAACAGAAAAAAACAGTACACTGGGAGCGAAGACAAATATTGATCCCAACAGCCTGGCATCTGATATCAAAATCAGTACCAACAGGTACAGCCTTTGCAAGTTCTGATAGAGAAATGGAAATCTACCGGTTTGCGCTTGTAAATCTGTCAATCTGAAGCCATTCACTAGTTTATTTCAGGCTCTTCAGTCTTTTTATAGTTAAGTACATTCACCATTACAAGCCTGATTTCTAATTCTACATTTCTAAACTGCCCCACACAGGAGCCTCTTCAAAGCTTACGTGGTACAATGTTACCAAAAATCGTGTTTTCGGGGGAAAGCTGGAGTAAACCAGAGAAGTCATTCTAAATTTAGGGCAACTTGAACACTTCCTTTTTATTTTTCATTTTTTTTCTTGTTATTTAGTTGCTTGGCTACGAAATCCACGCTCGTTCTGTTGTTCTTGCGAAGAGGCGCTTTTTAGCACATTTTCGTGGGAGGTGAATGTGTTAAAGGGTACCCGGTGACGAAACCCAAGTGCAGTAGTTTGCGATGTCCAGTCCTACGACACGGTTCAGAGGAAGCGGGTGAGCAGCTTTGCGTGGAAAACAGCACATGGAGGAGATGCCACTGACGCAGGTTAGACAATAAAGAGGGAGAATACAGAAAACAAATTTAGTAACCCAGGGATGACGGGGAAGCAAGCTGAGAAAGAACCACTGTGTTAAATCTTCAGTGTTTCAAATGCTTTTCAGCGTTAATATAAGCTTGTGAGTTTATTTTTCTTCCATTTCCTTCGTGGTCTACTATCCCGTGTAAAAAATTCCTTCTTTTCCTTTCCAAAGCCTCTACTTATATGCAGTTATTCACACATAGTGAAACGTTAGTGATTGCAAACCACATCCATTGACACAGCAGTTCCTAGGAGGTAAAGCAAATATTTTTAGTTAAAACTACGGAGTGAGTTTTACTTTTGCAGAATGCAGTTACCTAAATTAGATTTAGGTAGGATACCTAACAATTTTATTGTTGTCATGTCCTCAGCAACCTCAAGCACCGGATCGGATTCATCCCTCAGCCAAGAGAAGGGAAGCTGCAGAGAAGCACAGCGTTAGGAAACGCAGAACACGATTTTCTCTCCGTTATCAGTTTGGAGATGCTCGTAATAGATTGTGCACACTTCCTCCCTTACCTCTAAAGTAACCCTGTCAAAACAAAATGGTTTTAGTTTAAACCCAAATTAATTAACCAGCTTTATTATTCCAGGAGAGAGAGGCTGGCGAAGGAAAAAAATAGAAAAAGAAAAGACCCAGGAGTCATTGGTAGAATAGGTGGTTTATAATGTGTTAAATGTGTTTATTTGCACTTCCAAAGTTCAAATTTCCTCATACATTTTCATACTGATAGAGATAAAATGCTAAAGTCTTAAATCCCTCTATGCCATGCTGAGTTGCTAAGGGCTGTTGAGTTTTTGTTATTTCTCCTCTCGAGTTAGCTCTGATTATGCCTGCTGAGTGAAAAATTTGTATTTGCCGACAGAAATAGGAACCATACCACGTGCGCTTGCACTCAGCAAACGCTCCAATACATCACAAAGATTTGCTCAACCCACCTTCAGAGGCCAAATCGAGCATGTTATTTTCTGTTTAGGTCTGATCCCGAAGACTATCAGTCAGGAGCGTTTCTCAATCTCTGATTAAAACAAGGCCTACAAAGCCGCAAGTGTTCATGCACAGTCTCATTAGAGGACGGGATGGAGTGACCCTGGTCTTCGAGCACAAAGCTGTGAGTGAACTTCAAATATGAGAGTGCATCAATCAAATCCAAGCAAGGCTTTTATGTCATTTTTTCCACTTTGCCTTTAAAGTCCTAAAGGAATGCCCTTTCCACTGTACAGCCAAGGATCATTCAACAGCAGCAAACAAACCAACAAAAAAGCCTCTCAGGAGAAGGATTCTACGCCCCTTGCAAAGGGGAAAACCAGATATTTTACTAATGTGTTTTCTAATAAAATAGAAAATACACTTGGCTCATTTCATAGCTCTGTGTGAATGACTTTTGCCAATCTGGAGGGCTCAGAAGTGTGTTCAAGAAATAGAAAGTTTATCATAAAAATGGTGAAAAGGGAGGTTTTGTGCGTTTTGCTTTAAACCAGGGTCGGTGCGGCTCTTTGCACCCCTTTGATTTTTCCTCCTGCTTATTGAGGGAAGGAATAGACAAAAATACATTTGAGAACAGTGCAACGTTTGATCCAGATATTTGGTTCTATGCCATGGTGTGGTGTGTAATTCTTTTCTCTTCAAACGATGGTGACATTTTAGTAACTACTCTTAAATGGAAAAATTAAACTTAAAAGGTGTTACGCTTCACCGTCTAAAACTCCCTTTCAAAAGCTGTGAACTGTGATCACAAATGAGAGGAGGTTTTTCTTTGAACAAAACCAAGGATCCAAAAATAAACACAAGCCGGGGAGGACTCTCTATGGAAATTAAATTAAAATGAGCTGGGGGAGTTTGAAAAAACAAAAGACGTTAGATAGATGAAACAAGCCTAAAAGTGCCAAGTGACCAAAACTTTGGAAGTCAGACAGACTTATTGAAAAAGTAGTCTGTACTCAGCTGCTTCCAGCTGAGGCTAGAAGGAACTAATATTTAGTGTTTGTCCACAAGATACCCTTTTGTCTCGAGGGTTTTTTCCCTAAACTTCACCCATTATGAAGCAGCCATGACCTAAACACCACTCCTTGCCTTATCGTCATCTATATATACATACATATATATTTTTGCAAGTTTTAATATGTGGCGGTATTCCCATCGTTATATTTAAATGTGTTTTTTTTTGCAGGCCTTCAGATGTTGGAAGAATTAGGCAGATTTTATAAATGAGTACTAGAGCATTTATGCCACTTGATGGTGCCCCATCTGTGCTTCCCCTGTAGTGTTTGACGGGGCATCTGTGTAAATTGCTACTTTTTTTTGTTTGTTAATTAGCTCACTGCATAAAAACCATCATGCATTACCCGTTATAATTTTGATATGCTTCAGAATATACACTTTTTTTTTTTTTTTTTGAGGTAATGTTGAGTCCTGAGTTTGCTTGCACTCTTACAGTTTCTGAAACCAGACGCAAAGCTGCTTCTCTTTTTGGTCATTGAAAATCCAACAAATTGAAGAAATTAAACTTTTGCTCCCGACTCCTGAATAGCACTTATTTCTTTATGTTTCTGACATCGCATTGTTGTTAACCTTTACTTATACCTCACATGTATCTCCAGTTTAACGTATTATTTGGTGTACATTTATGAATTTATGAATTAATAGGTATGTACTTACATACTTACATTTTGTGAAAATCTACCAGTCAAAGGAGCCAGATTTTCTGGTGATATTTTTGCTCTATTCAGTTTCTTGATTCACATTTTTTAATATCTTTTGTGGGGTTTGTTTTCTTTCGTTCCCTGTTCGTCCAGAAAAAAAAAATAAATAAAAAAAAAACCCAAACATTTTTTTATGCTTTAATAAACATAAAAAGGTGTTAGAACCTATTCTAAAGTCTTTATATCTTTTTGCCACTGAGAAATAATGAGGTGTAGTTTTCCTCAATGTTACAGTTTTTAATTTCAATTTCTTGTAGATTTAGCTGGAGATTTTCATTATCCTAAGAGACAGTCTCCAAAACCTGCAGATTCAGTGCCTGGAGCCAGTAGCCATGGGCCAGTTGGGACTTCAGAAGAAGACTGGAAAAATTCAGAACGCTGAGCAGGTTGTTTTGGTTTGGAAATGGCTGCATGCATTTTTTATATTAACTTGGTGTATATCCAGTACAAAATGAATGTTTAATCTTAATCTGATCCACATTATTGTTCAAGGTCAAATTTTAATTTATGTTTTCCAATATTCCTTGGTTTTCTCTCTTCCAACAGTATTGTAGAGGGGATTTGGTGTTTTTTGTTTGTTTCTCTTTTGCATGCGGGGATAGGTGGCGGAGTACTCACAGTTGAGCAAATAGGCATTCAGTGCATCAATAACAATACGTCTGTATGGCCGTCGTCTTTGATTTCTATTACCAAAAGTTAAAAATATGGATATATGTTTTGCCATCACAGGACACAGTTTTTCTGCACGGAAACTTGCTTTGTCACTGTCTGAAAAGTGTTACAAAAATACTCTGGTACGGTGTTCATTGGGTGGTAAATAAGAGAAAGTGATTTGTGAAAAACTGAATACTAAACTACACCAGGCTTAAAATCCAGGACGCGTCCTTACAACACAAGCGCTGTTGTGTCACAGTGTTAAACCCTCAGCGCAACTAAGGATGATCTCTACAAACCCTTAGCACTTCCCATACCTTCTCTGTTACGAATTGGTCCGTGCAAAGTACCAGCTGTTACAAAACCAACAGTGACAAACTTGCAGTGAGCGAGTGCCAACAGCGCCAATTTAACTGTGAAATTCCAGTTAAAACTGTGTTCTCTAGTGTTCCCAGATGTGGGCAGATTTAGACAAAGTTAGGTTTATGCAGAGCCAGGTGAGACTAGCTGACAGTACGGTATTACGACAACACTCTGATGCAACAAGTAGACAATCTAAATAGATATGTCAGAAAGAAACACGGACAGTGTCACCCTAAGCTTTCTTTTTCTCAAAAAAAAAAAATAGTAAGTCAGCTTCCTACAAGTAATTACATCTATTTTTCAAACCATACCTGAATGGCACGTTTCTATGGGCCGATCAATTTTCTTTGTTAGAGAAAACTCCGTAAATAGTTACCGATAAAGAGAGATTTAATTCACTTCCCCTCCCCTCCTTTCCCCTTTCCCACCTCATTTCATGTTCCTACAGGACATGCTGCTGCTTCTAGAACAGACATGCGGTTATCATCTGATATTGACGGTGCCAGATGCGTGATATTGTCTTGGTTTGTCAAACGTTTTTGTTTGTGTTTGGATTTGGTTTCGGTTTAATAACAGAATCATAAGTTGTTTCTCCTCCTCGTTGTTTGGTTTTGGAAAGGAAATGGGTTGTGCTCGAGCAGATTTGGACAAGAAGCAGAAGAGTCATATAATTTTGTTTCAACATACCATATTTGATTCTATTAGTCCATCAGCTATTGATTGTGATATCTCTATCTATAATCATTATTTCTGCTGTTAGTCCTTGCAATTTTTACTTTTTAGATTACATACACTCGCCTTCGTTTAAACCATCTCTCCGATGTGTGTTCAGCACTGGGTATCTCTGACTTCTCTTGATTCTTTGATTTCTTTTCAACAGCTGCTTTATGACCTCTATTACCTACAGTTTCTTCTTTTACAGATTTTATTCATTTACTTCAATTTGCCTGGACTCGCAGGTTTCAAGATTAACTTTTTACAACTTCTCCACCCATCTTTTCCTCGGATAATAATATCACGCTGAGATGCCCATACACAGGGTACCAACTCTCAAACCATTTTCCTTAGATATGGTCATATCATTCATCTGAGTTTCTGTTGGGCAGGTTTTTCCAGATCCTTCTAGAAACCAGGGCATAACACAGGCTAACGTCTGTCAAGTGAATGATCAGATCCAGACGTGATCCAGAATATTGCCTATAGCTTCTTCACAGAAAAGCTATGGTTAAGAGAGGCTGATAATAATTAGCAGAATTTTCCTTGGAAAGTGTGTGTTGATGCTGGAATATAAGCACAGTTGTGTTTGTTTTTAAAAAGTCACTGCAGCCGTGTTTATATCTGAGCAGAGGATGAAGCACTTCAGAAACAAAGGGGCTGTGTTTATGGTAATAGCGTTTAAGTGCCCAGACACTTGCTGATTGCCGTGTTGTAATCAAGATATCCAGGGGTGGAACGCGAGCTCCAGACAATCCTCTCAATTTCCTAAACAGTAGGACAAAACCTAGGAAAGAAATTTATGAGAGGAGAATGAACAGTTGATTAAAATAACAGCAGCAACAAACAGCACAGAAAAACAACCCGAGGTAAGTGTTATTAAGAGAGCTTGCAAAATGTCTGATTAAAAAAAAAAAAAATGCAAAAAAAAATTGCAGGCGGTCAGTGCAGTATTACTTTGTACTCGGTCACTACTTTCACGTACAGAATGTGGGATTTTTGCCCATTGTATACTAGGCCGTTTCCTATAACTTTGCCTGTTCCACATTTGACGTTGGAAAGGAATAAAACCTTTTGCAGGTAAATGTTTTGTTCTGGATGGGGCCAGCTTGTGTGGGATTTGCCGGGTGTAACTTGAGCTGCATACAGCTGTAGACAGCTGTGTCCAGGTTCCTTTTACAGCAGTGGAGAGAAATTAAGCGAACAGGTACTTTTAGGGGGTAATCCAGACAATGCATTTTAGGTATGGACTTCGGGATTAAGTCAGATGTGCCGCAGAAATTATTTTCTCCAGCATTTGTAGAGGCACAAGGGTGAACCTCCTCGCTGCAGAAACACCTGGTGGCAGGTGAATCCCACCTCTCATGCCTAACTCAAATTAAAGGGTGGACATGGAGCGACGTCTTCCAAGAGCTACTTTTTCTGCTTTCAGAGAGGAAATTTTGAATCTGATTCTTCTTTGCTTCAAAAAGAAGAATAACTTCCTCAAGCCTGCTGCAGAATCCAACTTATTTTACGTATGCCAGGTCAGCTCTTTAGGTCTTCCTTGATGTTGTCCACCTCCTTTAAGGCACCTCCTGCCCACTAGTCCAGGATGGCCCTGGAATACACGTGTAATCAGATGAACCATGCATCTACATGCTGGTCTGAGACGAGGTGGAATTGGGTTTGAACGCTTTCTTTAAATGGATCATGGCAGAAAACTTCTCCTTGTGATAGCCCGTGCAGGTCATGGTGGGCGGTAGGGGATGGTCTGTAGCCTTGTTAGAGCTGTTCTTTATCTGTACCTGGGCTTTGTTGCGTTTAATGAATATCCCAATCTTTGCAACCGTCTTACAGCAGAAAATGCTTAGAGTTGTAATATTCAGTATAAAACAACTCATCAATCAAAGTCAAACTAGAACCCAAAGTTACCTGTAACACTGGAACTTCTGAAGTATTTATTTTTATTCTCATTAAATAAAGAGAGCCACAGATTGTGATAAATCTTGTGTTGCCCTTCAGAGATACATCATCTAGTGCTTGAGGCCAAGAAATGAGTAGTTTCCATAATTAGTAAGGGAAATTGAATAATTGGGCTGTGGTTTATGAGGGTTCTTTCTCTAAGAAGAGAAACCATGTAAGTCTCAGTCAAGTGGGTTAACATGATTTATTTTTTTAGCACACAATTATCGCAAGTTCATTTAACATAAATTCTACACTTGAATATTTATTTTGCATTTTTTTTCCTTTCTTCTTAGCATAACCACAGGACCATGTTTTTGTGAACACTTTATACTCATATTTTCTGCCTGGAAACGTGCTTAATATTGTGGTTAGCATCATTTCTAACTCAGAATATTCTATGATATATTTTTTTCTGAAGACAGTGAAAGAAATAAGTGCTTGTCTTCCAATAAATGGCATAAATTGGGGTATTTCAATGGAATTTCACATGGTGACAAGACACCAATTTATTTCATATTTTGCCATCACAGAGAATCTTTGCATCTGAATTGTTTATGCTCAAATAATTTAAAAAGCTAAATCAGTTTACAGATATCTTCCTTGCTAGGCACAAAAATACTCCTGTGTGCTGGCATTTTCTAATGCATGTATGATGTTATGATACATGCATTTTAATGCAGTATTAAGTTAATAAAAACAAGAAGAGGAGGAACCCACTTCATGTGCGGCTTGTAGGAATCAGAGGAAGCAGGTTTGCCCAGTGAAAAAATGGATTCTTCCATATTTCAAGGTGAATAGTTCTACAGACTTCAGGAAATACGATCCTACAGTGCTGCAACCGCATTAAGAGTGATGAAAAACTGGGGCAATTTCCATATATAAAAGAAACACAATCTCAAGATTACAAGATAGAAAGTAGACACTATAAAATCTTAAACAAGAAATGCTGATGACAGCGTAGGATAGTTTTAAGCATAGGATTATTAAATCAAATAACGACCAGTGTAGGTGTACCACTCAAACTCTGAGGACGTCTTGCTGTGAATCCGGGGTCATGAGGCCAAGTGGTTCTTCAGACACACACGTGAAAGCACGGCATATCCCCCGTCAACCTTGCCATAAAGGGGGTTTTTAAGCCTGGGGATGGACAGAGGCAGCTAGACCTGATGCTCAGCACATCATCAACTCCTTTGCATATAGTGTCAGGGAAAGGTATTGGCATGCCTTCCCCACACCCGTCCCACTACGCCTGGGAGATCTAGGGAAGCAAAGGCAGGAGGAAGGGACTTGCACAGAAAAAACAGTAATTTAAAAAAAATACCAACAAACAAGTGGAACAAAGTATCAGAACTTCTGCTTTCTTCGCACTATTATATCCTGGAGATAACTTTTAACTCGCAGCAAATCAGTTCTCTGGATGCGCCTGGCCAAAAATTGGTATTTATTACCCTTTACTAGTTCTGACCAAAAATCTGCCTAGCCCAGCATTCCTGTTGCTGCCAAAGCAGCAGTAGATGCTTACATAAAAATATACCAATAGACACAGAAAGTAGAAGAATGCATAGTAATCATCTAACAAACCTTAGCCTGAACTTGAAACCCTTATTCATGTGAATAAAGTCCCCTTGAAATCAGGGGATTAGCGTCCTGGCAGTATTGTTCTGTTCCACTTTTTAACAGAAATAGCATCATGAGCTTTCCAAATGGATATTGATCCCCTAAACCCTCTTATGAAAAGCCCCAGTAGAGTTTCCTAAGAGAAGTAAGGGTTTACGGAACAGTCAGGATATAATTTCAGCTCAACCCGAAATGTGCAAGTGTCTATATAATTTGTTTCATAATTGTTGCATACCGCACATAACCTCCCATTGACTCCTCTAGTGTGTTTAAAAGCCTCTAAGTATGGTTTTAGTATTGAAGCTTTCAAGTGTGGTTTCAGTGTTGTTCCTGAAATCCTCTTCTCTGGAAAAACGCTTCCAAAGAAAATACATTTCTTATGTTTTCATGGCTCTGACAGAGGTGCAATATTTTGCGATGAGTTACTTAATCTTTCCCTTTAAATATAATTCTTAGATAAATTTTATTCTTACGTGCCGTATTTAGAGTTAGAGAAAACAACCAAAACCAAACCAAACCAAAACACCCTATCAACCACTTTAGTTATTAGAGAAAAAAATGTTAGGTAAAAATTATATTGCTGTGATCTCTGCTGGACTCTGATGAAATGCACTTTCCACCTTTCTAATGGAGAACTTGGGAAGCTTAGATACCGTAAAATGATTGTGGCATTTATTGGCGTCGGAAAGCGGTAAGGGTTCCAAAGATTTCCTGGTGTTCAGAGGTAGCCATGAACCATGGATTTACATGCATCAGGCTGCATCAAATAGCTAAGCCGGTATTTTACACATGCCTAGTCTCTGAGTACACAAAGTGCTGCGTGTAATATTACCGAAACAACAATCTAGCTTTTAAAAAAATGCTTTCCGGTAACTATTTAGTTAGAAAAAGAATCAATATTCCTTCAGTATTCACAACCCACTCAATAGCTTAACTGATACGTTGTTCAGGAAAGGTTAAAAAGAGAGAGAGAGAAAGAATGAAGGCACAGAAAGAAGCAGGAAAGGAAGGGAAAGGAAAAAAAATTATGCCGCCTAGCTACAAGCTGCAGAGGGAAATTAATATTCAAAAGGTTAAGGTGTCTGTGAAATGTATGTAATGAGTAACACTCATAGTTTGTTACTATAGGTTCATTGCCTCTAATGTTGAGGACGGCACATGGATAATTTACGATTCCCATTGTCCCCTCTGCAGGGATTAATTCTGAATTATTTATGTACCTATATACGCACAGAACTGAAACATTTTAGTTAAAGTCAGCCACTCACTCATAGTCTTGAAATTATGCAGCCCTTGTTGCTAAAAATGATGTTAGCCTCTTGTGATTTAAGTCATAACATTTTATTTTCAGTCCCACTGAGAGAGAAAGCATACAGGAGGAAAAAAAAGATATATTTTCCTGAAGAAATCTCTGAATGCATTTTTTAAAGATTTAAATAGATAATGGTAATTTGTTGAGTCAAATTATTGTTGTAGCCTGCATGTAAATAAACCTTTATTTTATTCATGATTAGAGATAATTTTTCTATTGCTCTGTGAGATTATTTTTTTAAGATGGCTATCTTTAAATACAAAAGCTTTGCATTTCAATAAAGGGAATCCCATCTACTTATTAATTAATCAAAGAATGGAATTTCATTTTGGGAAATTGGTCTCAACTGTTAAGAATTCCCACTGAATCACTGCCTTTGGTACAAACGAAACCTTCACTGCTGTTTCCATTTGAACTCCAGTGGTTCCTTGCTGCTCTAAATGGCTCTTTTGGATACATCAAAATTCTTTAATCGTGGAAAAAATGCAGACATTAAACATTTCTTAATAAAATATTAGATTAGGGAGTGTCTTGAGATCTACGCTGAGGATAGTGTTTGATAAAGATCTAACCCAGTCAGCGTGAACAGGTCATAGGCATTTTATCTAAGCTAGATATCAATTTAGCATGTTATGTCTGTTTTTAACCATTTTTCATCTGCAGGAGGAGCATTTTTTTCCCTGGATTTGTACTTCAAACATATTTCAATATGACACAGTTGCAGTGAGAAATTTCAAGTTTATTGATACACGGATGTCACTATGCAAAGGGCAATTAATGAAGAGGGTAAGAGCAAAGAAACCGTTCCCTGAGTGGCCCCAAACCTTTGGGGTTTCAGACGAACTGCCCGGCTCTGTCTTCAGGAATTGTACCCATAATGACGACTGTTCATCGCAACCACCGTCTGCGAGCAGAGTATTTAATACCGAGCGGATGAAGATGTAAAAGTATCTGACACGGAAAAGGGAAAAAAAAAAAAAAGAAAATAGGTATAAAAGATCAATCCTTCTTTTTCCCCCTTCTGTACAATTCAACAATTGCTAATGAATTAGGAGGAGGGGCATATTGATGTACTGCTTGACTGTAACACAAAGAAGTGTAGTTAGCAAAAAGCTGCAGTGGGTAATGAACAGTATTTTAACTCGGCAGTTTAACCTCCGTGTCTGTCAGCAATGACCTTTTACCAACCCCAACGAGAGCCTGATTTCTCACTTTTGCTACTCACTGCTGGATGAGTGAATGTAGAATTTGACAGCGAGAGGTTTTACATGAAAAGGGAAGGTACTTAAAAAGCATGTTTTGTGATGATAGGCTACATTTATTCGCTGTTCATTACGCCGGGTGCAGCGGCAGCGTTGGTGGATTGATTGGGTGTGAGCAGCTTGTCTTCTGGGGCAGCGAGGAGGCGTTATTGACCTGCATGGGAGCCGAGGTGGCCTCCAGATGACCCCCCTTTCACCTGGAATTGACCTTGAAAACAACCTAGGGTTCACCCCGCTTTGAATAAATAGAAAAGTGTCTTAACAGCATGTGGATTATTAGAATTGACATATTGCACATTTCTCCTTTTTCAACTTTTATAGAGGTGCGTGTGTAGGGGGTGGAGGGAGAGTGTTGCCTTTTAAATTTCCAGATCCAGCAGCTGCACGGCTTGGTATTTGTACAGATTTATGGCGGGAGGCAACTAGACTTTCTCCTGCTTGATGCTAAATTTTACCATTCATCATTATTGATTAGAGCCTACACTCTATGACAGAGCCCAAACCTTACTATGACAATTGCTATTTCAGTTGTTATGGGCCATAATGGGCCATAGGGATGATTTAAAAGAGCACAATAGCTATCTGTAATTACACATGAATAATCCATGAATTCTCTAGCACACTGCTTATAATCAGACCCTAACAGCCAAGGCCGAGACATTTGTACTTGTTTCCCCTTCAGCAGCTAGACCAGAAGGCACCTCTACGTGTAAACTCAGCCACAACAGGCCAAAAGCAATTGTCTCCTCCTGTGTCCAGTCTTGACTTTTCCTCGTGTGCTTAGAATAAATCAGCGGAAGCGGAGGGTAATGGAGTATTGCATCACTGCCGAGGGCGCAGCCTCCTAATGAACTTGACTTGGCATGGAGAGCCGCCCGGAGCTGCCTTCTCGGAAGCTGTTTCCTTCGGTTTTGGTTTGTTTTATCAGACACAAAGAGTTATTTTTCAGAGTTGCTAAACCCTGGTGATAGCTTGCTTCTATGACAACCCTTTTCTGTGTGGAAAGACAAATAAGAGAAACAGATACAGCAGCTCGTTTAAAAGTCGCTGCTTAATTTTACTTCGGTTTACTCCACATTGAACATTTTCTGAATTGTTGCCCAACTTTAACCGCCGTGGTTTTGAAATATTAAGAGCATCTTGATACGTCGTGTACATCACAAAAGTATCATCTACCACGGCTTAGATGCAACTCCTTTAGAGAACCGCGCTTGTGACAATAACCTGGTTTGGTGGCACCACACGAGTGGCATCACATAAGAAATAAAGTTAGGCTGACCAGATTTTTTCTAAAACAGGGCTTCTTCATTCACAAATACATCATTCTGAGCTAATTGGACCAAATCCAGGCGACTAACAGGCTGCAAGACGTACACAATCACAGTTTTCTGCTAAGCTTGTGTCCTCTGTCCTGCAGCTCTCCTAGACTCCCACGTTGGTCCCAGCTAACGGGAGCGCATCATCTGTGGTGGTCAAGGAGCCCACGTATTTTTTATTTTCCGCAATAACTGTCTGGGGGCCCATCCTGTTTGGGGCTCTGCAAACATTATTTTTCTCTAATTCAGGGCGGCAGAGGTGTTCTCGTTCTTCAGAAGCCACCATTTTTCCTCCCTCCAAGTTCTAACGCTGAAGCGTGGTCTGAACAGGCTGCTAAATGGGCCTTGTTGCAAAATTAAAATGTAGCATATCCTAAAAAAAAAGCTATTGCCAAATGAAATGAGAGCCTGCACAATTTTGTTCCGAGTTAATGCAAATGATATTTTTTTTTTCCCCCAAATATTATTTCCTCCTAACTGCTGACATTTATCTGTACATCAAGTAAACACAAAGCAGGGATGTGTTTTCTTTAGCGGCTGAGACTGTACAGAGCACACACTCACAAAAAGAGTGACTTATAATTGGTGTGACATTAGAAACCCATGTAGTGGCACAGTCAGCTTCCATCTCATCTTTGTTCCTACCTCTCTATAAAGGATAAGGCAGTTTTGCCCAGAGGAAGAAATAAAAGGGAATCCTCGTTAAAAGGTACATTAACGAAAAAAAGAGCAGCTTTATTGGGGACATGTGCAGAAAGGGATGTTTGAGTAGCAAATGATAATTTACTTTTGAGGTATATTAAAAAGGTTTAATCTTACTGATCATGAGTTAAATTGGATGTTTTAATCAGTTAGTGAGTGCCAAAAATAATTATGCCAGAGTGCTTAGTCTGCAGAATGTGTACACAAAGCATATAAATCCTTTCCTTCCCCAGGGATTTCTCAGAATAACACACAACTAAAAGACAAAAGCGATATCAAACTCATATAAATTAACATTGCAAATGATCTGAAAAATACAATAAATAACATGATTCTATCACTCTGAATATGCTATACTGGGGAGAGTGTCCAACACAAATACATTCATTAATCTCTTATATCCTCACTAAACTTTTTCAGGAAACTTTCCTGCCATTTACTTTCCGCAGTTCAATTGAAGGTCATCCTATGCACGGCGAAAGTGGGCTGATGTCTACGCACAGAAATCTGTCATCTTTTCTGAAATAAATGTTCAAAACTGAATTAATTTCACTTATTGCTCCCTCCTAGGAAGAAAAGTATTTGTCAGTGTTTAGCACCCACTCTGAAAGCCGAAACGATGCACCCCGATGGACCCTTTTATTCAGTTTTGTAGCTTCTCATAGAAACGTATAAAGATTTCATTTATAAGGGATCTTTTTTCAATCCAGTATAGTAGATAGCTACAGTGTATGTGTGTGTGCGCGTGTGTGTTCATAATTACTGTAGATTGGATGCAAATTTAAATGAGATGGCAGCTGTGTAGGTGAAATGATCTTTAATCTTTGCAGCTTTCGCAAAATAATTTCAGAGCTAAATTATTTGTATAATCCTTTTACTTGGAAAACATAAGAACATGCCCATCACGCGCTGTAAGTACAGGAAGGCTTTTTTGGAAGCACCCAAGCTATTATTGACGAAATATAAAAAATACTTTCAGGATGTGAGGTTTTAATTTTTTTAATTCCCGAAGTTCCTATTTTCGCCCTTTCAGTTCATTCTCCTTTCCTTAAATAAGGAAGTCTCACAGGAAAATCCCACCAACTGGGACTAGCAGGACGATTTTAAAATTAGTCCATGCAGTTTCACTCCCTCCAGACATAAAACAGGGAAGGAAAACGGGTAGAAAAAAAACTGTGGCCGTTATGCCGAAACGGTGAGTTGGTCACTGTGATGTAATCTTGCCCCTTTCCACCGTGGCTGGGTTTGTCCCAGGGTTTTTATTTACTGTGAAAGGCCAACTATGGTGTTTGATTTCCCACTGCTCCCATTTGCTCCTTGGGAGTTAACTCTACGGAAGGCAGCAGGGTTAGGATTGCAAAGTAAATCAGATTATATTTCCCTTTTTCTGCTACCATTTACATACCTCCCTATACTTGCATAAGCACCCTACATGCCTTGAATGAATACCTCATTAATAGCTTTTTGCATGACTTAAAGTACCTTAAGCACCTACAAAACAAATATCGAACCCAGTGGCATCGCAAATTTTGGGTTGTTGTCCTTGTATTGAGTTCATGCCAGCTCACAGAAGACCATTCTCAATTTCATTTCTTCATTTCATAGGTAAAATAATTCCAAGCTAACATTTGAAATTTGGATTACTGTTGTTTTCCTAATGTCTTATACATAATTATTCACTATCTTTGGCTGCCTCCCATGCTTTGGCCACTTTCTACTTGTGTGCAGCAAAATTAAAAAAGAAAAAAAAAAAACAGGTAGTGAAACCTGTGCTATAAATCTCATCCAGAGACCACCTTAAAGTTTCAGTTAACAATTAAATACTGGGCTGTTGTACTGGGACACTAAAGTGGGTGATTTTGTGTGCCACACTTACTGAAATGCCTGCATATAATTAGGTGATTTAGAGACAGAATGTTAGTCCCAAGTATGAATGTTCTGATTTTTGTTGCTTAAAGTAACAATTTAATTGACAAAAATCTGCTCATGGAATTTTGTTCATACGCTCAGTAATTACAACAAAGAAGCATCACAGAAAACACCTCAATTATCCATTTGAGAAAAACATGCTGGTGTGGATTTACCACTAGTTTTACTAGTGGGCCTCTAAGGGATAGTTCAAGCAGTGGTGTCAGAGGCTTTGAAATTTCTGTTTCTCTGAACTTTAAGATTTTAGAATGATCTGATGAGGTAGCTATTGCATTTTACGTAAAATAAATTTCCTGCAATCTCCTACAGTCATAGAGATCTGACTTCTTTCTTAGAGAAAAGTTTAATACCAGTAATTTTGTCCATTTACGCGTTTGTTGTTTGTCCATTAAAAAATGTTCAGTATTGTCTTTAATGTTTGGTAAACCATAAAATTTAGAAGATTAATTTAGGCTGGATATGCATAAAACCCCAATTGTTATCTGAGATTATCCATTTTTTCCTCAGGGCAGCCAATTTTTTTTCTTTTCTGCCATTCTTAATTTCCCTAAGGATAAAGCAGAAAAAAACTCCACATTTAAAATACACTTATGAAAAAAGTTAGTATTTAGTTCCTGATTATTTTAACCATGTTATTGCTAACTGTAAGCTCATCTTTCCTCCACAAAAGCTCACCCACTCTGTAATATTTTAAGTTTGCTTTTTTTTAAAGACAGTTTTGCTTCCTTCCATTTTGGGTTGGGGTTTTGCGAACAGAGGGCTGAGATTTCTTTGCTGGTACATTTGGAGTCTGGGAAAATGGTCAAGAAACAAGAATTCCTCTGGGGAAAAAAAAAAAAAGGTAGAAAAAATATTTAAAATCAATAGACAAGAGAAAGGGGCAGAAACTCACAAAAAAAGAAAAAAGGTTTCAAAACATGATGAAAAAGAACGAAGCCTTAAAAATCTCTCTGATTCATCCAAATACTGAGTTTCTCTAATTTCGTCTCCGTCCCAACTTTCCCATTTGCATATAATCTTACATTATCTTTGCCTCTAGAAGGATGTTCTCTTCTGTATGACATTAAAAATACATATTTCTCATACAGTATCCTACAGGAGAGGAGGAGAAAACTGGGAAAAGAGAGTAAAGTATTGAGAGGATAAAATAAAAATTGGAAGAACCAAGACCATAGAGTTGTTGTCTTGGGAAACGGTATGAGATATAGAAAAAAAGCTAACAGAGAGAAAAAAAAAAAAATTGGAAGGGAACTGGATGATGGAAAGTGTTAGAAAAGAGGTGACAATGCAAGAGCAAATAAAAAAGACAATCAGGCAGAAGTGTAGAAACACAGGAAATAATTTAAATTAATATGGGCAAAAGAAAGAAAGAAGTGATAAGGAAGAAAATAGAAGTAAATTCCTTCTAAATGTTTTGTTCATCTTTAATACTTGCTTGAAAATGGGAAGGGAGCCTAAATACAGAATTCTTGCTTGAGGTATAGCGTAACAGAGGGAGAATAATAACAATATCCATCTGTATCCACGTCTGGGTTCAAGTTCTTAAGGCCAGTTGTGGTAAAAATGTGTTGGAGGGAGGGAATATCACTTTTCCTGATTCAGTCATGGGAGTGTTTAGTTCTGAACTGATGGCAAGGATTTTGAGCGAAATCCCACTGAAAGAAGCAAGTGACCAATTCGTAAGACCTTGAAGTTCAACACGCACAGTGCAGTTATGCCAAGATATTTAAAACAAACAGGGCTGTGCGTCTCGTGGATGTACATGTGAGAGAAGCAGAAAGAGGCAATTACAGTATATAAACATTCACACCATTCTTTATACAGCTGAGCATCAAAGAAACATATTTTAATAAAAAACCTAATTATTTCAGTCTCTTAGTTTTTGCCAATCCCACATCCCATGTCGGTTACTTGCACCCAAAGCAATATCTTGTTTCCACGATCACAGAATTGTTTTTATTCTTTGCTGGGAATTTCTGCATTGGAGGGATTTCTGAGAGAAGCTATGAGTTTTCTTCTTATTAAAATGTGGAGGTTTGCACACATGGTGGGCATGATTTCAGCAGGGAAAGGAAACTCCTGGTATTCCAGAGCATGCTGAAAATTTTGACTTACTTGCTAGTGTTTTTCTGACAACTCTACTGTTATCAAAGGTGGGTTTTGTTGTAATAAAAACTCTCTTCTTGTGTTAGACATCATCCTGTCATGAACTCACAAGCCCAAGTTCCCGACATTGGACTGTTGCTGTTGAAATTCACACCTTGAGCGCTGTGTTAAGTTTGGGGCCCCTCACTACAAGAAAGACATTGAGGTGCTGGAGCGTGTCCATGAAGCTGGTGAGGGGTCTGGAGCACAAGTCCTGTGAGGAGCAGCTGAGGGAGCTGGGGGTGTTCAGCCTGGAGAAGAGGAGGCTGAGGGGAGACCTTCTCGCTCTCTACAGCTCCCTGAAAGGAGGGGGTAGCCAGGGGGGGTCAGTCTCATCCCCCAAGGAACAGGCGATGGGACAAGAGGAAATGGCCTCAAGTTGCGCCAGGGGAGGTTTAGGATGGATATTAGGAGAAATTTCTTCACCAAAAGGGTTATTGATATTGGAATGGGCTGCCCAGGAAAGTGGTGGAGTCGCCATCCCTGGAGGTATTTAAAAGATGAGTAGACATAGTGCCGAGGGACGTGGTTTAGTGGTGGACTTGCCAGTGGTAGGTTAATGGTTGGACTCGATGATCTTGAAGGTCTTTTCTAACCTAAATGATTCGCTGGTTCTATGACTCTATGAAATGAGTGGGATCACAGAAATTGTTGACCTCACTGCAGAATGAGATGGGACAGGCTAATGGAACTGTTTAAGTTGTTGTTTAGTCATATGTAATACAATGTGTTTATGAGGTATGAGTAATTTTTCATACTGCACAACAGATTAAGGCATTAGTCTAGACAAATACTGTCAAAGATTTTCTGTGGCGTGATTGCCTTCTCCTGAGGAGGAGTAACGCTGCTTTAAAAGGAGTCTGACATCAAAAACACAAAATCCTTGTTTTGACACATTCCTTTATTCCTTCCCATTTTATTCAGAGCTTTTTCTTACACCAGTTAGTCAAAAGCAGAGCTTGTTACCTCTCATGTCCTAGCTATTTTATTTACATGAGGAATTGATGTAGGTTTACCTGGTCTTAACTACTATGTGTGATTGAGAACATAAATCTGCATACATTAAATATTCCTATTTTATTCTTTTTCTCCAACAACTTATAAAGACAAATCAAATCATACTTGGGCTTCAAACTGTTCTCATTATCAAAGTTTTCATTTTTCTTTAACTATGGTATTCATAACATTCCTAACGTCCAACGTATTTTGTACGAATTTCTCTGAGATTTGAATGTGACTGAAGACCTCATGTCCTGTTTCCATGCTAGCTCCCAGATGAAATCGGGAGTCCTTCTATGCTTTGACATTGGCTCTACAGAAGTCCAACTCGTGTGGAAGACATGGTCATTCTCAAAGGTGATGTGTGATCCCTACTACTGGGTGCTAATGATATCAGTGGGTTTTCTATACCTTTGTAAAACCCTTAAATGGATGTCCCATTAAATTAAGACTCCTTGAAGGGAGCATATTGCTTTCACGATGCATTCATGCTGAACTGAGCTGTTAAGCAGGTGGTCTGAAGCAGCTTGTACCTTTTGAACTTTTACAGTAAATTATTTTATCTCTGCATATAATGGATTGTAATAAGAACTACAAATGCAAATATGGAGATCTTCAGGAGCAGTCAGGTGTCAAGTAAGATGAAACATGATCTTTTAGTCGATGGTAGATGGGAATGGACTTTCTGTCCATAGCAGTCTGAGTACCCATTACTTTTAGCAGCTCAGATGTACAAATGTCGTACATGTGATTTTGAAATCAGTTTCCCACCCTGTTTCCTTTGGTCCTTCCAGTATTTATCCAGTTCCTGATTTTGTCTCACCCATGGGAAAAATCAGTTCAACTTGACATGAATGCCGAGTTGGTGGTCATCTAAGTTATCACTACATTTCAGCCCACTCCCTCTCTTTTTTTAGGAGATAGATAGTATGAGGAATAGGCCTGGGCAAGAGGCGAAGGACCTCAGTGCAAAGTAAGAGTTCCTTCAGAACATCATGTCTGATGGACGGTGAACTCAGCCTCCTAGAGGATAGAGATCAAACATCGCCTCAGAGTCCAGCCGTGTCAACCATCTTCGCCTGTAGGTGATCAAGGCGAGACCATCAACCACTGATTCTTTACCAAGTGGCAGGGGTCAGAGGACAGTGGCAGCTGACATCTGGCATTGCAGAGCATTTCTTTGCTGAACAAGGAGGAAGCATGACAGATCGATAGGAATTTGCAAGGTAATTAACTATGTAAAATTCCGATTTTTAAGATCTGAATTGACTACGGGCTTTTCAATGCGGCTTTGAAATGAAGCTTTGTTTACTCCTTTCTTCCATAGTAATTTACAGGTGCGTACAGCACACTGAGAAAATATAACTTTTATTAAAAGAACAAACATTTTTACTAATCTGTAGTGCCGTGAAGAAAGCAAGAGCAAAACGTGTGTCTGGGAAGTTACTCTGGAAGCAATGGTCATCCAGAAAATGCCTTCTGTTACCTCTCCTGATGGCAGCAAGGTAAGAAGATGAGTTATGGAGAGTGTTGCTTGCTTATTTGTAAGTTGTTACTATACTGCAATAGCAGGTGCAGGCTTTATTAATGCTTTGGTTTTGACCACCAACCTTACCTCACCTCCTTATAGAGCGGGATAAGAGAGGTCTCTGGTGTAGTTAGGGGAAAAAAGAAAAAAAAAAAAAAAAGAAAAGAAATAAATAAAAGTCTGTTTCTGAGAGTATTTCTGTGAAAAATCTTGTTCTCTAGGTTTTCAATGAGGGAGAATTAGAACAAATAGAAAATAAACAACCTCCCTGAGGGCCCCCTTCTAAAGCCTGAGCTCACTTATAAACTGTTGACAGTTCCCTTTACAAAAGCACCACAGACGGCAGGTTTCTGAAGTTCCGGGAAATGGCAAGATTAGGTGTTATGCCTAAGGAAACTGAGGTAAGCGAAACAAAGCAAACACTGATTATTTTTTTTTAAGTAATAAATACATATTTTTTGTTAGTGGATCTTCATGACGATGCAGAAAATATATAATTTTTCTCATTTTTCTTCCTTTTCAGTCATTCTTTGATTGTTTGACAGCTTATGAAGTGATGATATCACACCTGCTGTAGAAATACCAGGCATTGATACCAATTGCATTGGGCAGTGGGTGCATGTATTGGGAAAGATTACTTAAGATTTAAATTTGCATTTTAAAAGCATACGATGGATAGCTTGTGCTGTTTTACATGTAACCACTACCTGTAATGTGGTGTTGAGAGTAAAAATGGGACTTTTAGTGGTTAGTAGTTGCTACTTTACAAGTAATAATAGATGCTGACTGGATTTCAACAACTGGGATATCAAAACAGTTTTGAGTAAATCCTCTATATTGTTTCGGGAGTATATTGGACAAATTTTAGCAAGGAATGGCATATATAAAAAGGCAGTTTTATTCAAATGGCTATTACAGTTGGACTGACTTTTATTTCTCCTCAAATGTCTTACCCTGTATATTCTTACCAACACCTCAGCCCCAGCCCTCGGTGCATCTGTTACGTCCCGGTCCGACTACGTTGGGTCCGGGAGGGGTTGGTAATGATTCCAAGTGTGAGACTAAGACACGAACGAGGTCAGGTGCTGCTCGCTGCAGCTTTACTGTTATTCCTCAGCAATAATCACTGAGTTGAGCGATAAAGTAAAGGCGGGAGTAGAGAAAAGGCAGAAAGGAGAAGCAGTATTATGGAGCACAGCAAGAGTATAGGCACCACCACAGGCCCAACGGTGTCTTGACGGTCCTTTGGGGTTCAACAGCGTCTCGTTGATCCGTGGTTCTCAAGTCATGACGGTGGAGAGGGTCCCAATTGTGATGGGGCACCTCTGTCGACTCGTAGTTTGATCAATCAGCATGCAGGTCGTTTTGGCTCGGCCAATCATCGTTTGATGCAGTCGCTGGATGAGCTCTTCCTGCCCTTGTTGCTTGGGCAGCTCTTGATTCAGCACAGTCATCGTGCCACAGCAAGTTTGGGGTAGACCCTTGGTTGGCACGTGCACCACTTAGGCAGCAACAGGCGGGCTTCGAGACGTCTCCCTGTTGGTCTGCAGAAAGTCTGCACAAGCTTCCCGTCGGCCCGCAGAAAGTTAGGCAGCAAACCACCAGGAAACCTCACAAACCTCCCGTTAGTTTGCAGAAAATTAAGCAAGCTTTGAGACAGTTATTTTTAGGTTCCAGCCTCTCACAGCATCCTTTATTTTCGGTACGAGCACAAGAGATCACTGTAAAACACCAGGTATTGAACTAACCGGTAAAAGACACTGAAGTAATGGAATAAGGGCCAGGTTTTAACTCCCTGTTGGAAATGTGTCTCTTAAAGGTGGTATCCTCGAACAAAATTATAGCAAAGTAATGCAATTCAGATCTTAATGGAGAATTTCAATGACTTGTAGAAACTTTTTAGGTGTGCACATATGGTCACCTGAGAGAAGAAAAGACCGTACTGAACTTTGGGAAGCACGGCTTTCCGGGTGCAAGAGGTGGCACTGAGCACAGGAAGGTGGTACGCTCAGTTTGATGCCAGCGCGGAGCAAACACTATTCCCAAGCAATTCCCCAAAATAAAGCTGCCAGTGTTTGGTTCCCCCGTATAATGCCGAGGGAGTTTGTGTGTATGAACCAGTGGGGGAAGGTTGCAGAACAAACAGTAAAGCTCTGCTAAATTTTACTCACTGCTGCATTCAAAATCAAAATCATAACTCAAAAAAAAAAAAACAAAAAACAAAAAAAAAACAAATCCAAGGAGAGGCATGCCAAATATGCACTAAATCGAGACGTATTTCAGTCTCTTTACATTAATATCTCATGTTGCATTGTGTTCCTGTACAGGAACAGGAAACTATAGTAAAACAGTTTGAGCAGCAATCTCCCTTCATTAACCAATGCCATTAATCACTGAAGGTCTCGTCACAGCTCTCAGCTATGGAGCCATTCTCCAGAGGCGCAGAGGGGCTGCAGCGAACCTAAAGCCCCAGTCTCAGCACTGACTTCTGCAAGGAGACCACGCTGAGGTGACCAACCAGCCTTCCCTGACCCCGTTCCACTCAGGAAAGGTTTCGGAAGGGCACGTCAACCCTCAGCCCAGGTTATGGGTTGGCCTTGCATAGTTCTACAAGGAGATGGAGGTCTGGGGGTGGAAATAGGCTGTATCCTCTTTTTCCCTCCACTGAGTCATTCTCCCTACAGAAGGGTTTCGGTTTCTCTGCAGAGTAGTTGGTCTGTTTTAGCGCCTTTCCCAGCAGCTCTCATTCCTTCTTGGAGTGTGGTGGTTTTTTTTTTTTTTTTTTCATTCCGTCACAAACAGTGATATTTCAGTCGTGCTAATTTGGCTGGGCTTACTAATTTTAAAATAGGTCTCAGGATGGGCTTCTGACACCTCCTAAACCTACAGCTGTCCTTGTTTCGAAACAATTTCTTTGACCAAGACCTGAGCAAATTTCTAATTGCTTCCTTGTTGTATTCCTACCTGCTCACCAAGGGTTGGAGGGGGGGAAGCGACCTTGCTGTCCTGCCATAATACATTTCCCACATCTCTTTATGTATGAGCTGTCACCATCTTAATGAAGCCATTATTGCTGGAGTTAAGCAAACTAGTTCTCACTGCAATCTTGTTTTCGTGTTTTACGCACAAGCAGTTGGCTGGGCAGCTCTTTCCACAACACCTTTCTGCGTTCGACTGTAGTGAAACATGATCAACTCTCAGCTTTACTTTCTTGAGTAGCGATGCTCTCGTTGTTCATTGTCGTCCGCTATTTGACAGAGTACTCTGAGCCACCTCTCATATAACCAGTCTTCCAGTGCTTTGGGTTTTATTTTACGTCTGATCAGAATTTTCCCCTTTTCGAGAGGATAATTTTAAGAGGGCTGCTAACGTCTGCCGAAGAGTTTCCAGTATGTAGTTGTGTTGTGCTGCAGGGGTCAGAACTTGCAGCACGACCACCGTTTCGAAATCGCGTTGGCAATATGTCTCTTCCCATAAAGCACGGGAAGGGAATTTTTGGCTCCTCGTTTTGAATGATTTGATAGCGAGGTGTCTTTCACGAATGTGACACTTTTGCACAGAAGCACATCGCCCACAACGGTTAAACTATCAAAACAGGCCAATAATGGAGAACTCAAAACGATGACTTTTCTCTTTGCCTCTGGCTAGCCCTCAAGTATGATACTTTTGAATACTTGTTCTGCATCTTTACAAGTTTTTTATATCAGTTTCCAAATTTGTCAGAAAGATGGAAAAAATCTCAGTAACATGTGCACTTATGCTCTGTATCGTGATCCACATTATTTTCTAACCGTGGTAAATGTGACTTAAGTAGTTTAACTACCATATTTCAGCATATGGCTTAAATTAAAATGGCGTTTCCATTATCTTAATACCCATGTTTGGTTTTTAATGGTTGCTCTAGTCACATATTTCTAGGAATGTTTTCTAAAGTTCTGTACTCAGCAATGAAAGTATTTTAAATTATTTACTTCAGATACACTGATAAAAGCTTTCACGCTGAAACATATACATATTTCCTAGCCCAGTCTTCTTTGTTTCACCCCATGAAGAGCACTAAATAAATGCACACTACGCGTTCCACCCCAACTAATGAATAATTCCTGCAGAATAAGGAACATCCAAAGAGGCATCCAGGGAATATTACGGGGTGTGGAGGGAAACCTGTGTTTTATGATGATCCAGGTAAAGGAGAAGTCTCTTCGGGTGATTTGCTTTAAACTCTGTCCTAGCTGTGGTCAATATGAATTCCACCTGAACTGATGGTCTTTCATATAATTAGTATGTCAAACATTACTGACTCTTCACATTAACAAAATTAGATACAACTTTGGATTATGTTGACATAATAACAATTTTTATGACGGTTTTATGGGAAGAAAAGATCCCCAAAGAAATGCTTTCCCAGGCTCCTTCTTTTGGCATAGTTTTCGAGTTGACTGTGGATGGGGAGAAGGTTTCAGAGTGAGTCATTACTCTGAAGTAAACTGGGTAAGTATCCTGTACTAAAGCCTTACCAAATTCATCCTTTGAGGCAGTCTGATTATTATTTCAATTTTGAGCATAATTACTTGATCCCCTTTGTTGTTTTAGTATGTCATACACCTCCTTTCTCCACTGAAATTACTGTGGACATAAATCAAAAGAATTCAGGAGACTCTCTCTTTTCATTTATTTCTGCCAAATTTCCTGCAGACTCGTTCTCAGTGCTGGGCACTACATCTTTCATAAAGTGTTTGCCATAACATGGGGCTTTCCTGGTTTTCCTGCATATGCTAAATGAATAAAACAATATGAGTGGAACTAGGGTCATCTCAGCAAATTTTGATATCAGTACCCTTGAGCCTCATAGAGGCATGTTCTCAGGACTTGTTATTTCTTTCCTTTTTTTTTTTTTTTATCCTCCAGTTTGCCCTTATTATAAACTTTGAGTCTGCTTTAAATTTATTCTAAAGACTCTGGATTAGGTTTAATGCTGTTGTAAGATTTGATTTAGGCTGAAGAGCATTTCCCTTGGGTTTGTTTTCTGTTTCTTTGGATTCCCCATTTGATTCTGTTGCACAGCTAAATGTTTTTTAATGTTTTGCTATTTATTTAGCAAGAGCTCTCCTAGTCAGAAAGCTAACTTAAAAGGAAATATTGCAGATAGAAAGGAAGTAAAGTGCAAAGGAGGAAGTATGAAAGGAAAGATCAACACTTCAAAAAAAAAAATAATAATACCAAAATGATTCCAGCTCCTCCTGTTTTGTTCAAACAATTTTCCCTGCCACAAGAGGTGTTTAGCCCCCTCCTCAGTATTCAGTTCTCAGTCTTCTCATCTTCACAACAGCTTGCAGAAATTAACTGCCTAAAAAACGAAATTAAAAGTTGTGAGCCAACCCTCCACCCACTTAGGGCACTGTCTGACAACAAATCAAAAAACAGTAATAAACTTGGCAGCTTTCTTCCACCGTTCAAGTGCCAAAAAGAGAGTACGACAAAACCATTTTTTATTTTATTTGTAATTAATTACCACTGATTTTTTTTTAAGGAATTAACATAATTACATGCTCCCCTCCTTGTTCCTGCATGTTTACCAAAACCCTAAAAAAAACCGTTAGTAAGTAATACACACACTTTCCAGTCAACTGATGTTCCTTCAGGGCTCTGCAGCACAGGCTTCCTACTGAACTCATGGTCTTACAGTTATTTCAAGCGTGTAAATAAGGGGTTTTGGCTAAAAGCTGTCATTAGACCTCCTTCTGCAGAGAGAAACATTTAATAGGATCATAAGCCTCATCTGGGATATTAAAAAACCCAACAGCAGCAATAAATTAAAAAATATGAATTTAAATTATATGTATCATCATAGAAAAAGCAGAGTTAAGGAGCGAGACGAAGCTCACCGAAATCAGTGAAGGCCCTCGGTCTGTTTTGACCAGTCCCTTGGCACTGCAGAGAAAACTCAGCTTGTGCTCCGAAACCGTTTTTGCTAGCATTTTCTAAAGACAGAGGATAATTATTTCCCCTGCCCTGAGTTTGTGATCCCATTTTCCCATTTTTCCGCACCTGAAGGCGTTTCCCTCCATCTTGCCCTGACGCCCGTATTTGAAAATGGGCCACTCACAGGAGAAACAGGAGCTGCCTGATGGGGCCCGGACCAGGTACTGTTCCTCCCCAGGAACACCTAAACAACACTTCTCCAACCACAGAGCGCCTTTCTGCGCCATTGCCACTTGGTGTGTTGATAGACCTACAAGCTTCTTACCTAAAGAGTCAGCCCAGCCTGTTTTAATCGGCCATCCGCAGCTTTATCTGGGTATGACAGATTCCGTAAGGTAAATTTGGAACCAATAAGGGAGGCATCAGGGTATCAGTGTGTATGGGTCACCTTTCTAACTAAACAGACACAGCCTCCTCTAGGTGACAGACCCCCATTCGGAGCACTGACAAAATCACGGAGCGCTGGGTGACCTGGCAGCCTCATTTTGCCGGAGAAGACCAGCTCTGGAAGAAGGTTCCCATTCACTTACCATTTCTCCAGTACTCCCATGCAGAATCTGTGGCACACCGAGCGTGGAAGACGAAGCGGGAAAGTGTTGATGTGGAAGTTTTTGAAAGGCAAAAAAAAAAAACAAATGTTCTTGCTGTAACCGTGGTTTTGTTTTCTTGAAAGAATAGTGAACAAACCAGGACAAATCTTCTTTTGTATCACCTGCTCCAGCCGACTCCCAGCTACTCCAAGGACCGCTCTGCCCCATTATACAGTTCCCTGTTGCACTTTTCATCAGAGAACAATATTACAGGTGAGTGAACTCGGAAGAGCTCCGAAGTTATGAAATATTGTGTTTCATTATCCCTCGCTCTGTTTTCTTTTTAATCTGCTTTTTTTTTTTTTTATTTATTTTCCTCGGGGTTTATTTTCCCCCAGAACTCTTCCAACGAAATTATTATCCAGATTTCTTTGGAGAGATTTTTCTGTCTGTCAAACAAACTCTGTTTCAAAGATTCTTTAAAAAAAAAAAAAAAAAAAAAACAGCCTGTACTAACAGATACAGCCATTGTGCAATTTTTGTAGAGATGTGTTTTCTTTAATCAGTGCTTTTACATTCATTGGAAATAAAAAATCTGTTTACTACGCTGGGGGAATTAAGCTCCGAAGAGATTGTTTTAGTTCTCTTTGTTTATGATGATTTGTTAGCTCTTGACTGCAGAAATAATTTTGTTGTTTACATTAATCTATGGTGGCAGTATTAACTTCACATCATACATAAATATAATTATTGATCATTACCAGCTGTAATTCAGTGTTAGAATTACAGATTTACATAATTGTGCTATTAAGTGTAAACTTGAACTTCATATCTGGGGTCACAAATAACTGGAGGCAGTAGAAACAGAAAATTCTGATTATATGTCATTCATATTTTAATATATGCTGTTGCAATTTTGATCAGTGTTAATGTAAATATTTTTATGTACTATGCAGCAATGAGATGCTAATGGCTAGAAATTACAGCAATATTGATCTAGCTAATAAAATGGAATGCATTAGTAAGAGAGGATATTTATTATCTGCTCCAAAAGTTACTATACATCATCTGCCCAAGGAAAATTTCCTCCATCAAAGTTTGAGATGGCATTCTTGCTGGAAATGGTGTAAAAGCTCTTCCCAACTGAAAATCAAACACAGTCACAGGCTATCTTGGTTTTGCTGCCTGCAGCTTTCCGCTGATAAAGCTTCACAGAGGGGAACAAGCCGTATAAAGGGACTCACGTCTGTAATATGCTCTCTTCTCCTCCTGTAATCTGCACATAAAAAGACACTCCAGAAAGAACAGCCAGTACAATGGGCCTTCTCCAAAAACTCTTTCAGGCATTAGGGGGATGTGCGTGCGTATCTGCACAGATCCCTGTCTTACTAAGTGCCTCAAGCAAAACCTGTGAACTCATCCCCGCCCTTGGGCACAGTGCGGCGAGAGGTCTTGTAGGATACGGGGCTGCACCAGCTCTTCATCTGAGCCAGCAACACGCGCCGGCAGCCCAGAACCCCCCACAGCCTGGGCTCATCCCCAGCAGTGTGGGCAGCAGGGCCAGGGGGGGATTCTGCCCCTCTGCCCCGCTCTGTGAGACCCCCCTGCAGCGCTGCCTCCAGCTCTGGGGCACCAACAGCAGAAGGACACGGAGCTGTTGGGCCAGAGGAGGCCCTGGAGATGCTGGGAGGGCTGGAGCCCCTCTGCTGTGCGGACAGGCTGAGAGAGCTGGGGGGGTTCAGCCTGGAGAAGAGAAGGCTCCGGGGAGACCTTGTCGTGGCCTTCCAGTATCTGAAGGGGGCCTACAAGAAAGCTGGAGATGGACTTTTTACAAGGGCATGTAGTGATAGGATGAGGAATAATGGCTTCAAACTGGAAGAGGGTAGATTTAGATTAGAGATTAGGAAGAAATTTTTCATTCTGAGGGCGGTGAGCCCCTGGCCCAGGTTGCCCAGAGAAGCTGTGGCTGCCCCATCCCTGGAGGGGTTCAAGGCCAGGTTGGACGGGGCTTGGAGCAGCCTGGTCTGGTGGGAGGTGTCCCTGCCCAGGGCAGGGTGTTGGAACTGGGTGGGCTTTAAGGTTCCTCCCAACCCAAACCAGTCTGTGATTCTATGATTTTACGATTCTATGATTCACCTGGACGTCTCAGGTACATAGCACTATAAAACCACGCACCAAAACCAGCTGGGCTGCTGCATATTACAAGAAGAATTATCTGATTAAGGAGAAAAGGTGGCTTAAAATAAGGCTTTGTGGATGATTTGACCAGGCTGCCGAGACTCAAAAGACCTTCACAGCTTCCTAGAATTTATCCTTTGAGAAACAAGCCACATGCAAGAAATTCAGTATTCCAAGCAACTGGAACAAGCTCTGGTCTTCCACAGGGAGTGGTTAACTTGTCGTCATTTGCTGCGCTTATGCTAAATGGAATATAAATAGAAATTACGCTGAAGTGAACACTCCTTGCTGGCAAAGGAGATGGACCAAATCCATTGAAATGAGCATGTACTTTCCATCTGGTAATGCCACAAATTTGTGGTCAAACAAGCAGATCTTAATCCAAAATGCATCATTAATATACAATATAAAAAATGGAAGACCACTCAGTGAAACTAATGTGCTAAACACTCTGACAACGTCTCTGGGAAAGAGAATATGTTAAAGTGCCGAAGCCGTCCTCCCTCAATGCTGTGTGTATTGCTTTATTTAAAATACATAAATAAAACACTACAAACTGGAATAGCTTATCAGTTCTTCTCTGTGGCTATCTACTCTTACCCATCTGTTTATTAGCCTGTGTTTACCCTGGCCAGTGCACGGGGAGAGTCAGTGCCTAAGATATGATGGCACTAACCAAAATCAGGCCCCATGTTATTTATTTGTTTGTTTAAACTGGACGGCGTCACCAGGATAGGCCCGAGTTTAGAAAACGGCTTCGCGGTAGAACTGTGGCAAAAACTTGGTTCTGATTTTGAAAGAGACAGATGATCATTATCTGTTAAGTCCCCACTATTGTAGGCCTGCAGGAAATAGCGCCACAGTCTTAATAATCCGATACGTGAGTCCTGCTACTTTTAGAAATTAGCACTGTTTGATACCAGAGGTGTCCTGCAAGCTTTGAGTGTATGAATCTGTAACTGATTTCAGCATCAAGGTGAGTACGAAATATTTTCCCCATTAAATATTAAGAATAAAGTACGTTAAGACTTCTCAGACAAAGGTCTCAGATGACAATTATTTAGCCTGTAAACCTTTTTTCTGCTCCCTTCAATAGAGGAATCGTTAGTCCTGTGTGTATCTGTTTTCTGATCCATAGGAATCTATGAGCTCTATTATATTTTCTGTCCTATGTTCGTATATAATATCAATAATAGCTCATTCAAGCCTTTAATTACTCTGAATCTTCTTGAGGCATGATAGAAACTACCCCACGCAACGTTACATTTTCTGAAACAAGCGGCTTAAAAGCTAAAATTCATTCATTTTTCTGAAAGCACCTTTTATCTTCACAAAAGCACTTTCAGAACACTAAGACAATCAGAAAAGTTATGCTCGCCTGATATTTTCACTCTTCAGCTAGTTTTTGAGCTCAGGGAGCAGATAGAAAGGCGAAATATAATACAGAAACATATTATTTCTACATAAAATTTCTTCTTGTGTTATTTCAAGCAATACCAGAAACAAGTTACGAACGCCCATAGTAGTTCTCGACAGCCACCTAATTGTTTCGGAATCTGAAAAATACAATTTTAAGGAGAACTGAGACAGTACAAGGACTGCAAAACCTGTCTGTCTCCTAGTGAAAGGTGTTTTTCGAAGGTGTATGGCAGACAGACATAATTTCAGAATCAAATCCAGAGGTGAAAGGTGTCAGGAAAATTAAAAGAATGACTTCCCAAAGCACCTGAAATAGTTGGAAGGGGTGATTATTTCAAGTGAAACACTACCATTCATAGTGGAGTACCTATGAAAGCTAAAAGACTTGTACAAAGAGCCACGCTGGAGTGTGGAGTAGGGAAGCTACAGTCCTCAGATACTGAGTTGTATTGTTCTTAAGTAGAGCTTTTAGACTGTGTATGTAATTAAAGAATAGGTGTGGATTTTTTTCTAAAGTTGTTTTAGAATTTATTCAGGCTTTTCCATCAAATAGCATTTTGAAATGTCTGATGTCGTGAGGAAAAATTAAGAGCACATCTGCTTGCCTTACTTGTCCCCCTATAGAATATTATTTTGCAAAAATCTGTCCGCTCTGCCACCAAAAAGTCACTCTCAATTAATTTTCTGGAAAAAAATACTTTCTAATATCGTTTTTTTGCAGCAGAAAGAGGACCGCGGGTTCCTATGTCTTACGAGACAAAAAGGGCGTGTGGAGACATTTAAATAATAAATATTGTAAGATTCTACTTAAGGCATTTCCTAACGTTGCCAGGTTTGTGGTCCACACAGGCTGAAAAAGAGCTGTCAGATGTGCCATGCCTGAAAGACATCAAGGGAAAGCAGGAGGCAAAACCGCGAGTCTTAAATGCTTGATGATGACGACCCGCATTTTTAATTGAGATCTGATCTCTCCAATTTTAAAGATCTTTTGTGATGAGGTCATTTAATTTGGTCAAAGCAGATTCAGGTTAGTGGATGGCCACCTGCAAAAGATAATTTTTTCTCTCTCTAATACACACATTGTTGTAGATATTTATGGTGTTTCATAAAACTAACAAAATAACTGGCTAGAACAACAGCGTTTTACTACAGCAGTTTTAAGAAAGCGTTTTTACTTACACTTTCTTAATTTTTTTCATCATCTCACCTAAGATGAGCTCCTTAAACTGTTGTTTGTGGTTTGGGTTTTTTTTTTTCCATCTAGAAACTGGACTGTGAAGAAATTCTTGTTACAAAAAGTCTTGTGAAAAGTGATGTTCCGCGATGCACCATCAAGACTTTAATCACTGTCCTAAAAGGAGCAGCTCCATGTGCCACTGTAAAGTTCAGTGCATCCCTGTGTGAACGCAACATCTGAATTTATCCTTTTGGAAAGAGGAGCAGCCTTTAAGTAAAGTAAGTACCATCAAATAACGTGAAAAATGAGTAGCCCATTCTAAGTGTTGGCAGGACTGATATTCATATGATCTATTTATTGACCACAAATATGGACAACTGTGGTAAAAAAAAAAAAAAAGCTGTGAATTTAGCTAAATTTAGCTTAATGCACCTTCCCCTTATGAGCTGGAATACTCTCATCTGCGCAGCTCTTTCTTGACAGAATCTGTGACTCATGCAAAGTTGCATAGGATTGCAACTGTATATAAAAGTATAAATATTTGTAGGGGATTCAGTGGAAACTGAACAAGATTGATGTTTCCTCTTGGATATGTTATGAAATATATATATAAATCCATGAATATATATTTGATGTTTTATATACATGTATATATGCACTTAACTAATATCGTCTTTAAAAGTCAGAGATCATTTAATAAAATCTGACTTAAAACCATGACTTCACCAGCCAGTTAAATATTACACATGAAGCACAATTTGCACGTAAGTCAGTATTGAGTGTAAAATGTATTAAATAACGTGTGTTACACGGTGTAGCTTTCCTTCTACCTGTGTATCTTAGCCTGCGGCTTTCATTCTGATTGCGGTATCTGGACATCTTAGCGTGAAAAAGTTTATCATAGAATCATGGAATCGCTGAGGTTGGAAGGGACCTTTAAGATCATCAAGTCCAACCATTAACCTACCCTGACAAAAACCACTTCTAAACCATGTCCCTAAGTACCACATCTACCCTTTTTTTAAACACCTCCAGGGATGGTGAATCCACCACCTCCCTGGGCAGCCTATTCCAATGCTTAATAACCCTTTCAGGGAAAATATGTTTCCTAAAATCCAATCTAAACCTCCCCTGACATAACTTGAACCCGTTTCCTCTTGTCCTATCACTTGTCCCCAGGGAGAAGAGGTCAGCCCCCATCTCTCTACACCCTCCTTTCAGGTAGTTGTAGAGGGTGATAAGGTCTCCCCTCAGCCTCCTCTTCTCCAGGCTGAACAACCCAGTTCCCTCGGTCGTTCCTCGTAAGGTTTGTCCTCCAGACCCCTCACCAGCTTTGTAGCCCTTCTCTGGACATGCTCCAACACCTCAGTGTCCTTCTTGTAGTGAGGGGCCCAAATCCTTGACCAGTTCCCTGCTTGCAGTCTTGTATGCTTAGAAATAATAAATTATTTTATTTCACTGAACGTGCAGCTCTGCGGAAAATGTAAGAGGAATGCTGTATTTAAATTATTATTTCATGCGGCAATCTTTTCAAGATGTTCCCACTCCAGTCGTGAGAATGGCGTGGCTTGATGCATTTCTCTCTTCTTCGCGGGTTGACCACGGACTCACAGATGTGTCAAACAGCTATCTGCAGCTACGTCCCATGGCTTATATTCTCCCAATACCACAAAGGTTCGAGAGCTCCAGCAACCATCTTGTTTCCCCTCCACTGCTTACCCACAAAAAACAGCATCGCTGCACCTTCTGCACGACATTTGGTTCCTACGTACCCACACTTTTTCATGTAATGCTCCACAGAGAGAATTCCTTTGGCTCTCCCATGTCAACTTATTTTTGGGAAAAAGAATATTTTAAGATTAACATGAAAGGAGTACCCAAATGAGAACTAGCTGGAGATACAAACGCCACCACCGCAGGAATACCAGTTCAACATTAAATATGAAAGATCAGATCTGTGACAGCTTCTTTTATTCTGAAAAAAAAAGGAGAAAAAAAAGGAGAGAGAGAGAGAAAGAAAAAACAAAACCAACACAACTTTGCTAAAATTTCTCTGCAGTGTTCTTTTGTCCTTCTGAGATTAAAAGGCTCCTTGTGTTTTTCTCTTACTAAGATGTCTCAGAGATTGGAAGCAGTTCAGATATACTTCTTCCACGAACAGCACTGTGCATCCACAGTACTAGCTTAAACTGCGACTTTTCTGCAGAAAGACAGCCTCAGGAGCTCCATTGCCTTGTGTTGGTGGCTTCCACTTGGCACCTGTCGATTAACGGACTAACCTAAGTAAAATAATAATTAAAAAATTGCAAATATGTTTTGTACTCTTGCGAAAATAGTAATTTGTAGAATATTAAATGTTTTCCATATTTTTGTTCAGAATAGTATCTGAAAATTAATGTTTGGCATTTTCCTGTAACATGAAGATATAAGCTTCACTTAATTTCTTTTTTCCCCTCTGGTTTTGTTTGCTTGTCAGACTTTGGATAGTGCAGCTTACAAACTCAAAAAGAAAACAAAAGGCCTGAACATTTGTTCTTGACATTAATTCTAACATCAGGTCAGTATTTCGCACAGCTGTTCACACTTTATAAAAGCAAAGTTTCTCTTCTGGTAGGAACAATGCATTTTAAGCCTACATTTTGCTGGAGATTTAGATGTGTGAATCAGTGCTCGGAAGATTTAAAGACGTGAAATCCAACACAATAGCTCGGAGTGAAAGGTGAAAGGTCACACAAAGCTTAAACTGTAGAAAAACAGAATTAAACTTTAGAAATAGAGTCCTAGAAATGAGCTAAATAGAAATTAGTGTTAAGAGAAAAATAGTGATAAATAGTTTATCTGGAAATATTTTTATACAGTGCAGATTTCGAATCCAAGAACTGATAAAAGTGTGACTAATTTCTTCATATGTATTAGTCCTATCACTCTGCATCCAACAGAATACTTATCCTCATGATACTAGAAAGGAGGAAGCTTGTTTGTTAATTTTTCCTTTTTTTTTTTTGCTATAAAACATATAGATCCACTAAATGTGATAGTAATATTTTTAGACTTTAAAATCAATATTTTATACTTGGGAAGTTAAAGATTTTTTTAATATAGAACAGTACACTGAGAAAAATTGAGTGCTTCCACTAAAGCAGAACAGTCCAATGGATAAAAGTGAAATTTTGCATTATAGAAAACATTTTTCCCCTCTTTTTTTTTCACCACAACTGTATTTTTTCTGTTGAAGATTTAAAAAGAAGCATTAAAATGTCTTTAAAAGTACCACTTTATATTTTCCAGCCTGAAGAGAGGTAGTAATCACTGGAAAACTTAAAAGAAAATCCTCAAAAGGATGAAGTAATTTTTAAATATTTCTTCATTCACGCAAATTCCAGGATTTCTGAATCAAAATTTTAAAGAACTGTCCTTATATTTCTTTCTCTCACCTTGAAACTTTCCTTTTTAATTTTTCATCATATTATTCTTCTGCTTTTGAGTTAGTGGTGGCAGTACTGTGTGATGGCAGGAGTACTGTGAGAATTCACATGTTAATGTTAGAAAATTTCCTTTATTTCCATGAGTGAATTATAAATGTGAATAAAAAAGTTGTCTAGTTGTCTGGTTTTGGCTAGATGGTCACAGCAGCCATCCCAATATAGATGAGTTGGGGTGGATCACGCTGTAGTTATATCATGAAGGTTACAAAAATGCAGCCAGCAGAAATGAACTCTACGTGCAGCTATGACTGCGTTTAACCATAGACCACAGAAAAATTAATGCCAAGTGCAGCAACACGTCTTGCACAGGAATCTGGCTGGGGTAATTTTACCAACTACTGCACCTTGAGAAATATAAAAACTAAGGAAAGTGAGCTGCAATAAAATTGCAGGCATACCCGCTTGCTAACACAAAAGAGAGAAAAATTTAAGGTGTGCTGCCTTTGAGACAAGAAGAGAGTTTTCTTGCAAATCTGCAGCGCTCTGAACTGTCAGACACTCCGTTTGACTTCAGCAGACAACACAGCATATAATTTGGACCTTACACAAGTAAATTAAAACCACATTGCTTTTTGTTTTCCACAGCCTCTTTTGTTTTCTCCTCATTAGTTTTGCCTCCATTTTCAATCTGATGGAAATGGCTTTAATCACAGGAGGCCAGATCCTCAGCTGTACCAGATTTGTGCTTAGCACAGCTGAAGATAATGAGTCCCGAAAAGTGGCTTTAATTTCTTTCAGCTCCCCGCTCCCCCACCCCGAGTGAGCCCAGGGTGCGAGCAGTTAAATTAGTGTCAGGGCTCAGCATGTCCAGGCTGGACACAAACCTGGGCCTGGTGTCCTCAGGGTGCTCCTGGGGAAGGATGCTCTGCTCAGGGCCACGTTTTGGGGCACAACCCAGCACCCTCTGCAGGAAGATCTCAACCCAACTATGTGGAATGGATTGGGGCGGTTATTCAACTGGGTGGCTTTCACTCAGTTTGCTACCGAGGGTTTGGGGGTTCCACCTTCTGGACTGTGGGCCACCCCTTGTGTGCTTTTGTGAGCCCCAGTAATTTTGCCGGTGCCAAAGAAGAAGTTTCCAGCTAGAACAAATCACAAAGATACAGGCAAACAATTCAGGTGGTGCGTCATTGCATAGAACTATGTTATGTACAGTATTAATACATGTGCAATATTAAAACTACTGGCTACTGTACCAAAGTAACCATTCCAAACCCGTTGTTCAGAAACAAGTTCCTTGACAATGTAGTTACTTTAACAAGAAAAATCAAACCTCTTCCAAAGCAGGTTTTTCTCCACTCTTTTTCTTTTTCCCCAAGACAAAACATTATCAGTACTGTTAGGGTTTAATGGAAGATATTTTGAAACCAGAAAGCAATTTTGAATGGAAAGTTGGGTTTTTTTCGTCTTTGCCTTTTTATGTGCAAAGAAAGAATGGTCAAAGTGAAAGAGAGGAGGAAAAAGTACCCCACGTCCTCTTTCCAGACCAGAGGGCTCGGTATCGATGCCTCTCAAGTGTTTTTGTGGGGTGTTTTTAGCCATGTTTTTGGTGCGGTTCCACAGCTGTTTTTTCCGCTAGAATGTATGAAAATGTGCAATGCGTAGGAAAGCACACACCCAAATACTCCATTTGGGATGCCTTTCAACCTCTGCTTGCCCTTTTGAATAGAGGGACGACCAGGCATTCATGAGAGGTTCCAACATTGTCCTTTGTCAGGCGGCTCAGCGGGGTGCCCCATCTCCCCCGCATCAGAGATCGGCCTCTGGCCCCCCGGGGACTTCTTGCTCCCTTCTCCTCCTCCATCCCTTCCTCTGCCTCTTTCCACATGCATCTTTTGCACATCCTCACTCTTCATAGGGAAGAGGCAACCGTAATTGACCTGCAATATATTTTGAGTTTCAGAGGTGCTGTGCACTGCTGTTTGGTCATTTTTCCAAGGCAAGGAGTAAGATTTAGGAGAAGACTTCTATGAAAAGACTTGAGATTCTGGCTTTGGGCCTTTCCCTGGGTCGTTTTCTGCAATGATTCAGGAACACTAGTTTGAAAGCAAGCACAGTGAAAAGAAGTTTCAGAAAAATAAAAATAATTTGATATAAAAATGTAATGAGAGTAGAGAAAAGAAACAAAATAGCAAGATAGAGGAACTGTAGAATAGCTCGTTATAGAAAAAAAAAAAGTCACTGTTCAGAGTGGATTTTTTTCTTCCTCTCTTGGTCTCTGAAAACCACCTCTGCAGGTTTCTCCACCCCTTTGTGGAGCAATACCTTCTGGTTCCAGCTGCCTTTAAACCAGGATCCTGGTGCACTTCACTTATAGCAAAGGGTGACCGATCCAGTCGTTTCCAACTGGACTTGCAAATAACTTGCAAGACCTAAAAACAGTTGGACTGAGATGTGAACGCAGTCACTGAAAATAGGCTTTCCAAAGCAAAATACTGTGTAGGTTTAAGGGCAAGAAGAGTGCATAGCAGGAAATAATTTTTTATATGACTGATACATGCTACGCTGCGTAAAGATCGGAGAGGTCTGGCTTGCTCCTCCGGCTGCACCCATCCCTGTAATCTGTGAGTCTCTCAGTCTACTGTCCAACAACTGATGTTTTTTCATCCACTTCGAAGTTCTTTGTTTCAGCATCCCTGCCTGCGGGCCCCTCGAGGGTACAAGTTGCGACTATACCCCTGTGAAGACAGCCACACAATAACACTCCACGGGATGAGCAATAAACTGGAAAGGAACGACATCTGAATTGGTGCATTACATCTCGGTGAATGAAGCTATGCTTAGGTTATTGTTCAATTTCCAGTCCATCAGTGGGCTAGTCTGCTCCTCTTGGAATTAACCTCAAGTCCGCATTAAGCAGACAACACGAAAACAAACACATGGAATATATATAGTAGATGTAAGTATTGCAAATATTTTAAGTCCGTTGCAAGATGTGAACTTGCCGTGAACTGGGGTGTCCACTTGCTCGTTGCCCATACTGTCTCAGATCTATGAGTTTTACATAACTTATACAGGATAAATTATCCATCTTTTTCTCCTGGTTTAACTTTAAAAAATACAGTGCGATAGTTAATTTCCAGTCAGACAGTTAACTGAACATTTGAATGTTTGAATATTTTCATCTCATAGAATGACAAGCTTGTATTTGGAAGGTTATGGAATAAACTGTCATCCAGCAAGGATGACGAAAATTTTTAGGAGTACTTCATACTCTTAATAGTATATCTGCACAAGGAGATCCTTATTTTGGTATTAACTGCTTGTATGATGTAGCTTAAGCCCTCTCACAAGAACATGAACTCAAACCCTCAAAATCAAATTTTCTACCAAAGTAAGAGTCTAAAAATGGGTTTATATCATTGTAACTGTAACTGCTTAAATTCTTGAGTAAGAGAGCTTTCCTGTACAAACAAGACTTTTCAATTCAAATTTAAACCTGCTGTCTTATATCATAAAACGAAGCCTTTTTCTTTAAGTTTTGTCTTGCTTCTCAAAGACCTTGTAGTTAGGCAAGTTATTCTTCCTGGTCTTCTGTCTTATATAGTGCTTCAGGGTTATTAGTACAACCTGTGTTGACTGGTCATCCCTTTAGTTGACTGAGTAACAGACAGCAGCCAGCATTATAGACTTTCAGTGATTTTCTAAAGCAAAGGACCAAAATCTGAAAATGACTAAAGAAACAGTCAGCAAAGCACCTACTTTAAGGTCTAAAGTTTTAGACTGAAATAGCAAAGCAGAAAACAGACTTGATGTGGCAACGACACAATGACTTTTGTGGAGTCAGATTACTAAACGTGTAAATTACATCTGCCCAGGTTCTTTTCGCGTGATATCTGGGCCCGAAATGAGGATCACTCTCTAGGATGGGCGCAAAATCTCTTAAATGGTATATGTAGAGTCTTGGTGTTACAAATACGTTCCATATGTGTTCAAGTGTCTTCTTTGGGAATCATTCACACCATCATTCACAATGCCACCGTCTCCAGAATTGGCTGTTCACGTTCAGCATGTAAATTGAGATGGTGGTTCTAAATGGGGATGAATGGGACCTACCAGTAAATATCATCCCATCCCGAGATTCTTTTTTGCATTAATGGAAAATGCACAATTTTCTATTCTTATGTGGGAGCACTTCACTTTTCAGCAGATGGCACTATATGGTACATCCTACTGTGCTTTGCACTTTGCTTAAAATACCCTTTTGCCAACTTGACTTGGAAAACCTGTTAAGTGTGACACAGAAAATCTTTGGATGATCTGCAAAAACAGGAAACGTTCTGACCGTGCTGAGGAAGAATAGCACGAGGTTCCCATCTCACCAGAGGCAGGAAATTCCAATCCACGAGAAGTATTTATTCTGCCGTAAAAATGTACTTTCTGAATTTTTAGTGGTCTGACTCTTTACAGAAGCTCTTGATGTTGGCTAGAGTTGGACACAAGTAGGCAAGAATCACTCCTATGATTCCCCACATGCCTTCTTGAAAAAAAGTTTACTCTTTTAGCCTTCTAAGGAGATATTACCACTTACAACCAGCCATGGGTATTGGAGACTGGGATTTTGGAGAGTAGCAAACATCTACCTGGGAGAAGATTGTAGCTTGCCAAAGTGCATTTTCCCGGCAGTGTCAAGATCTTAGTCTGTGCAGTAGATACAAGTTCCTAATCTTGCACACTGATATTTAAATAGTCAGTGGAAGACTTTCCCAACGTGTACACAATTACTCAGAAAAGCAGCTGTGTAATAAAGGAGGTTAATTCCAGTAAGGGGACTTTGGATGTTACTCAGTGTGGGGAACTTGGCACAGGTTGGTAGAAAAGCTCTAATTTATTCAGACACTCTTTGGGGCCGTGAAGCAGCCTCCAATCTGAAGAGAGCAATGCCAGGAGAGGAACAATGCTTCTGAGTCACACCCTGCTTTCTTCTTGGTTGGGCTTCTGGAAGGTGCGTGGATGACTCGGAGGTCCTCAGATGTTTTTCAAGTCACCACACCAAGCCTTGCCCTTGGTAACTAAAACAGTGAACCAAGATATCAAAGGACTGAACCTCAGTAAAGGACTTGGGTGGTGTTTGGGGTTTTTACGGTTCAGAGAGAACTGGAACTATAAAAAGTGTTCAGAATTCTGTCTGTAAGTAAAAGATTGTCAAAACAGGTTTTGTTTAAATTCCATCCACTAAAATAACAGCAAATTTATCTCTATTTGTTGTTCTCTCTTCATTTCCCCCTCACTCTCTTACTATTTAGAAACTGGTGTTAATAAAACACATTTGTCACAGCTTTTGCCATTTCTTAAGTCCCTAGACCTCTTGGCTGAATAGTTGCAAACAGATTTGGAAAAAAAAAGTAATAGCACCATAATTTTGCCAGAAGTTATAGCTCCTATCGTGACTCTGAACCTGTGAAATTTTTGAAAGGGAAAGAACGTGTGCTGGCAATAGAACTCGATCTGTGTTTCAAGAGCAGAGTTGAAACCAGCCCCCCACGGGCTGCAGGCAGGGATCACGGAAAGGATGGTCCCCATAAGCAAAACGCTGCGGTTCCTCCCGTCCCTTCCTCCCTGCCCGTACGTACAGAAGTGGATTTCAAAATTAGATTCTGCATAAGTAACTTCCAGAGCTCTCATCTAATCTGCAGGCTTGTACACTTCACAACAGCTTAGGGTCTGGCCTCTAGTTTTGTGCAGTCTTTTCTTTTTTTTTTCCTGAGTGACTTCTGCCTTCATGAAAGCGTGAAAAAAGTATATATACATATACATTTTACATATATATATATACACACAGCATACATATATATATATATATATAAAGAATCCTTCTCCCTCTTTATATCCACAGTACACACAATTGTACACCAGAGCAGGTGCTGCAGTATTATTTTGATAGTAAATGTAGCACGTACAAATGTCATTATTCCGTTTGGTATTTCTGGAGGAACAGGATGCACATTTCCCAGGAAAAGGCAAAAAGTGCTGGAGGAACACGGAAAAAACTTTCAGCTGTTCTCTAGTAACTGAGATTTCAAGTCTCAAAAAGTAAATCTCAAGCGACAGGGATCTCGCGGCACCCCTTGTTATTCTGTATATAAAGGCCTTAAGTTTACACGGTTTCTGGTTTATTCCTTATGGTGGAAAAATGTGAATGGGGCTCATTCTGCTCCTGCATCGCCAGTGAGATCCCGTGGGGGCACAGTCACCATCCCAGCGCCAGGATGCCTGGGGCCAGGGCTCTTCAGAGCAAAGGTTCTCCAGCTTGGACAACAAACCATAACCCACACAAGTTTCTTGTGGGTTATACTCATAACCCACACAAGTTTCTTGTGGGTTCTACTCATAACCCTCACTTGCACTTTCCCAGTACATGTTGACCACAAAAACGGGGAGCATTCAAATCTCAGACTACGCAAACTCAGAACAGGAGAACCCAGTACTTACTACTGCGACCTGGAGTCAAATTGTCAGAATATCAAAAACTAGGAGCTTAATCTCACTTTTACCAACCCCAATCTGATCCCAAACTGTTGAGATAAATTAATATTTTTGCAGCTGTGTGGTCAGCAAGCCAGAATGGTGTAGAATGAGGGCTCACGGATGCCATAGATAAGGTAATTCATCACCAACCTGCTCTCTTTTACCCCGGTTCTGCGTTGTTGAAGCATCGTTCTCCGAAGTGGTACTACTGTTACAGGCAATTTAAACAAAAAAGACTGTTCTTCAAAGGCATCGTTGTTATACGGCGAACAACATGTACTTTTGCACTGTGTACGTTGCCTGTCAGAGCTCCGCGCGGCAGCACGCACGGTGTGCTCTACGGCGTTCAGGAATTAATGCCTCCTCTCAGAATCCCACCCCCATTCCGGCCGATATTGCCCATTATGCGTGAATGGGACGGTTCTAGGAGTAATTAAACATCTGCTTGCACAAACACAGTGAAAATAAATTTAATGCAGCACGAAGGTATATCTGCAAAATACATAAGCCTTTGCATGAAGGTACATACGTTGGGGTTGTTTGTGACCTACTTGCATATGTAGTTGCTTGATTTTGCAATTGCACCAATTTCCCCTCTACATAATACAGTGAGTGAGGACAATTTTAAGGCACATCTTTGTACTCTTATTTGAAAGCATAATCTAAAATACCACTGTGTGAGCTCCATATTAAAATGCACATTTACAAGCATTAAAATAAATGCAACAGTGCTCACAAAATACCGATTTATTTTAATCATTAATAGTTAAAATTCCCTTCCTCTTTCTCATGATCTTCTGTTCATGTAAGTAATATAAGATACTTATTTTGAAGAAACCAAATCTATACTTGTTGACAAATATAATTTGATTCTCCTTGATCCTGTAATATTTTTTTTTCAAATAATCACTTTTTTGCATATTTTCTAAAACTAACTTTACATTTTAACTAGACACGGGTTTAATCCTCGGGAAGACTCCATGTGGTGTATGCTACCAAGCTGTGCTCTATTGAATCTCTGTGAGCATGGCAACTTCCGTAGAGAGATTTATCTGACAGCCCTGTAAAAATATGCTGAGCTCTTGTTGACTGGACTTTTTTCAAATAGCCATGGGGACATTCTCTACTGTTTTTAGAGCAGCTACAGCTAAACACAGGATAAGAAATTAAATTAGTTTCATATTAGATAAGCCATGCATAGACGAATAAGACAAGTTTTATTAAATGCTACAAAACGGCTGATAGAAAGCTAACGATATAACAATTTTTTATGCCACTGAAGCCACTACAGCATCTTTCATTTCATTTTTAGTAGCTATTTGGTAGGACTATGTCACCTGTAGAACCCATAGGGAGGCAACCCCTACCTGCTAGTCTGCAACGCAGGACCAGTCTCTGGCAATATTGCATTTAACTGGGAGATTTTATTATAGCATTCTGGAACTTAATGATGGGCCTCCCAATAGAAAATAGATTTGCATTGTTCATTAACCCCTCAAGAAGGTATCTCACAGGCTGGTTAATGTGGCGTGGGTCACCTCTCAACTAAGTTCTGAGGCGTGGAAGGGGTTAGGAGTAATCCAGCAATACCCTGGAGCCCTCACAGGGTGAAATAAATTAATTTTCAGTAGGCGTCGGAATTTTATTTTCAATCAAGATAAACAGGAAATACATCTGGCTATTTAATTCAGTTCTCAACATAGCTGGACAAACGGGAAGCCAAGGGTTACTCAGAGCAAGTGTGCAATACAGCCACAGTGAAGGTACGGTGAATTAGCCCGCACAGGAGCAGTATTACTGCAATTAGACTTCTAGTATTACCCCAAGCTAGTTTGCCGATTTGAGGATCTCTAGATTATGCTGCAGACACTTGTAACTGCAACGTGGGCACGTCCCTGGAGCTACAGTGTGTTAATGCATCCCTCTGCATGGCAATGGACTTCACAGTCGCTCTCCGAGTCATTTAGGCTATAACTAGAGGTTATTTATTCAGATTAGTTACCAATGACCTTAATTTAACCCTTATTTTAAATATATTTACCATTAAACCTCAACGATTCGAATAACTAATAATTCCAATGCAACTGTAAAAAGAAAAATATGCAGAAAAGCTCTGAAACTCTTTCACTATCTATTGCATCAAAGAAAAAAACATGCAAACAAAGACCAAGATTGGTCTGCCACAAAGAGAAGCAAGCAATAAAGGAATTGTTTCTGATCACTGAGGAAAACAGCTTGTTTCCTTTATTAGTTTCCATGTGTAACTTTCATAATAGTTGTTTTGCCTCATGACTTAATTTCTAAAGACAGATTCCTTTACTGAGGGATTATAAATGAACCACATGCAGGAAGCGCTAGCTTTCTGTATTTAAATCACTTACCAGCCAACGATGATAAAGAATTAAACTTTCCATTTTAAACAGCTGTGTTTCCAGTCTTTATGGCTATAACGAGACCCTTCCAGACCCGAACAGAAAGTAAAGAAAAGAAATGACCTTCACTATCAATGGTTATAGAGAGAGAACCTGAATTCCCTTCTATGAATAGGCTGCTAACTCTGAAGCTTAATGATGAATATTTAAATGTCAAGATTAACAATTTTAGCTGAAATATTTAACTACGTTCTTCTTCACTGATGCTGAATTTAATAGGAGCCGAAAATTTAATTAGTGCCTGCTGTAGCTAGATCAATTGATGAAAGTGATTATATGGTTTGTTTACTTATGACAAGAGGGAACGGGGATTCGTGATTGAGGAGGTCCCGTCTACTTCTGTGTTCCTTAATATCAACAGATGTGTATGTTTATACCGTGACTGTAATGTATTGAGACACCAGTAATAAGATGGTGTTTCCAACATGCGTATGATACATGCAAGACACGAGAGAAGGTGGTTGTTGACAAAGTGAGAAAATAATGTCCCCAAATGTTATGTTTGTTCTGCACACTCCTATGCAGCCACCGAAAGATGATAGTGTAGCTCTGTGCTGGGGCTGAAGACATCAGTCATCTCAGTTTCAAATCCCAAACCCTCTTACCTCTTTTTAGTTAGCAGAAGTCTCAACTTTCTCCCACTCTGCTATGACATTTCTGAATCCTCACCCTTAGCAACTCCTATTTTGCAGCCTCACAAGTCTCGGTTGCATAATTGTTTCGCTCATTGTCACTTTTCAGTTAATGAAAATCTTAGAAAGCTTAATTCATTTGAATTCGCAACAGAATTTAGAGCTAGTGTGACTCAGAAAGCTGTGGGCATTGCTGCGCTATTTAAATCCCACATACAGTGAACTACACGGTGTTTTGGTTACAAGAAAGCAACCCAATATTAACTCCTGTATAGCTTAATTTCACGTTTGACACACTCTTGCTGTCAACACGTGGGAAGCCCCTAATTTGTCATCACATTGCTTGGTTTGCACCCACGTACCAGGAGCCCTGAAACAGTGGTCAACGTGCAGCTCGTGCGATGCCAGCCACTTCAAAGGACTAGTTGGCCTGGCAGGAGATACCTGCCATCAATGGCGACACCCACGCCGGTGGCTGCTGGCGGTCAAACGTCTGTCAGGGAAAAAAAATAAAAGAAGAAAAAGGAGGAATCTCTTTAATTTACTCTTTCTTTCCAGTATGTTACAAAACAGACTCAAGAGACTGCTGAAGCTCTGGTAGAAGAACAGACCTTAGCATAATTCCGAATCGCGCATTTCCGGGCAGGGTATGGATTTTATTAGCTCTATTCTTACTGTTCTTCGGAGTTCAAGGGGTGGCCAACGTTAACCAAACAAAGGCAAGCTAAAGAAGGATTTTTTTTTTCTAAAGCCAGCAGATGATGGTACATATGTTTGAAGATGTTATATTATTAGATGCTTTTAAAAATGCAGTTGTCTCCATTCATGTAAGGCAGGCACCAGTATACCTAGAAGTTCTAAAAAAATATGTTATGATAATACAAATAAAATAATTGTACTAAAAAATATATATATATAAGTGATGTCCTTACAACGTCTCTCTTACAGTTTTTAAATTTCCTCCTGTTTTTTTTTCCCCTGTTTTATTTTTGGCATGTTTTCACACCAAGAATATTTAAATAATTCAAGGGGAAAAAAATCTAAATGCCTTAATGAAATTAGCTCTGTTGAATTCAAATCAATACTAAAAAAATTCACCACCAACTGGGAAGACATCAGGCCTAGGGAATTTGAACAGATACATTTCAGTGAAAACCATGACTAAAAAGATGTCTGTTCTTAGCAATCCCCTCCTTTTTAGATTCAATCATTCAAAACAAATTTTGCATACTTTTCATGTGTATTTCAGTGCCTCCCATAGACAGAAATAGATAATGGATGAAACCACCGTCTGATGAATATTGTCCATAGATTATCACAAGCAACCAACTTGAATTAAAACGGTGTTTGTACATGAGGACTTCTTCATTTCAGAGCATGGTCTGTACGATAAAAAGAATCTGTGTATTTAATGCTGAGATTCAGAGACAACACAAACAGAGTATTGAAGGTTCACAGGTCTTGAATTACTTGCCCTGTATAAGGACAGAAGTCACACGGCCTCTGCCCAAAATTGCCGTGTCGTCACTGCTTTCTTCATTTGGAAGCACTGTGATTAGTATATCTATGAGGATCTATTTCTCCCCCAAGTAGTTTAACTACCTTTATCAATGACCCAACAGGTAAGGTGTGACACCCTGGTGGCCTTTAACTTTTGGCCAGGCTAAATTTGTCTCAGCTTTCAGGCAAGCTGTTTTTTCTGCCACCGGATGGTTATTGAGTTGGAAACCCACTCGTCTTCAACGGTGTTTCTTCATGCAACCCTACAGCCTTGGTTGCTACTCTGGGTTGCAGAGCCATCTCAAGGGAGCAGGTTGATAGGTCATACCAGGCGTATGGAGTTTGGGTGGAAGAAGGCTGGGAAGGCTGGGCTTCAGGTTTGTGGGTGGGCAAGGGGGCAGGACAGGGGATCAGGGGAGCTCTTGGTCAAGGCCCATAGGGTGCAGAGTGTCTCCTTGCACAATGTTCTGTAAATCTTCCTTTGAAAAGCCAAGGGTCAGGGTGGGAAGGCAAGGAGGGTATACCCCCAGGGTGGGAAGCAGAGGACAGCCCTAGGGTTGCTCTCCTGAAGCTGCTGACAAATGAGATGCCTCCTACGCTGTAGGCCTTGGAGCAGGGGTTGTCGCCAGCTACTTGGTCTTTGCCTCCTGTAGGGCAGAGTTTGTGCTTCTCATCTCTAGCATCATCTGAAAAGTGGCTGCCCTTCATCCTCAGCAGAGGCTGAGCAAGTTTGGAGCCAGCTCTATGCGGATGAAGGGATGAAGCATCTGGGCAGAGCACAGGAACAACATGGAAATACGATGGGAAAATGGTGTCGAGTTAGATCATTCCCTACTGTTCCCGAAGCTGGAATTTAGTCTCCTTGTTTGCTCTCCTGGGAGAGTGTAAAGACATAATTTTCATAATTAAAAAGTCAATATTTGACAAGAGATACCTGGTACCTGTATTCTGTGTGCTTTCCCTCTTACTTAGGAAGTTATTTGCTGCCAGAATAATAAAAAGATTAAGTAAGATTAAGGAATACACATTGCTAATGGCATGTGCTCTTTGTTAAACAAATGCACATGACAAGTATGAGACTAATTTGGTCCTCTGAATGGAGCACCAGTTTCTCTGGGTCCTGCTAGGAAGCAAAAGAAAAATCTTTGTCCATTGTCCTTTGAGGCAAACACTGAAGATGAGAATTTCAATTTTTATCCTTTAATTATTTCTTTTTAATTGGTCAGACTAAAATTTTGCATTCAATAAGATATTTGCTTCAGGCTGCTGCTGTTATTCAGAGTTCAAGTAGTTTGGCTGTTGCCAAGAATACAGATTGAAAAAGTATATAGGTTTGATCATGTCATATCAAAAAATGCGCACGATCCTTTGCTTGAAGGGTGACCTGAAATTTGGCAGGAATCAGGGGTGTGCATTTAGGCATGCCCATGAATGCCCATGCATATTTGCCAAAATTAAGACACCTTCAAAATTATATTAAAAAATAATGAAAACAATACAAAGTGGTTGTGGTGTAAATTCAGTACAGATCTGGCAAGTTGGCAGCTAAATTCTTTGAACATTTTATCTGGAATGGGTATGCTCTATTAGAAACGGATATTTTATTCTGATGAGAATGTACATCCAACTACTCTACAAAGAGTCTGAGTACAGTCACCTGAAAATTATAGAGGATACTTCATTTTTGCATGGCCCATATAATCTATACATATATAGCTTTAGTGTATATTATGAAAATACATTCATTAATATCAGGGACTCACTCAGAAGCTACTCTGAGAAATGCTCCAGAGGACATTAACAAATTAATAACTTTATAATGAGCATAGGCTTTATATCCCTAGCAATAAATAAGGAGTGAGGCAAAAAATGGAATGAGAAAAAGAAATGAAATACTGAGTCGTCACCCACCCATTAAACTCCATCCATTTTATTAGCCCAGTGAGGCAAAATGTTTGGGGAATATGCAACAGGTAAAGTTGACAGATCTGGAATTGGGTTTAGGAGGTTTCAGAAAAGTCCCTCTTCACAAAAATTTTCTTGCTTGTTCATACAGGGCAGGGTTAATTTATTAGGTGTCTCCTGGATGCAAGCACTCGGGATGCAGTACAGAGACTCTCTTCTGCCCCTCCAGGCCAACTAAGGCTCTCAGCATGCCGGGCTCCCCAAGCACCTTCATCAGGAGGAGAAAGGAGGTTGAAAGAATCAGCAAAGTGTAAAGGCACATACGCGCTGCCTCAGGAAAAGAGTAGGTGGGCAGGGAGAAAGAAGTGACTCACTGAGATGTCCACAGTTTAAGTTATTGTAAAAAGAGCCGGCCTATCTCCATTCAGAAGTGAGACGATGGGTGTAACTATGGGCATACTTTGTTCCATCAAAGAAACCATCAAATACATGCGAAAAGAAAAAAAGGGGAAGGGGAAAGGGGGAAAAGCGGGGAAGGGGAGGGAAG